>CM062252.1:19415665-19434829 GCA_031216285.1 Syzygium syzygioides | reverse complement strand
TGTAACAGCCCGAATTTCGATGTAATTTCTGGGATTAATAAAATGAATGTTATTTCTCATTTCATTTGAGTACGACTCGCCCAGAGCTGATCACTCTTGGGATACTAACCATGAGGAATGGCTAACTAGGACACTAGTACGTGGACCAGGGTCTCAGTCGCGACTCGAGGACCGATTTGAGAGAGAGTGAGGGAATATTGTGAACCAGTGAGGGGCCGATCTTAGGAAAAGTGATGGAAATGGTTGGCCAAGGCCAACGATGCACAATTGGGATCGCGGGTGGTTCTGCTTAACCAAACGTGCTCGTGGTCAACCAATCCTGAACTCGAACCAAATGATCGTGACCCCGGGATTAGTAATAAACCCTCTTTCTCTCGATGAGCGGAACCATTGAGACTCGGACAGCCCTAAGTCGATACGCGTATGCCTAAACAGCCGCCTGTTAGTGAGAGTTTCAGAAAAATTGAAATTGAGAGAGAGTTGTTCACGGAATTGAGCCCAGAGTTCAGTGTCGGATTTCGGGGACCCGACGGACTAATTTTAAGATTCTGACGCCAGAAAATGTTGGCCACACATACGTGGGACGCATGGGTGCGAAAAATGGAATTTTGGTTCGGAACGGCAAAAAGACGGAATTGCCCTTGGACTATTTAGGCTTAATTCCGAATTTGATTAATTAAATTGGTCTAAACCAAGGTTAGTTAAGCTAACTAGAGGGGTTAAGGGTTGGTTAGGGGCTAAAGTCCATATTGCCCCTCAATAATTGTCTTGAATGAATTGTGGCCATTTGATGAAGGGGCAAAGTGGTCACATGAGCTAGGATGTTGACAAGTGGAATCCACTAAGGAAATTTTGACCAGCCTTTGACCCATGTGTGGATAATCTTCTCTCTCTCTCCTCCAATTCGTGCACTTCCTCTCTCTCCACCGATCGGTCATCATCTTCTCTTACGTTTCTCTCTTCTTGGCCGATCAAAGCCCCCCCACCGTCGCCACCTTGCTCAGCCGGTCACCGGAGTGTGGGACACGGCCAAGGACCGCCGTGGAGGGCCGGTTCAGCCACCAAGCCACCGTCTTCAGCCGCTCTTCCTCTCTGTCCCCTTCGGACGCCCAAAACAGCCACCAAGCCGCCGTGGCCGTGGCCGTGAGAGCCGGACCACGCCGTGAGCCGCCACCGTCATCGAGCCGTGAGTAGATGATCATCATCTTTCCCCGAGTGGTGCACCGAAACGTGAGTTGAACACCTAAACTTAGATTAGGCCTAATTGTGTCTAGTTGAGTTAGTTTGGTTTGAATTGTGAAGTTTGAACTAGATTAGTGCTATTTAGTGGATTGTGTAGTAATGGCTGAAAGTATGTTGTTGTTGAGGGTTGATATGAGGTGAAACCATGGCCGAATCATGATGGTTTAGTGGCTGTCCATTATGGCTGAAATTCGGAGCCTTTGGGGTTTTATGTTAGAAATGTTGTTTTTAGGTCCAATTGAACTTGTTTTGCTTAATTAAGCTTAGTACATGCTATATATGGTTGAGGGGGACCTTGGCTGAACATTGGAGGCCTAAATGAAGTGTTTAGATTGTATTTTGGCCATGTTTAAATGTGGGGTGTTAGGTTGGCCGAATTGCATGTGTAGGATGCAAATGCTAGAAATGTTGTTTTGGGGCCAAATGGACTTGCTTTGCAAGATTAAGTCAAGTTTATGCCTTATATGACTTAATGGGGTCTTGGATGATCATTGGAGGCTTAATTGGGGTGTTTTGAATGAGTTTGGGCTATGTTTAAATTTGGGGTTTAGACTTGGCCGAATTGCACATATTAGAATACAAATGCTAGAAAGTGTACATTGGTTGTAAATGTGGATAAATGTTGTGGCATTTGTGTTCATTGGAATGAAAATGCATGTCACCACTTGATATGTTGAGATTGATATGTGAAATGACATTGTGTGACATTGCATTATGTGTGATCACGGTAAACGCCCTGAATTGAGTGGAATTGGGCTAAGATAAAATTGAGACGTGTGATCACTTATGGCCTACGGGTCGTGGCCTACGGGTCGAGTTCCGTCTTCATGCACTTTGTAGCAGGACGATGCCCGGTTAGACCGGAAGACGACCATCTTCATGCACTTTGTAGTAGGCTCTGGTTCGTAGGTGAGCGGTGTTGCGCCTCAGGCACTTTGTAGCAGGCTAGAAGACACCGGGCCGGGGGCGTATTATATACGCTGGCCATGAAGTGTTGTGGCCTTCGGGTCGGGCCCTATTGTGGGTCGTGAGATTAAGGATGAGCTGAACATTGCATTGTGCGAATTGTGAATCATGCTGTATTGTGGTGAGAATTGTCAGCATGTGATTGCATGAGGCATTCGTGTGGAATGCGATGATTGAGTGGATTAAACCATTTAAAGAAGATGAGCACGCGTGTGTGGTGTACGCCTGCCCGTATGTACATGTATGTGGTGTATATATATATATGTGAATTGTACTAACTTGCAGGGGTTGAATCACGTTGAATCATATAGAGTTTTGTGACTGTTGACTTGAGTGTTTGATTTTGATTTGTTAAGAGACACACTTTAGCCTAGCCTAGGTTTAGGTATTTGATTCACTGAGCTAGTCTCACGGTTGTGTAAAACCGATCATTTCAGAGCCTACCCCCTAGGATGCAGGACCCGCCTCCACTTTTTGGGATTCCCAGACAGATATTGCAGTCCGAGGAGCATTTCCCAGCTGGGAATGGCGAGATGCATGTGAGGTTTAGGTCAGTTCTGTATATTAACACGGGTGAGGAGGAGCACAAGAAACAAGAGTATATAGCATGGTGTCGTAGGGCGGAGGACGGTACCCTCAGTCGACCCATCCGTACCTTTGACATTCCAGTAGGCGTTGATGGCGAGTTAGAGCCGGTGATTGCTGATGGCGAGGTGGTCGACGCGCCTCCACCTGGTGTTCCGCCGACTGTCGATGCCCAGCCAGGTCCCGGAGTTTGTACGATGACCCAGAGCCGGAGCCTATGGATGAGGAGGAGGACGATCCCGAGCCAGAGGAGATGGAGCAGGATGATGGTGATGGTGAGGTCGATGAGGTAGGCGAGAACGTAGATATAGATGCCGTCGAGGATGCAGCAGCAGAGGTGGACTTGGAGGACGACTTTGACTCTGACGCTGAGGCTGACGCTCTCCTAGCAGACTACTGGGGAGATCAGGAGGGTCAGGATGATCAGGAGGACCCTGACATGGACGTGGATGAGCCAGAGCCAGATCGCAGCTCTTCAGAGGAGTCAGCTGAGTCTTCCATGGAGCCTGACGATTCCAGCGACCCAGACTTTGAGCCCTAGACTAGCTGGTTGACGATAGGGATCCCTACCTTTTTGTTATAGTGATCCTTAGTACTGACCTACTCACCCGGCCACCGACACTTTTTGGATTAGTGGCCTTTAGACTTTGATGTGACCTTGACCTAGACCCATAGTGATCGGACTGTAGTGTATTTGTATCTTTGACCCTTGTATAAACAGTTTGTTGGTATATGAGAATGAGGTTTTATCTGATGACGTTTTGAGTGTTTGGCTTCCTTGTTCATCTTTATTTGTCAGGGTTTGTATTCTGCTTCCGCATGTGTTTTTATACTCTGATTGATGTGGGTCGGCGATGTCTCCTGGGGACGTCGCATTCTGATCGACCGAAGAAATAAGGGGATGCTTGCGTTCCGATGGGTAGTTGGATTCGGGGCGTGACAGCCGCTATCCGCTCGAGCGCCGTACGTGCCACCACCGCTCTCCGTCCGCCCGTCTTACTGCCGCGCCACCACCTTGTCTAACCACTCTATTCTCTCTCTCATCCCATCACGCCACCACCACCAACCAAAAACCTCTCCCCTTCGCCTCTGCCCGTTGCTGCCGCCGATCATCGCCCGAAGAGCCGCCGTTCGCCACTGCCGCAAGGCCACCGTGAAACCAGCTCAGTCGGCCCGTTTTTCTCTACCGATCAACTAGTTTAGAGCTTAAGAGCCTAAGTGAGTAATTAACCCTAAACCCAAATTAGGCTACTAAGCATTTCTAGATAGGTTTAAGATATTTTAGTGGTTAATTAGTGTAATTCTAGGGGTAATTATTGAGCTGATAATAGCGGTTGGTGTTGTGGCCATTTTAGTGGATTAATATGTTGATTTGGAGGTGGATTGGAGACCTAGATGTACTGATTTGTGGCTGTACATATTAGGATTAAATTGGACTAAGTTTGGACAAATTAGGGTTTAACCGCGTAATTGTCAAGAGCGCTTGGATTGACCGATTCGTGGTTGAATTGTGCTTGGTTGTTATCAATTTCATGATGCCATGTCGTGTGCATATTGTGGCCATGTATGGAGTAGCATGGCAAGCCTCGAGTGTGCGAGTCTGTATTGTGCTAATTGCATAAATTATGTGCCGAAGCCAAATTGCATTAAATTGCTTAAAATGGGCATGTTAATTTGTTGATTAGGCACGTAGTGGCTGTTTTGAATTGAATGATTCTTCGGGCTCGCTAAAGTGTTATTTGAGCACATTGCAGCATTTGTTTGAGCATGACTTGGCATGATTTGCTTGTACGCCATTGTTGGAATTGGATCCTCATTGCGCATCGTGTTATTGCCCAAGTGCCGGATTGCATGGCCACGCATTTTGCATGCTGAGCATTGGCTTGATACAAGAATTGTGCGAGTATGTGTGCCTGACATGAGCATGTGATCACCTAATCGCCCTGATGCGTTTTACGTGGGGTTCAAATAAAATTTGACTGTGTGCACATGTGATCACTATAAGCCCTGATGCGTGTTACGCAGGGTATTGAACCCGTCCTGATGCGTTTTACACGGGACGATGCTTGGATTGCCGGAAGACGGCCAACCTGATACATTTTACGCGGATTCGATCCGTATATGAAGATCGATGTTGCGTCTAATGTGTTTTACGTGGGTAGAGACACTGGGCCTGATGCGTTTTACGTAGGCTAGGAAATGTTGGATATTGATATAGATCTAATGCGTTTTACGTGGGTCGAGCTATAAATGAGAAATTGGCAATGTGCAAGTGTGCATTATTAAATCGGATCATGACCACGGACATATTGATGGCATATGTGTGCAAGAGTGTATTGGCAGGTGTGCGAGTATGTGCATATCGGTGAACTGGGTGTGATGCATACATCAAAAAGCATGAGCATGTGTATAGCGTACGTGTGACCAAGTATATTCGCGTGTGTGCCATTATTGCGATTGTTATATGCCTAACCTATAGGGTCATGTTTGCGCTCGATCTAGGCCTAAGGGCCTACATCAATTGATTGTTGGTGTTGTGTGATTGTTTGCTTGTCAGGAGGTGCATGTTAGCCTAGTTTAAGTTTAGGGATTTTACTTGCTGAGATTCGTTCTCACGATTGTTAAAACCCACATTTTTAAACCCCTAGCCTTGAAGATGTCCGAAATGCTCATTTGTTTTGGGAACCCGTCCCGGATAGACTGTGAGGTGATCGAGTATCCCATAGGGAAAACGGATACATATATTAGGCATTTCACTACCCTATGGGTCAATGTGGGTGAGCAACACTTTCAGGCCCACGAGTATATAGCTTGATGTTTTAGGGACTACTTTGGGACCTTTAGACCTCTTAGAACTTTTGATGTCCCGTTTAACGGGCTAGGTGATATAGATCCCTAATGCGCCGATAGAGACCTGGCGAGCCCCGAGTACACGTCCGAGGGGAGCTCTAGTTTTGGCAACCGGCCTATTATTTAGGAGGTTAACGAGCTTGACCAAATGGATGAGGAGCCAGCGGACTAGGATTTTAATCCGAAGCCAATGGAGTCAGACGACGAGCTCAAGCCGATGGAGCAGGACCCCGAGCCGAAGGGAGGGGTAGAGGAGGTTGATTCAAAGGAGGAGCCGGCAGAGGCTGAGTCCGAGATAGATTCCATGGACTCTGAGGTTGAGTCATCTGACAGCTCATCTGAGTCCTCGAGATCCGACCTGGACTGGGTTCCGTAGGGTTTGGCCTTAGTCTTAGATAGGTCGGGTTGACACATTTTTTACTGGAGCCCCTCCTTAGTCTAAAAGCCTGACCGTCTTGGCCACCTACCCCTTTTTCCTAGTAGTGGCCGTTGACCCGCTTTTGATTAATCATTTTGTATTTTGATGTAAATGGATAATGTATATGTTCTCCCTGTTTAAGGCAAGTGTATATTCATTATGTGTTTGTTGTTTATGCTATCCATGGTCATGTGTTTATTTTTGTACGGGTGTTTATGTTGCTTCCGCATGTGCCTTGATCTTTGTTTGGGTTTTGGGTCGGCGATGCTTCTTGGGGCATCGCACAACTTCGACCTCAGTTGGGATGTTCGCGTGCCATAAGATTCGGGGCATGACATGAAGTGTTCAAAGTATCTAATGAAGATACATTTCTTCCCTTTGGGACCAAATTTTTCATATTTATAGGAAGAATCATGAACATATGCTGCATAGCCCCAAGGTTGTAGATTACTTAAGTCTAGTTTCCTATCGGTCCATAATTCATAATACATGAAAGTGATTGACTTAGAATACACATAGTTAAGTATATATGCAACAGTCAATAACGCATCTCCCCAATAGGAGATAGATAGATTTGTCTATGCCGTCATAAACCTAACCATTTCCAACATGGTTCTATTCCTTCTCTCAGCAACTCTATTTTGTTGCGGAGTATTAGGAATAGTCAAATGTCTTACAATCCTCTTTTTATCACAAAGAAATTTGAATTGTTCCAATAGATACTCACGTTCGCGATCAGTTCTCAAAGCCTTTATTGTTTTGTTTAACTGATTCTCTACCAAAACCATAGATCGTCTAAAGCAATCTAATGCTTTTGACTTATGGGGAATCAGAAAAACAAAACCGAAACGCGTGAAGTCATTAATAAAAGTGATGAAATATGAGGCTTTATATCTTGCCCTCACATTTAATGTACCACAATGTCAAAATGTACAAGCTGCAATGGAAATTCATATATGATTCTGTTACCAAATGGTTTTTTAGTTGC
Source organism: Syzygium syzygioides (assembly GCA_031216285.1). Lineage (NCBI taxonomy): Eukaryota > Viridiplantae > Streptophyta > Magnoliopsida > Myrtales > Myrtaceae > Syzygium > Syzygium syzygioides. The sequence continues at coordinate 19,427,780 of CM062252.1, read as the reverse complement.
TTTTCCTACTAGACAATGTTCACATATGGATAGTTCAATCTTAGCAAGTAACCCTAAATGGCATTCTCTAGCTAATCTATTCATTCTTGTAATCCAATGTGATCTAATTTAGCATATCAAAAATTTGTATCAACTTCCACATTTTTAGAAGATGCAATCAAAGAAAAACAACCATCATCATTAATATTGAACACATCATAGTTAATGTCTAATACCACAAAACCATTCGGTACATGACTAAAATCACAATAAACTGTTCCAAACTTAATATCAACACAACTACTGTGACATTCTGAATTTTGATCCTTTTCGAATATATGAAATGATTATTTCATTGATGCAATGTTAGTTAAATTTCACAATGAATTGATCACTTATGAGAGGACTAACAGTTAGGGAAAGACTAGTTAAGACTTAAGTACGCGCGACCTAAGAACTTGACCGTGGATTGACCAATCGACCATAAGGGTTGACGAGGGACAATTTTGGGCCATTATAGACTGATTAAATAATGGTTATGGAATGATTCGCCAATGATATACAATTAGATCACGGGTGATTCTGGTTACCATTGTATGGATTACGAACCACCCTAAACTTATTCTGAATGATTGTGTCTTTTCGAACTAGTGATTGACCCTTGCAATTATATGACAACCGAAGTTTCCATAGCTTGAGCAAACTTAAATGTGACTTGATATTGAATTGACCATGGGTTGAACATGCATAACTCCTAAAAGCTACCTGTTAGTTAGAGATACACTAAAGTTGCAATTGATCGATTTTGGTCATGAATTAAAATCTAAACTTAGATATTGAACTTTTGAAGGTACAAGACTAATCGTTTGGACGTCGCCTCGTTAAGCTTGTTTATTATTGATTCGCCCGGAAATTCTCAGAAAAGTGTGATTCAGACCGAAAGTTGAAAATGACCATTTTACCTCTGAGATATTTTGGATTTCTTTGTTGTGTTGAAGGGCAAATTGGACATCAAACTCTCTCTCTCTTGGCCGGCCATGCTTGGACAACTTTTCCCCTCTCATCTTTGCTTATTTACTAGATTGCCACTAGATAGAGTGAATTATGACCATTAGATCTTGGAGTATTGATAAAGTTTGAATCCTAGCCATTGGTTATGAGTGGGGTTGTTGATGGGGTTTTAGTGGGATAGTTGACCCTTGTCTCTCTTTCTCCCTCTCTCTCTCATTCTTGATCAAGTTCACTCACCCTTTCCTCCGGTCGAGCACCACCACCGACCAGCTCCCTTGCTCAGCCACTAGTAACCGTCCGACCGCCGTGAGCGCCGCCGTTCACTGTGACTAGCTGCAGCCGTGCTGCTCAACGCCGCCGCCGCCTTGCTCCCTCTTCGCTCGTCCGCTATTTCCTCACCCCACACCATGACCTCTTCTATCTTGTTGTCCTTATCACCACCATCTCAGCCACTGCACGCCATCAACCGTGACCAATTGCCATTCGCTGGTCATCACCCTCACGGTTCACTCTCTCTTATCCAATCACCGCCACCATATCACTAGCTTGCCACCATACTATGACCCTCACCATCTCACTGTCATCACTAGCCATCATTCCCCTTCAGTCGTGAGCCACCGTTGCCCGCCATGGTTGCCGGAGCAGCTGCTGCTCGCCGTGGCCGTTATTGCTATCGCTTGCTTGGTTTCTTTCTTAGGTTTAGAGTAAGTAAACCCCCTAAACCTTGGTTAAGACAAATGGGTGACTAATGGATGTGATTAGAGGCTGATTTGTGTTGGTTTAGAGGCTAGTTTAGGGACTGCTAAATGGCTGATTATAAGCTAATTTAGTGGTTGTTGTGATAAGTTTAATGACACGATTATTGGTTGACCTCTTGATTAGCTTGGTGGGCTGATTATGGTTGATTAGTGGTTGACCTTGTTTAGTTGGAGGCTGATTATGTTGAATAGTTGGATGGCCGATTGTGTTCGATTGTTTAATGGCTCAATTTTATTAATTGTGGTTGATTTGGATAGAATAGTGGCTGACCTTATTTTAAGTGATGGCTGACTTGATTTCGTTATTCATTGGTTGATTGTGTTCATTTGTTGGCTAGACATCGTTATTAGTGTTTGAATTAATTGTGCTTCATGACATCTTAGTTTGTATACAAATGCACGTCATAAACACTCAGCATTAGCTTATTTGCAATTGTAAGAATTGGTAATGAATGATTGATGCGTGTGCATGGTCATAAAAGTGCAGTCTAGGTGGGGGTTCTAGACGATGCCGTGTAGCGATGGAGGTTAGACCGATGCTCCTTTATGGAATGTCGTTTGGTACCTGGCTTATCGGGGGGTGTTCAATCCCAGACGTTGATGTGCTCGACGAAGCGAGACGATGCTTGGCTATGCTAAAAGACCGACAAGGGTTCAGTTGTGACCCGATAGGTCGTTAATAATCTGGACAACTACAAGTGTGATATATATTGGGGAATGCTATATGCTTGAGATCAATGTTGAGCATGTCTAGATTATGAATTGTGTTTTGCATGCTATGCCATGGTTTATATCATGTGTGCTCGAGAGAGCATTGCTATGTTATGATAGTTATAACATGCAAGGCATGTGTGTGCCAAGGCAATGTAAGAATGCCTGTGATTGTTCATGGCACGTTGAATTATGCTAGAATTAAATGTTAGGGCGATTCAAAGGCACATTTTATCATAAGCGAGGCTTAGGGAGCTTGCTTATTGAGTTTTATCTCATTGTTATTATTTAACCATTTTGGACCCCCGACCATGAGTCATCTTCCCTTGCATTTTGGCGTGCCTAGAGATATAGACACGGAGTATATGGACTACACAGTTGGTCTAGACATGGCTTACCAGAAGCATGAGTCCACTATTTGGGTTGACGAGGGCCTACCCGGTAGAAGGCTCATCGATTTTTAGCATGGTTCATTCCATAAGGGGACGTGGTATTTGGTCCCATTTGTGATTTTGACTAACTCTTGCGGGTGGTATTGGGAAGGAAGTCTGGGATCCCATGGACCTCGATCCCCTAGATGGAGAAGTATCCGATTCGTAGTCCGACCCGGACGACATAGAGTCTGATCCTGAGCCGCCTCCAGGTTACCATCAGTAGGGTCAATGGGTTTGGATATCCCATTCGTTTTAGACCATCCCCTTCTTTTTGATAGAGAAGTTAAGCTAACCCGACTACTGATCCCTTTTTGTTTATGTGTAGCCTGTTAGGAGGTGCCTCTAGTAAGGCTTGTATGTATGAACTTTCCTAAGGTTAGCTTTATGTTTATAAAAGTGGCTTCGCTTGTTTGTGTATCAATATGTTTCCTTTACTATCCCTTTGTATGATTGTTGTTTGGGTGCTTCAAGTTCACTTCCGCATGTGTTTTATTGTTAGTCAGTTGTTTGGGTTGGCGACGAGTCCTAGAATGTCGCATTAATATCAATTGTTAGTGGGATGTTGCATGCGCAAAGGGTTCGGGATGTGACAACTACCATGGAAATTAAAAACATAACCTAAGCTATGAAGAATAATTACAAAGACTAAGTTCCACTGAATATAAGGAGCATAGAGGACAACATGTAGGAAAAAACTTTGACCACCACATAAATTTAATTTACATGTGCCAATGCCCTTCACTTCAATTCTTGAGTTATTTCCAACATATATCCATCTACTTTTAGTCTAATCCAACAATACTCCATAAATGCTCCTTAGTCCCTAGCTACGTGGTTTGTGGCTCTTGAGTCTATTGTCCACTTAAGATGAGATTCAATCAGTAATATAGTGCTAGAAACAAAAGTATTACTCAAAGTAATAGAGTAATTTGGTACCTTTTTTAGCTCAGTGCATTCACGAGTGTAGTGACCTAGCGTGCCAAAATTATAGCATTTCATCTTGACCTTGTCCTTCTTGCCACCATGCATCTTGCGGTGAAGGGCTTTAGCTCTCTTAGCGTCTAACCAATCTCATTCCCTTTATTGTTGAATCTCTGACACTTGAAGCCCGAAACTTTGCACGAACCAAATTCACCAATATAAGCATGTGTAGAAGATCTTGTAGAGTCTAGGTGCTCATCTTTTAATTCCAAATGATGGGCAATATCGTCAAAAGTTACGATATTCTCATTGTGAGTCATATTGATTTTCATATGCTCCCAACTATCAGGAAGAGACCTTATAATAGCCTAAACTTGTTCATCAGTTAGGATATGACCTGCTATTTTGAGCTCTCGTATCATGTTTGACATCTCCCGAAGATACTACCTCATTGTTTGATTTTGGCACTTTTGAATGTGTCAAACTTCATCATGACCCTCCTCAATTTAGTAGCAGATGTACCCCCAAACTTGTCTTTCAATGTAGCCTACATTCCTTGAGCGTTATCAAACCTTTCAAACTCGCACATGAGATCATCTTGCACAACTCAGTAACGTAATGCGAGCAATACTATTTTTCTTTTTCTAAGTTTGATAAGCTTCACGATCTCTTCTGTGCTGACCAGAAGTTCCATGCTCAGGTTCAACCATGGTGTGGTTGAGGGTCTCCAGAACTTCTTATTCTTCAAGGATGTGTTGAACCTTTGATGCCATATATCAAAATTGTCACCATTCAGTTTTTCACCCTTGTTGAGGTCAGCCACAATGGTCTTTGATGCCGAAGCCATAATCAATGACAATTACACATTGACATAATTAACGCAGAATAAATACTAGCACATCTTTTACATTAACACACATATTTATTTTGCACCAAAAACAAACTAAATTAATGATAATTCGATAAAAGACACTGAAATGAAAGTTCACTATGTTCCCAATCGGTTTTTGTGTTACGATTGTCTACTATCATTAATTTCGTTTAATTTGTGCAAAATTTAAGTTCTAGGTGAGCATTTCTTTGAATTCTACCAACCTTTGAACTCCCACTAGAAACAACGATTATCATACATCATGCAATGATCACATTCTCTCGTAAAATTATAGAGAGCAACAAGATGTAAACCAAAGCACAAGTAATTCATGCATCATCTATAATCACATGCAAAATATAAGTAAATTGAAAATGGATCTCCAACCATTGTTTGAGTCAACTCGAAACTGAAATTGCAAGCACGTTAAGCTTTATAAACATGCCATCAATTAACCATACTCTATACAATCTGTTTGTGGTTATTTATATGTAAGCCAACTTTTGTATTTTCAAAACCATAGGAAAATACAAGTAAAAATGCAATAATACCCCAAAACTATGAGTATTTAGGGTTTCGTACACATTTTCATGCCTTTAAAAGCTTCAGATATGTAAAATAACTATATCACAATGTAGAAAATTTCAATACGAACATTTCGATACCAACCACACTTCGATCGGAGCTCCCACAAGCCCACACGCGCCGCCTAACTACGCGGCGCGTATAGCTCATGTGCGAGGACTTAAACTGGCTCTAATGCCAGTCCGACCGGTCAAACCAACTCAAACGTTGACCAGTCTAATTGGTTGACCGTTGACCGCTCAGACCAAATCGTTGACCAGTCAACGAGTCGGGTCAGTAACTTGGTCGGGTCAATAGGTTGGGTCAGATGTTTGGGTTGAGTCGCTCCGGCGAGTTCCCATCCAGGACTGATGTCATATGACGTCAGTCGAGAGTTCCGCGCGTGCGATGCACACGTTGGGTTGTCCCAGCGTGTGGATGCTTGAAAGCACCGGACAATCCTAGCATGTGGGGGCACGTGTGGCATCCCTCAGCAGTGCTCTACCCACTGTTGTGCTCATCTCGACGAGATCTTTCACCTCATATGATCAACATAAATTTTCACCGAAAAAAATGTTATGAGAAAAGGCCAAACAAAACAATCGCGTCCACCCGCCTGGGTGGCGCTGCTGGAACGCGCACTCTTCTTCTTGCAAAAGGTTGAGTGTTCGAATCCCGGGCGCCGCAAGGTGACTTAACCGGTGGTACGTGTGTGGTGGCTAGCACGTGTCGCCCCCAGGGTTTACTTCCCGGCTGTCGGCCGTGCGGGGGTTCCCTGGGTTACCAAAAAAAAAAAAAAAAAAAAACAATCGCCGACGAACTCGAAACACAATTTTCGCACCCGGTTCGTATTGAACATCATTGTCATAATTTCAGTGCATCAAAGATGCAGTTGATTTGGAAATCGATTCACTAATAATCTCCTTATCAAACAACAAGCGAAAAACTCGACAAAACAAGGCAAAGATCATAATACTTGCTTTGATACCAATGTTGGGAAAAAGTCACGGAAGAAATTGACTAATCTCTCGATGCACAATAAACAAATTACCTAGGAATGTGAATTGAATCACCAATGATTGTTAGATGAATCTGCAATGTCACACCGATCCGAATATAATCACGAGGAAAATATTCTTGTTCCACAGCATGAATGTCGATCGTCTTCATAAAGTAACGATGGAACCCTTTTTCATGTGTTTTCTGATTGAGAGAAAAAGAAAACGTATGTTCTTCTATACATTGTTTGTAGTCTTATCTCTCGTGTCTCTATCTTTTCAGGAAGTTACTTTTAACTTCCCTTTAGAAGACCACTCGCACCCTTTCAAAGGGTGCCTCTCATAACACACCCCATCATGGGCAAAAGACTGCCATTAAACGGATTCTAATAAGGAAACCTTGAAATTGAAACCAATTTCTTGGAAAAAAATTTCTTAACGAACTCAATTTACTTTTAGTGGTAACATGATCTTGTACTTTTATGCATGCGATGTTCAATTTGATTCTTAAACATTACTTGTTTTGTTCAGTTTAGTCATTGTAAAATTTAAGTAGATCCAATTTTGTCATTTTTAATTAATCAAGTTGGTCATATTGGTGTCTGACAATGTCAATCCAACTCAGTCGTATTATTTATGTACAACTTCTATGCGCATTCCCAAACGCCATACTGCAAGATGTGTGTGGAAATCGAGTGTGATTCTCTAACTACAATGAAATTAAGTCGCGCATAAAATTAGTCGAGAAACCTTTCCACAATATTAAGTTTTTTTGAACCACACAACGGTATCATCATTAGATATAACTCAAGTTGGACATTAGTATTAGACAATATCAATTAGATTGGCATGCTTCACTAACACTTTATACTGGATGGTTGTTACTAATCTGGAAAATATTTCATAAACACAAGAAAATATAAATAAAACCTCCCACAATATAATTATGGGCAATTTGATCTAATGAAAATATTTTAACTATATAGTTGCTTGTGATTAGTCGAGATTAATTTAACTTTGGTGACCTACTCATTGAAGTGGCTAGCACGGGTCACCTACAGGGGGGTGAATAGGTGATCCTAAACAAATCTTTGAAATTTACGCGGAATTAAAAACGAATAATAATAGAGTTTGAATAAAATTCAGATTCAAGTTAGATTAAATGAGAGCGGTTCTTAAATGCAGAATGTAAAGAGATAAGGAAAAGAGAATTCTGCACACGAGTTTATAGTGGTTCAGCTTATAACAAGTCTACGTCCACTCTCCCACGCTTATAGCCTACCGGCTGGATTTCTCTATGTAATCAAGAGGAATTTACAGATTCTAAGTGTCAAGACTATTGTGTATGATAGGACTCTGTATCTCACATAATCACTCTTTACAAAGTAATCTTCAAGACTTTGATCTTAAGTGCAGAACGACAAGAGAATAGAATGGAGTATTCTCAAACTTTGGACTTGTTGATTCTTGAATCTGTACATCTTCTGCTGCTCGCGATCTCCTTAAATACTCCTCTACATCCACACTAGCCGTTGGACAACTTGTAGAGGATCATCTTCCAATCTTCACCCTGGACAGATTTGTATAATAAGGATTGAGTAGCTGTTGGATGACAAGTTCTGAATCCCGCTGATTCTGGTCGCCCATACAATCATAATCTCGGTTTCCATAAGAAGAGTTTTGTCCGTTGTAATGCATTCTTGTCGTAGTATTTGATTGTCAATCAATTTGATTAAGATTAATCTAATCAAAACTTTCATTCTGTGAAATCCATGCCAGATCACTAGTTGTTATTCTTCGTTTTGAGTTTTGCTTTTGAAGAATTACTGCATCTTCGTCTGCTTCTGAAAATTTCATCTTCTACGTTTGCTTCTGAAAAATTTCAGCTTATGAGACTGCTTCTGAATTTTCTCGATCTGAAACTCAAAACTTTAGGTTTAGTGGGTCTTCAAGAAATTATAGAGTCTGAATTGTTCTGCGTCTGAAAAATATCTCAGAACTTAGATAATTCTTGTAAAATCTGAAAAACTTCATTCTAAGCTTCCAGAACTTATATTCCTAAAATGAGAAGGTTCAGAATAAGTATCAGATTTACAAATATTATGGAAGGTTTTGTCAACTTCAAAATCAGTAGGAGTTTTCCTCAACACTCATTACCCACATATCGCAGTTGAGCACGGTAAGCTTGGGTCAAACCTAATTGTTGTCGAATAGAAGAACTAATTAAAACTGAGTTCTAATAAATTAGTTTAATATATAACTCATCATATAGTTTAGTAAAACTAATTAATTTATTAGTTGCTGACTGAATAGTGACCAAATGTTTGCGTGTCTTATGCATTGTCAGATGTGTATTGTCCGTAACTCACGTAGTCATGCCTATTATTAAATAAGAAAAATGGTTAATATCACAAAAAATCCCAAGTTCGTACACATGTGACAAATTTACTTTAAATAATTTTTTGATCACCAAAAATCCCAAATAGGTATATTTATAACAAATTTACCTTCTGTTAGTTTTCGTTAAATTTAATTAATACCACAAAAAATCACAAAATAGTACACATATGACAAACAGAGGTAAAACCTCAAACCAGAACACTTGTTAATTACCACGTGTTATCTAACTCAGCAATTTGACTATAAAATTTAATGAAAACTAACATATGGTAAATTTATCACAGGTGTACCAGTATAGAGTTTTTCGTGATATTAACCTTAAGTAAAATATGGGTACGTCGGGATGGGTGGCTTTTTACTTTTTGATTCTTTATTTTATTTTTATTGAAAATTTCGATTTCGATTCAACATCAAATATGTAAATTTTTCAGAAATATATAAATTTTGACATGCAAAAGCATTTGAAATCCTTATAACTTTATAACATTTAGAATAATTCCTCACATTATTTAAAGTGCGAAGACTACGACAAAAAAAAGGTGGCGAAGACATGCTTTATTTCGTTCCCCACTATGAACGCTTTCTCTTTCCTCTTGTTGCCGTTTCAGTTTGGCTACAAACATTCCAATTGGGTTGTCGCAAACAAGAAATCTCACTGGCCCCGATGTCGTAACTCCATCATACTTCTCCTCGTGATGATGCCATTGTGTCGAAAATGGAACAACTCTCTATTTTGTATCGAGCTTTGACCTTTCGTATTCAAGAAAAGCCAAAGGGCAAACCAAAGGTAAAACAAGATCACCCAACAAAATGAGGAGCGCAAGATCACCCAAGCTTGCTTCTCGGTGTCACCGTTGCTCCATGCGTTTCAAAATTAACAAGTGCAAAATTACCGCATATTCCTCTCGTCATTGAGCAACAAGGGAAAACGAAATCTCATAGCAGGACCCCAAAAACATCAAGAGTCCTCGATGCGACGCTATAAAGTTGATATCAACGCAAGCTCATTGAAAAGAACTATGCGAGCTGCTCAAAGCAAAGGTCCAATGCATAATCCAAGTCAACTTAGAAATTGCAATGAGTTATCTCAAACATCACGTTTCTAAATTGTCTTGCCCCGCCACACATACAAAGCAAGGTGCTTCGATGCATGTTTAGTTTGGCATTATTCCAGTGAATTACATGCTTTATGAGGAGAAAATTTGAGTTGCTTCGTCCTTCCCTGCCGGAATGTGTGAATGTCTCTTGTAATTCAATAATTTGTAGTCGAATAGGTGCAGTTTAGGATTTTAATTGTTGCCTTCGAGTTTTAATTATTCCATATTAGCTCTCTTATAATTGTTTAGGTTGGCCTGTCATTCAATAAGATGGCTTCTCGAAGTCCGCCTGTAAGAATCGTTTAGTGCCATCTACCTCAATATTTGAGTGGGTGTATATTTGTTTCAATACATATATATTCTTCTTCGAGTTTCTGTAGGGATTGAAATACTTTTCACAAAGAGCTATGGTTTGTTAGTAAATTGGCTTGACTTCAAATGTTGCAACAACCCCCACGTGGAGGCTGCGATTTGGCCCAATAAAGCGTGAATATTGAGAACAGGAGAGATAAGTAAGGGACGAGAGAATTACACAATCAATCCTAAACCTATTATATAGATATTAATTCGGTCATAAATTTTTAATTTTGCTAATTTAGTCCTAAATCTTTGTGCGAAATTTCAGTATAGTCCTTATGATCAATTTTCGCTAGAAATTGCTAAAGCGGTAGTCCAGTCATCATCGGATACTGCCAAGTTAGTGATATTCAGCGAAAATTGGCTGGAGGGTCGATATTGGGATTTTGCATAAATTTTTAGACTTAGTTGGAAAAATTGGAAAGTATATGATTGAATTGGCATCGATATATATAGGTTTAGGAATGATTGGATAATTTTCCTAATAAAGGACTTGAAGTGATTTTTTTAGTTAAGAACTCCATATGATATCATCTAAACTCCACTAATAACTAATAAAATATAAATTGTAAGATGAAAATATTGTTTAATATTTATATTTTATAATGAACATCATCCATTTCCTTATATAAGAAGGGATAATAATACAAATAGTTCCTAAACTTTGGCCCAATGTATAATTTGGTCCCTGAACTTTTAAATTATTCAATGTAGTCCTGAATTTTAGCCTAATATTTAATGTAGTTCCTAAATTTTTAATTTGTTCAATGTATTATTTGGATTTTTGGTACATGTTTAATTTAATCCCTGAATAATGGAAATGCTTAATGTAGTCTTTGAACTTGAATATAGAAAAGCTACATTGAATATTTTCATATAGTTCATGCACTAAATTATACATGTACCAAAAGCCTAAGGACCATATTAAATAAATTAAAAGTTCATGAACTACATTAAATAAATTAGAAGTTCATGGACCAAATTATACATTGAGCCAAAGTTCGGAGACTATTTGTGTCATTTTGCCTAATGAGAACAATCCATAGAGAGTTTTTTATACCATACCGTTTGTGGATCACCTAACAAAATCCAAGGTGCAAATAGCAGATCATAACAGCAAGTGAAGCAAAATGCAACGTGAGTAACAATTGAGGCTGATTTGTTTTTTTAAATTTCTTTTGTGAAGATTTATCAAGCGGGCAACGCTGAGATATACTATAGTTGGTTAATAGTTCCAACTTTCCGTATATACAATTAATAGAAAAAAAATAAAAAAATTTAAAGTCTGGTGCTTTTTTTTTTTTTTGGTTAGAAAATTGAAGTCTATTTTAAGAGGAGCCATGCACGATGGTTCCGGCCCACGGGTTAATGGCGTGGTCGAGTGAACCGTGGAAGGAGAATGACGGCATAGTAAGCATCGCGGAAACGACAGAAACACGACAAGTACATTTCATTATGATTGTACTTGTATTTGTTCTCTCGCGTATTGTCCCCAATGGGAGATCCAAGTGAGAGATCGCAGAGCATAAACCCCAAATAATCCTCTGATCCTTCCTCGATCTGAATGACTTTCATCCTCACTCCTCTTTTGTCCCCATTTTCCCATCTCTTTTTTTATTGGCATGCCATCCTTATTTCACGGCCGGCATCACCTTACCTCAGAGTGGGCAACACCCTCTCGTTCGCTCTCTCTCTCTCTCTCCCCCTCCCCTTCTGTTGCTTTATGTTACTCCATTTGGACGACGATCTCGTAGCTTTACAAGTCGGCAGTGAGTTCTCTACTTCACGCGCTCTCCAGCATGTTGTTTACCTTTGGTGGTGCTGTTTTTAATACTAGATTAACATTGTTGTCTTGGATATGAATATATGTAATCAGAGAAATATCTTAGAAAAACAAGGTTATTGCCACGTCCGGTTCAGAAGGAAGTGTTGGTTCAGTAGAGTTTCGTTTGTGATTCCTGATTGTGCGACTCTTTTGCTGTAGCTATTTTCAAAAGAATAAAGGAAGAAGTTT
>CM062252.1:19074371-19415465 GCA_031216285.1 Syzygium syzygioides | reverse complement strand
GTTATTGCAGACAAACTCCGTTAAATGCAACTGTTCTTCCCATTTGCCCTGAAAATCTACGACACAAGCTCTCAGCATATCCTCCAGAGTCTGAATTGTTCTCTCTGATTGGCCATCTGTCTGTGGATGATAAGCCGTGCTGAATTACAACTTTGTTCCTAAGGCCACTTGCAGACTTTTCCAAAAATTGGCCGTAAATCTCGGATCGCGATCTGACGTTATGGTCACCGGTACTCCATGCAATCGCACTATCTGCTGTACATACAACTCGGCATACCTTTCCAGTTCAAGGTCCTTTCGCACTGCCAGGAAATGCGCTGACTTGGTCAGACGATCCACTATCACCCATATAGAGTCGTTCCCTCTCTAGCTTCGTGGCAATCCCGTTACGAAATCCATGGTGATATGCTCCCATTTCCACTCTGGGATCTCTAATGGCCTCAACATTCCACCAGGCTTGCAGTGTTGTGCCTTCACTTGTTGGCACATCAAACACTTAGCCACGTGTCTCGCCACATCGGCCTTCATTCCATTCCACCAATAATGTTGCCTTAAGTTCTGGTACATCTTCGTACTACCTGGGTGAATACTGTACTGACTCCGATGAGCTTCACTCAAGATTTCCTCCTTCAGACCTTCATTGTCTGGTACACACAATCTTCCATTCTCGCACCATCATATGTGCCACACTAGACTTGCGACTTAAAGCATCTGCTACTCTATTGGCCTTACCCGGATGATACAGGATGTCGCAATCATAGTCTTTCAGTAGTTCCATCCACCTTCTCTGCCTCATGTTTAGCTCTTTCTGCGAAAATAGGTACTTGAGGCTCTGATGGTCCGTGTAGATTTGAAACTTTTCTCCACAAAGATAATGCCTCCAGATCTTAAGGGCAAATACTATCGCAGCCAACTCTAAATCGTGCGTTGGATATTCATCTCATGAGGTCTCAACTGCCTCGACGCATACGCCACCACTTTCCCATGCTGCATCAACACACAACCTATCCCTCTCAATGAAGCATCACTGTACACCTCGAATCCTCCTGATCCGGATGGAATAGTCAACACTGGAGCTGTCGTAAGTCTGTGTTTCAACTTCTTAAAACTTTTCTCACACTTGTCATCCCATTCGAACTTGGACTCTTTCTTTAACAATCTGGTCATGGGCATGGCTATGGATGAGAATCCTTCTATAAACCGTCTGTAATAGCCGGCCAGTCCAAGGAAACTTCTGATCTCGGTCACTGAGGTCGGTCTCGGCCAATTAGTCACGGCCTCTATCTTGGTCAGGTCTACTGATATCCCCTCTGTCGACACTATGTGTCCAAGGAAAGCTACTCGACTGAGCCAAAATTCACACTTGCTGAACTTGGCGTAGAGCGCATGCTCTCTTAACGTCCGTAGCACCTCAGTCAAGTGCACCTCATGCTCTTCAGGACTCTTAGAATATACCAATATGTCGTCGATGAAGACAATCACTGACTGATCCAAAAATTCCTTAAACACTCTGTTCATTAGATCTATGAAAGATGCAAGAGCATTCGTCAGTCCAAATGGCATAACTGTAAACTCATAGTGCCCATACCTCATCCTGAAGACTGTCTTAGGTATATCCTCCTTCTTGATTCTTAACTGGTGATATCCTGTCCGTAGGTCAATCTTGGAGAATACCGATGCTCCTTGCAACTGATCAAACAAGTCGTCGATCCTAGGCAGTGGGTACTTGTTCTTTACTGTCACCTGGTTCAGCTGCCTGTAGTCGATACACAATCTCAGGGTTCCGTCTTTCTTTTTCACAAACAGCACAGGCGTTCCCCATGGAGACGCGCTCGGACGGATGAAACCCTTGTCCAATAACTCCTGCATCTGGACTTTCAACTCCTTTAACTCAGACAATGACATCCGATATGGGGCTTTTGAGATCGGCTCTGTACCCGGGGCTAGCTCAATTACAAACTCAACTTCCCGCTCAGGTGGTAAGCCTGGCAATTCCTGTGGAAATACTTTTGGAAAGTTGCATACTACCGGGATATCTTCTAACTGAAGCTCTGGTACAGTGGGATCCACCACATTGACCAGATATCCTTCACATCCTTCATTCAACAACTCATTTACTTCCAGTGAAGAGATCCAAGGAATCGAGGTTCCTCCTCGACTTCCTTGAAATTCAAACCTAGGTTGTCCAATTGGATTGAACTGGATCGTTTTACTATCACAATCCACTACAGCCTTCTGCTGCACTAACCAGTCCATTCCAACAATAACAGCAAAATCGAACATGGCCAACACTGCCAAGTCGATACGGCCTTCCACACCACCAATCACTATCTTACATGCAGGCCATCCAAAGGAGACTATCACCCTATCATTCAACGGAGTAGATACACATAACACAGTCTCAAGCAAAATAGGCTCAAACCCAACCAATCTAATAAACTGTTCTGACACAAAAGAATGGGTTGCCCCCGGATCAAACAAAGCATAGGCTGCATGGTCTCCCAAAGAAATCGTACCTGTGACCACCCCTGGCGCTTTCTCCGCATCCTTGCGCGCCATAGCATACACCCTTCCTTGGGCTGGTGGTCGTCCTGGGTTAGTTGCTGGGGGATGTCCACCCTGATTCCCCATCCTAGGCGGTTGGGCTGGTGCTTGCGATCCCGCTGGATGCATCTGAGGACACGACCTAATCTGGTGGTCAAAACTCCTACACCTGAAACATGCTCCGAACCTACTCGGAGGCGGGTTAGGCTTCCCAATGTTTCTCCTCGCAGATGGAACGAACCATCTATTCCCAGTCATTGGCCTTTTCCCTAACCTGCGATTGTCCCTATTAGGCATAAACCGTGATCCTGAGGCGGCGGCCCTCTTTTGCTGATCTCTTTCTATGATCTGAGCCCTCTCGTACATCTCACTGTAGTCTTTAAGGTTACGAGATAGAATCTGGCTCCTGAGGTTTGGTTTCAATCCATCTCGAAACCTCCTAGCCTTGTCTCTCGGATTCACCACCAATGTAGGCGCGAACTTAGCCAATCTCGCGAACTCCGCCTCGTATTGGTCTACTGTCATCTGTCCCTGGCGTAGTCTCATAAATTCCGACAACTTCCTTTCCTGTGCTACCTCAGAGAAATACTTTTCATAAAAATGTTCAACAAACACAGCCCAAACCAACTCAGTACCTGCAGGGAATACCCTGTCCTTTACGGCATTCCACCAATCGTTGGCACCGTCCTGTAACTGATACACTGCTAAGTCTACTCTCTCGGTATCGGTGTACTTCAATACATTAAACGCCTTTTCCAACTCCTCAACCCATCTGGGCGCTAACTCTGCATCGCCCCTACCAGTGAACTTGGGCGGCTTAAGCTTCAGAAATTGCTCAACTAGATGGGGCATCTGTCTCGGTACAATTGGTTGTGCTTGTTCTGCCTGGTTACCCCCATTACCAGCTATCGCTGCGGCTTCGGCTGCCTGTGCATATGCGGCTGCCCTCTCCTGAGCCTGCAAACCCATGATATGCCCTATCTCACGGAGAGTCTCCATAACTTCCTCCATTCTGGGGTCTCTGGCCTCTCTGGGCTCGGCTCTCGGTTGCTCTTGGGGTTCCATTCCTCTTCGGCGACTCATCTCTCTCTAAGCTGGCTACTCAACTACCTGCTATAACCCCACTAAGGAGTCAAAGACTTAAACCATACTAACCCAGTCTAAGTCCTAGGCAGGTATCAAACAATAGCCAAACAATCACATGCGATCTAGCACTGAGCACAATACATCACCCAAGGGAACATGTGTACTCACCTCAGGTCCTGACGCGCCTGCACCTTCGGGGTTGAATCACTTACACATTCAATCAATCAACAAACGCAATTAAGAGACACACCTAGCACACGAGGACACCTAGTTGGCTACCCTTGGTCATCGCTCCTTATCACTCCAGGCTTCGACCGGATGGATAGAGCAAACCTGCTCTGATACCAATTCAAACGGGGATGTCACGCCCCGAACCCAACTTACCCATCGGAACACGAGCATCCCCTTACCACGCCGGTCGATCAGAATGCGACGTCCCCAGGAGACATCGCCGACCCAACAACGATCAGAGTATAAAAACACATGCGGAAGCAAATTACAAACCCTGACAAATAAAGATGAGTAAGGAAGCCAAACAATCACAATATCATCAGGTAAAACCTCATTCTCATATATATATAAACTGTTTTACACACAGAACGCAGAAACATGTACAATCAAATCCACTACAGGTCTAGATCAAGGTCAAGCTAGCATCGAAGTCAAAAGGCCACTAATCCAAAAAGTGTCGGTGGCCGGGTGAGTAGGTCTGTACCTAGGGATCACTATAACAAAAAGGTAGGGATCCCTATCGTCGACCAACTAGTCTAAGGCTCATATTCTGGGTCGCTGGAATCATCGGGCTCATCGTAAGACTCAGCGGACTCTTCTGAAGAGCTGCTATCCGGCTCTGGCTCATCCACGTCCATGTCGGGGTCCTCCTGGTCAGCCTGACCCTCCTGGACTCCCCAGTAGTCTGCTAAGAGAGCGTCAGCCTCTGCCTCGTAGTCAAAGTCGTCCTCAAGGTCTACATCTTCGGCTGCATCCTCGACGGACTCTATGTCTACATCCTTGCCTACCTCATCGACCTCACCATTCTCATCCTCTTGCTCCATCGCCTCTGGCTCGGGGTCGTCCTCATCCTCATCCATAGGCTCCGGCTCTAGGTCATCATACCAAACTCCGGGGCCTGGCTGGGCCTCGACGGTTGGCGGAGCGCCAGGTGGAGAAGCATCGACTACCTCGCCATCGGCAATCACTGGATCCAACTCACCATCAGCGTCTACTGGAATATCAAAGGTACGGATAGGTCGACTGAGGGTCCCGTCCGCTGCCCTACGACACCATGCGATGTACTCTCGCTTCTGATGCTCATCCTCACCCACATTAACATAGAGAACTGACCTAAACCTCACATGGAACTCGTCATTCCCAGCTGGGAAATGCTCCTCAATCTGCAGTATCTGCCTAGGAATCCCAAAAAGTGGAGGCGGCTCCGGTATACTAGGGGGTAGGTCCTGAAATGTTCGGTTTTACCACAACCACGAGACTAGCTCAGTGAATCAAATACCTAAACCTAGGCTAGGCTAAAGTGTGTCTCTTAACGGACCAAAATCAAGCATTCAAGCCAACAAACATAAGCCTCAAATGTGTTTCAACGTGATTCAACCCCTGCAAGTTAGTGCAATTCAACATATATATACACCCACATACGTGTACATACGGGCAGGCGTACTCCACACACGCGTGCTCATATTCTTTAAATGGTTCAAATCACTCAATCACCGCATCCCACACGAATGCCTCATGCAGTCACATGCTAACAATTCTCACAATCTCATCATAATACTGCATGATTCACAATTCACATAATGCAACGTTCAATTCATTCTTAATCTCACGACCCACAATAGGGCCCGACCCGAAGGCCACAACACTTCATGGCCAGCGTATAAACTACGCCCCCGGCCCGGTGTCTTCTAGCCTGCTACAAAGTGCCTGAGGCGCAACACCGCTCACCTACGAACCAGAGCCTGCTACAAAGTGCATGAGAATGGTCGTCTTCCGGTCTAACCGGGCATCGTCCTGCTACAAAGTGCATGAGGACGGAGCTCGACCTGTAGGCCACGACCCGAAGGCCTTAAGTGATCACACATCTCAATTTTATCTTAGCCCAATCCACTCTTTTCAGGGCATTTACCGTGATCACACAATGCAATGTCACACCCGCACAATCACACAATGTGTCACAAATCTCAATCTCGATATACAATGTGCTTGACACACATTTTCATACCAATGAATACAAATGCCACAACAATTACCAACATTTACAAACAATGGACATATTCTAGCATTTGTATCCTAACACATGCAATTCGGCCAAACCAAAACCCCAACTTCAAACATGGCCAAAACACACTCAAAACACTCCATTTAGCCTCAATTAACTCAGCCAAGGCCCCACTCAATTATATAAGGCATATACTTAGCTTAATTAAGCAAATCAAGCCTAATTGGACCTAAAATCACCATTTCTAACACAAACTCTCAAGAGCTCCGAATTTGGCCTACCAAGAACAGCCCTCAAACCATCACAAATCAACCATAATTCCACCTTAAATCCACCCTTAGCAACATCATTATTTCAGCCAATAACCACATAATCACTAACAAAACACCAAATTTACTCAATCTCCCCTAATCCATCCAAACTAAACCAACTAAACACAATTAAGCCTAAACTAAGTTTAGGTATAAAACTTACGTTTGGGTGAACGATTTGCGGAAGGAACAAGTACATCCCACTCACGGCTCGACAACGGCGGCCCACGGCGGTGGCTCGGCCCTCACGACCAACGGCGGCTTGGGGGTGGCTGATTGGGGCGTCCAAGGCTGGTCGGCCACGAGAGAGGGGGAGGCGTGGCTGAGGACGGCGGCTTGGGGCTAGTCCGGCTCTCCACGGCGTTCCTAGCCGTGACCCACGGCTCCGGCGAGTGGCTGAGGATGGGCGGCGACGGTGGCTGGTTCCGGCGGAGAAGAAGAAGGAACGAAGGGGAGGAGATGGCCGATCGGTGAGGGAGAGAGAGAGTGGGCGAAATGGAAGAGAGAGAGAGAGAAAACATGACCAAAAAGTGGTCAAAGTTGGTCAAATCAGCCTTTAGTGGAAGCCATGTATCATGATCTTAGCCCATTAGACCAATTTACCCCTCATCCAATGGTTTACATTCATTCAAATCAATTATTGAGGGGCATTTTTGTCATTAGCCCCTAACCAACCCTTAACCATCTTAGTTAACTTAACCAACCTTGGTTAAAGCAAATTAATTCCCCAAAATTCGGAATTAAGCTTAATCAACCCAAGGGCAATTCCGACCTTTTTCCATCCCGAACCGAAATTCCATTTTTCGCACCCATGCGTCCCATATGTATGTGGCCAACATTTTCTGGCGTCAGAATCTTAAAATTAGTCCGTCGAGTCCCCGAAATCCGACACCGAAATCTGGGTTCAATTCCGTGAACAACTCTCTCTCAATTTCAATTTTTCTGAAACTCTCACTAACAGGCGGCTGGTTAGGCATACGCGTATCGACTTAGGGCTATCCGAGTCTCAATGGTTTCGATCATCGAGAGAAAGAGGGTTTATTACTAATCCCGGGGTCACGATCATTTGGCTCGAGTTCAGGATTGGTTGACCACGAGCACGTTTGGTTAAGCAGAATCACCTGCGATCCCAATTGTGCATCGTTGGCCTTGGCCATACCATTTCCATCACTTTTCCTAAGATCGGCCCCTCACTGGTTCACAATATTCCCTCATTCTTTCTCAAATTAGCTCCCGAGTCACGACTAAGTCCCTGGTCCACGTACTAGCGTCCTAGTTAGCCATTCCCCATGGTTAGTATCCCAAGAGTGATCAGCTCTGGGCGAGTCGTACTCAAATGAAATGAGAAATAACATTCATTTTATTAATCCCAGAAATTACATCGAAATTCGGGCTGTTACAGTTAAACTTCAAGATTTCATCATCCGTATCATGGAAATTGGATTTCTTCTTTTCTGCTACTTCCTTTTGGACCTTCTGGATATCCGAGTATATTTGTTGTAGCGCCTTGATTTTTATAATGATGTCCGGCTCTATTATGAGAGCAGCTAATAAATTCCGATGACATCAAACTTCCAATTTGAAGTCTAAGTCCCGAGCTTCTTCAAGTAGAGTCCAGTCTTTAACTATCAAATGAGCGATGGCCGATTTTCGACTAAGAGTGTCGGCCACTTTATTTGCTTTGCCAGGATGGTATAATATCTCGTAGTCGTAGTCTTTGAGATGTTCCATCCAGCGTCGTTGCCTCATATTTAACTCCTTCTAGAAAAATAAATATTTCAAATTCTGATGATCCATATAAATAATAAATTGCTCCCCATATAAGTAATGTCGCCAAATTTTCAAGGCAAACACAATTGCAGTAAGTTTCAGATCATGAGATGGATAATTCAATTCATACAGCCTCAATTGTCTCAAGGCATAAGCTACCACTATATCATCCTGCATCAATACACAGCCCAGTCCCTTGTGAGAGGCATCGCTATATATTTCAAATCCTCCTGGTTTTTTAGGTATAGTCAAAATAGAAGCAGTCGTCAGCCTTTGCTTCAATTCTTGAAAACTTCGCTCGCATTTATCAATCCATTCGAACTTTATTTCCTTCTTTAGCAATCGTGTTAAAGGAATAGCGATGTTAGAGAATCGTTCCACGAACTTTCTGTAGTGTCCTGCCAAATTTAAGAAACTTCGAACTTCGGTGACAATCGTTGGTCTTGGCCAATTAACTACCGTTTCAATTTTGGATGGATCCACTGATATGCCATCTCCTAAAATCACATGGCCAAGAAATACCACGTGAGATAACCAGAACTCGTATTTGCTGAATTTTGCATAGAGTGAGTGTTCCCTGAGCGTATGAAGTACAAGTCTCAGATGTTGTTTATGTTCAATCAAATTCTTCGAGTATATCAAGATGTCGTCGATAAAAACTATGACGAAACGATCTAAGTATGGCTTGAATACTCATTTTATCAGGTCCATAAAGGCTGCTGGAGCATTCGTCAAACCGAATGGCATAACGGTGACTTCATAATGGCCATATTGGGTTCGGAATGCCATCTTCGAAATATCCTCCTTCTTGATTCTTACCTGATGATATCTCGATCTTAGGTCAATCTTGGAAAACATTGATGCTCCCTTGAGTTGATCAAATAAATTATCGATTCTCGGCAGTAGGTATTTATTCTTGATAGTAACCCTATTTAGTTGCCGATAGTCGATGCATAGTCACAACGAGCCGTCTTTCTTTTTCATGAACAATATTGGCGCACCCCAAAGTGATGCACTTGGACGGTAAACCCCTTGTCCAGTAATTCTTACATTTGCACCTTCAATTCTTTCAACTCGGTCAAAGCCATCCTGTAGAGAGCTTTGGAAATAGGCTCCGTTCCAGGAACTACTTCGATAGCAAATTCTACTTCTCGTTCCGGAGGCAGTCCTGGTAATTCCTTTGGAAAAACATAAAACATCCATAAATTCCTGTAACACCAAAATATCTTCCAACTTTGGTTCTTCTTCCTTTGCTGTATTTTCTACTGTTGTCAAAAATCCTTGATAACCTTTCTGCAATAGTCGAGTTGCTTCTATAGCAGAAATCAAAGGAGTAGAAGGTCCTCCTCCATTTTCCACGAATGTATAGCAAGGACGATCAGGGGGATGGAACTGAATCACTTTACTATAACAGTCTATCTTAGCTCGCTGTTGACTAAGCCAATCCATACCAATGATAACATCAAAGTCATACATGGTCAATACCGCTAGATTTATAACATCCACAAGCCCACCTATAATTATTTTACATCCTTGACATCCTAGGGTAGTCTACACTTCATTTTTCATCGGAGTAGAAATACTAAGTGCATTTTCTAACGGTTTCATCTCAAGTTTGGCCAAACGCACAAATTGGCTAGACACGAATGAATGTGTAGCTCCAGTATCAATTAACGCATATGTAGCACGGTTATTAAGGAAAACCGTACCTATGATCACTGCATCGGAGTTCTCAGTATCTTCTTGAGTAAGTGCATATATTCATCCTTGAGCCGAAGGATGATCACCATTGTTAGCACGAGGTTGAACTCCCGTTGCTGTTGTCGCCTGTCTTTGCTGTAAAGGCATATTCAGTCGCCTTTGTGGACAATCCCTGACCATTTGACCCTATTGGCCACACCCGAAGCATGCTCCAGTACGAACCGGACATGAAGCATCGCCATGCTGTCGTCCACAAACAAAACAAGTATTTCCATAAACATTGTCTGGCTGTTGGAAATTCCACTTCTTGTTGGAAACAAAGGGACGTTTCCTCCTTATCACTGGCCTCTTGCTCGAACGTTGATCAATTCGGGGAGTAGAATAATAGGGTCGCGTCGAAGGGATGCTCTCCAGCAAATCCTTCTCGATCAGTTAAGCTCGTTCATATAATTCATTATAATCTTTCAAGTTTAGTTGCACTAACTGACTCCGGATGTCAGGTTTGAGACCATCATGAAATCGTTTTGC
The DNA here is from genome assembly GCA_031216285.1 of Syzygium syzygioides. NCBI lineage: Eukaryota > Viridiplantae > Streptophyta > Magnoliopsida > Myrtales > Myrtaceae > Syzygium > Syzygium syzygioides. The sequence continues at coordinate 19,405,292 of CM062252.1, read as the reverse complement.
CTTATTGACGGGGTTTTCAATAAGTCTGGGGGCGTACCTTGACAATTGGGCAAACCTTGCTTCATATTGGTCCACCATCATATTTCCCTACTGGAGTTGCAGAAATTCTTTCATTTTACAATCACGAGCACACTTGGAAAAATATTTTCCGTTGAATGCCTCAATGAAAGCATTCTAGTTCATCGTAACATTTTTTGGGAATGCAGTTTCTTTAGTTGCCTTCCACCAGTAGCTGGTATTCCGTTGCAGTTGATAGGCCACTAAGGCGACTTTATCTTCCTCAGAACATCGCAGCAGTTCAAACGCTTTTTGTAACTCATCAATCCAAGATTCCGCCTCTTCGAGATCTCCAATTCCAGCAAACTTCGGGGGTCGTAGCTTCAAGAATTACTTAACCAATCCATATATTGTTCAGTCACCATTCCCATTTCCATTCGTCGCCGCTACATTCTCAGCATTAGACAGTCGTTACTATGCATGTTGTACTTGCTGACCCAGCAATTCTCCTACGGTTGTAAGAGGCTGCAGAATTCCATCTATTCGGGGATTTTGCTTAGACTTTCCTCTCGAGGTCGAGGTCGAGTCCGAAGCACTCATACTACCTATGGTAAACGACTAAGGCTTTTCTACAGCGCAAGAACATGTCAGCAATCAAAGCATTCTTACCAATCAATCAGGTATACAGACACATATTCACATGCACGAGATGTTTCCTAGCTAACTACCCCACTTCAGCGCACCTTATAACTCCTGGCCTTTATTACTGCTTGGTTTTCGGAACTGTTTTCCATTTTTCGATGCACAGCTCGAAAATTCTCGTTCTTTAGCCATCCTAAAAGCTTGCCAGGAGTCGCTCAAGGATTAGGCCCTTCACCCCGGCGCCACTTCCTTTCAGAAGCTGCTCAATAATCAAGTGGTATATTTTTGTACCCCAGCGCCACTTCTTTCCAGAGGCCGCACAATGATCAGGCTACCCACCCCGGCGCCACCTCGGTTAGAAGTCGCACAATGATTAGGCATTCATGACCCCGGCACCACCTCCTAAGAGGCCGCTCAATGATCAGGTCTTATGGCCCCAACGTTACTCTCTGCCCCCATCGAATCATCCAATTACAAGTCATCACAAACTGCATCTATTAAAGGGAAAACCTGCTCTAATACCAAAACCAACACCACTATCACATCCCGAACCATTCACAACCGATACTTGTTGACCAACCATGATCGGAACGAGCTCGTGAAGCCCGAATCATTATTATTACGTCCCGTTGATTTTAAATATAAAAAGCATGCGGAAGCAATTCAACAAGACAAAACCAAGCGATAAAGGCAAACGGTGCACATGGTATCTACATGATGGATTCGTGCTTATTGACATGCCCTATCTTGGGCAAACAAGCCTTAAATGATATTTTTCGCATGCCTATTTCAAAGGCACTTCCAAAAAACAAACAAGCCATATACACAACAAAATTTTAGCTTGGGTCCTTAGATTATCTACGGCTACTATTTCCTCATCCTCGCTCACTCCTCCTTGCCCTCGTCCGCACGGCCATCCTCACGCCTTACCCATGGTCGATCCCGGAGCCGAACCGCCCATGCCAGTGAAAGGACTGTTAAATCCACGAAGGGGGTCGACCCAGTCCCCGTTGGCTAGGCGGTACCAAGCCACATACGGGTGCGGGACAAGGTCTACCCGACCTTCGTCAACCATCACGTAGGTTGTAATCCTGCGGTAGGCACGGTTCTCATGAGCATCGATCACTGTCAAGAGCTCGGCTCTCATTTCGACCGAATTGCCAAATACGTCCAGGGATGACGCCATTCCTACGGACTTGAAAAAGAGGAAATAACGGGGAGTGAGTCGAGGAGACTCAGCAAGTAAAATTTTACTAATAGGCGAGAACATATCAATTATCGTTACACGAAACATTCTTATAGTACCGGCCTCTATGGCCGATCAAACAACAACAAGCATAGAAAGAATAAAACAAGGATTCCAAGCATGGCTAAGTCACGGTTTACCTCATGTGTCACGCCTCAGTTTCAAATTTGTAGTAGATAACATGCAAAAACATGAAACAAAGCAAACTTGTTATGGAGAACACAACATCGGACCACCAAGAACCGAGAACGGGGAAAGCTCATGACACAACGTATTTCAACGTCATTTTTCGGTAGTAAAATCTCACTTACTCTAATAAAACAAGAACTAGAGGAGAGAATGGGCGAGAAAGGCAACGGTCTCGAGTCTTGAACAATTTACGGCATCGGCTTTTCTTTCTCTTTTTCTCGAGTTTTCTCTTTCTTTCTTGGCTCTCGGCTCTATATCTCGACACTCTCTCTCTCTCTCCCTCTCTTTGCCGGTTGTGTGTGTGAGAAAAAGTGAGCCAAAACTCTCCCAATGGCTTCTATTTATAGATGAAACAAGGCTTGAGTTGATGAAGTAAGCGCAAGTGTCACCAAAGAGGTGAGATAAGTGCACGCATCATCCACTCACTAATGGCTTAAGTCTAAAAGTCAAGTATAATGATGAGAATGGCCAATTATTTTTCCTTTCTCTCTCCTCACCCATTGGCCGTGGGTCTCTCTCCCTTTCCCCAAGCTGGCAACTGGCTGTGGCTTCCTCTTCCTCTCCCTTGGTCAATTCTTGATGACCAAGGCTCATAATGGCTTCATAAATTGTCATAATGACTAGTTGAAAATGAAGGCCAAGTAATAAATAGATGCAATGATGGTATGGATAAGGTTTGACTTAGTCAAACTTTCCAGAGCTTTCTCAATTTGGCTGATTTCCATCCCAATTTGCTCAGATCAAACGGGTCTCGCGAAAATACGCACGTAACATCCAAAACGAACTCCGCATCATAATAATTCCCAAACCTTTCCCAAGGATTTTCTCACAAAATAATTCCAATAATACCCTTTTAAAATGGAACTTAATATAAAAAGTCTTTCACAAATATCCAAACTTGACCTTACAACAATCGAAGCCAAAATAACCCAAATTGGCCTTCTTGGGTGGATTGGGCACACGACCGAGCGGCTTGCCGAGCTGTACGGGCGACGTGCCTAGTGCTTGGTCGGCCGCATGGGTACCGTGCCAGGTCATATGAGCGAGAGGTCGGTTCACGACCCAATACGCACATCAGCCAGAGAATGGCACGATGCAAGACTCATGGCCACATTTCTTGGACACGGGACAAGATCGGGACTGGATCTTACAGGCACAACTTGTGGCACGAGGGTCGAGTACAATGGCCGGCACATGAACAGGCGTAGCCGGTCCATGGCCTGGCTGATAGGCACAATGGCTGATCATGACCGAGCACATGGCCTTGGCTACCGCGACCGGCAATTTTGCCCTGGCCGTGACTAAGCCATTGGGCATATGGCCTGGTACATGCATCATCCATAGCCTTCCCGACTTGGCACAACGATTCATGGCCGATTCGTGACCGGGCCACGTTCGAGTATCAACGATCCATGGTCAACCCTCGGTTGTCATGTAGCCTCGTGGAAATCCGATATCCCATAATGAACTCATGGTCACTCGGGACTAATGCATAGCCGTGCAGTATCACCCGCGACTAACATATGTCAACACCGAATTGATCCATAATTATCCCGGACCGCTCCACTAACGGCCCTTATGTTCGAAGGATCACCCCATAGTCATATCACTATAATCATTTGCGTAGTTAGGGGTCATTTCACTATCGATCCCTAAGCCAACTCATGGACAATCTTTCGATCGAACCATGACTAACCCTCAGTACACTCGTTCCGATCATGTTATCTATTCCAATGCTAACCCTCAACTCGACTCACCCACTAATCCACTTATTACCAGCCTTTGGCTTCCTAGGCACAAAATCAGGGATGTCATAATTAATGCCCTTTCGGCACCTAAGAACGATATGACATATCTAGCGCATCATACGGATCCCTAAGTTCAATTCACTAATCTAATCATGGACAATCAATTAAACATCCAAAAATCAACTACACATCTGATGGCAAATCAATTACAGCAACCCTAATTTGGTCACTAGAAATGAAAACCTATCCAAAACTCTAACAAAGCTCAAATAGCTTGTTCATTTCATTTTAGAGTTTTTTTAGGGGGTTTTGGCCTTAAATTTGGAATTTTTCAAATTATGCCACTTGGACATTTTGGAATATCTAAATTTCACTTTTAAGGACTAGCCACAATGATTTTTAATCATTTTGTGGATTTTCAAAATTTTTTATTTTTGATTTTTGATTTTTTTTAGTACCATTTGGGCACTTCCAAAAGTTTCAATTTCATTTTTTATGGCTAGCCACGATAATTTTGGACCTTTATGTGAATTTTTCAAATTTTTGAATTTTTTTTCGATTTTTTTTTGGAAAAATATTTTAACCAAGAAATGACTTTTTATCAATTTCTGAAAATGTTTTTTGTGGATTTTCCAATTTTTTAATTTTTATTGATTTTCCAGAATTTTTGAATTTTTTATTTGTATTTTTTGAAATTTTTATGAATTTTTTGAAAAAATTTGTATTTTTCTGAATTTTTTGTAATTTTTTGAATTTTCTGCAAATTTTGGAATTTCTAAAAAAAATCTAATTTTTTTTAATGATTTTTGTTATTTTTTTTGAATTTTTTATTTTTTTTATTCATTCATTTTTCCTATCGAGTGGACGAATCGGACTGGACCAGTTCAGACCAGTTCGACTTAGACCGAACCAGCCGTCGTCGGCACCGGCGCCGATTGTTCTCTTCGGTAGGCACGGTGCCAAAACGGTACCGTTTTGGGCATCTTTCATTTGGGCATTTTCCCGAATACTTGGTGTGCGTGGATAATGAGTTAAGGTTTGCAAGGTCATCGGTTTGAGCTCACCATCGATGAGACTCCACCAACCTTTTGGCCAGTTTGATTACATCATTAGCAAGTCCACATATTCTACTTTCCAACTAGCCTAATCTGATCACTATCGGACCTTCGTCAGCCGGCGAAAAATCGGTCGAAACAAACCTAATTTGCATTTTTCTTAATTTTTCATTTCCAGAACTTGAATTCCTAATCTACACCTCCCTAGCCATTTATCACGAACCTAATGACTAGAAAATCAACAATCAAGGTTTAAGGAAACCTACTTGAATGACCTAAGGCCACCGCGACTCTCTGGCGAGGCCGTCGGAGCTCCGGTGAGAAGGTTTTAAAATATGGCCGACTCAGTTTACACTATTTTTCATCCACAAATGCAATTAAACAAATAAATCATGGTCAGAAACATGTTTTGAATATCAATATATTGAGATTTGTCAAAGCAATCACTCAAACATGCACATCGATGACAAAATCACATTCTGAAATTTTTGATGAAGTTGATCGGGAAGAGTTTTTACCTGATTCGTCCAACACTCAAATGAAATTGTTGAACCGAACGGAACCTCAGGGATTATTCCTTGACTCTCGTTCTATGTCCTGGTGTACTCAATTTCGCCAGATCAGGTCCAGACACGCGGATCGAGACTGATTTTCAGGCCTTCATGATCAGCTTTTCTGGCAAGGGATCACGTCCGACTCGTGATTCGTCGACGCCCCACCATCTAGGGCAGCGCCGATCACTCACGTGGGGACCTCTGACCCTCTCTCTCTCTAGATTTCTACACGTTTCGCTCCTTTTTTTTCCCTTCTTTCTCTCGGGAAATTCGTTGAATAAGTTCTCTGCAACGTTTTGTTTTTTTTTGGTTTTTTTGTTCCTTCAAATCCTGCTCGAAATTAGTTGAAGCTGATTTTCTAATCCGTTTTGGTCATTGAGTGATGCCAGCTGGACATTTTCCAGCTAGAAAATTTGATTAAAAACATGCTTATTAAATGGAATTGGTCAACGAAATCACGGGCTCAAGACTATTTTTTCTTTAGGGTTTCATGTGGGTCATGGCCAAGCGAAGAAGACGAATTGTGCAGGTCAGGTCGGGTTGACCTGCTCGACCCGGCAGTTCCGGTTTTGATTAAAAATGCAAATTGGGTCTTAATTTGGCCGAATTTTTCAAATTAATCCTCAAAATTGCATTCCCCAACATGTTCTGAACCTAAACATATAATTTACCCCAATTTTTATTATAGTTGTGCCCAAAATTTCCTCAATTTTATATTCGGGTTAATAGGGTTTTGTTCAATCCGAGGTCTTAATGACCTGATTAGTCAAAATTGATGCCAAAATTGCATTACCCACCCTTGATTAACCCTAAAAATGATAGTCTTATATTTCGGCAATTTTATTTTGGGCACGATTCCCAATTTAGGTTCCAAATTCTCAATTTTTAGTCAATTTTTGGGGATTTTTGATTTTTACACCAAATTGTACAATTGGACTGACTATTGTGTAATTAAAGATCCTAGAATCAATTGTTGTGAAGATACTATGAGCTAAAAATGTCTAGAAAAAATTTAATTTCATTTTTGGTTCATTCGGGTTTAATTTTGCCCAATTTTGGGGAAAACAACATATGATTGAAATTTTCTAAAATTGACAGTGTATTTATGAAATTGGATTTAAAATAAAATTATTTACAATTTTTGTGGAATTTTCTGATTCCTTTTACTATTTTTTTTATGATTTTCTGGCTTATTTTGACTAAAAGAAATTCATGAAAAATATAGAAAAATGATAAAAAAAAATTATTTTTTGTTTAGAAATAGGTTTCTAGGCTTGGCCAAGGTCCTTAGACCTAATTTTGGAATTTTAAAAAATTTGAAAAAATGGGCTAAAAATTAGGTATCAACAAATATTGTCTTATTTTATCCTCAAGGTTCTTAACTTATAGACCCGAAGTCAAATATGATGAAATCCTTTTCTTGGCCTCAAAATACCTATTCTTTGAATAGTCATTGACCAAGCCAACATTACAACTATTTGAAAGACCTTATCAGATTAATTGGATTGTATACATTGTGAATATCTCCGAACACCAAAGGATTGATTAAGAGAGATAAAATTAAGGGATATAAAAAATGTCCCCTTTCAATCAAATGAAGGAAAGACCAAGTTCATAGATTGAAACAAAATCCTTTCTAACGAAGGTCTTTCAAATGATCATTTCAAGCATTTCTTGAAAGTTTACAAGCATTTTGTTTAAATACTTCCTTTAAAAGGAAATTTGATTGCCTGAAATGCATTTAATACAAAGAATGGATATTTCAAAATCAAGTTTCAAATATTTTTTGATCAACTTAAAACTAAGTTTTCAAATAGTTTGTAGTAAGCTAAAAGAAAAACTACATTTCAAATGGTTTTGATTAATTTCAAAACTATTTCTCAAAATAGTTTTTGATCAACTAAAAATCATATCAAGGTTAGTGAAACCTCAAAATCACAAAAACTCACAGTTAAGGCATTCATTGAAGTCTTCCTAAGGTCCTACTGGTGAGGAACCAGTAGGCAAAATTTCAAGTCCTATTTGGTGAGGAATCACTAGGAAAATTTCAAGTCCTATTTGGTAAGGAGCCACTAGGCAATTTCAAAGTCCTATTTGGCAAGGAGCCATTAGGCAATTTCAAGTCCTATTTGATAAGGAGTCACTAGGCTAATTCCAAAATCCTAGTTGGAGAGGAGTCACTAGACGATTTCAAAGTCCTATTTGATGAGGAGCCACTAAGCAACTTCAAAGTCCTATTTGACGAGGAGCCACTAAGCAACTTCAAAGTCCTACTGGTGAGGAACCATTAGGTAAATTCAAGTCCTAAGGCGAAGAGCTGCAAGCATTCATGGTTCGTAAGTTCATCCTTAAGTCGCGAAATTAGAATAATCATCATAATCATCACTACCATCAATTCATGCCCTTTGATGAGCAATAAGGTAAGTTTCTCTCTCTCAATCATCAAGAACCTTTTAAAATGTGTTCCAAAAAGATAATCGTTGGATTAGATCACGAATTTCAAAAGCAAAGAACCTAATCAATTGTTGTGAAATTTCCATTTTATCTTGTTTAGTGAGTCGACTAAAAATTCAGCTGTCACCTTATTTGTGAGATCAACCTCTAACGAGCTCAATCTCAAAGAAGGGCAACTATTGACACCTAATTTTTAGCTCATTTTTTATATTTTCAAAAATTTCAAAAATAGATATAGGAATCTTAGGCAAGCCTTGAAACCTATTTCTAAACAAAAAAAATAATTTTTTTATCATTTTTAGCATTTTTCTTAATTTCTTTTAGTCAAAATAAGCAAGAAAATCAAGAAAAATACTAAATGGAATCAGAAAATTCCATAAAAATAGTAATTAATCTTATTTTAAATTCAATTTTATAAAAATATTTTCAATTTTGAAAAATCCCAATCGGGTATATTTTTTTCCCAAAATTAGGCAAAATTAAACCCGAATTGAACCAAAAATGAAATTAAATTTTTTCTAAACATTTTTAAATCATAGTGTCTTCACAACAATTGATTATGGGACCTTTCATTGCACAATGGTCAGTCCAATTGCACACTTTGACTTAAAAATCAAAAATTCCCAAAATTTGATTGAAAATTGAGAATTTTGAACCTAAATTGGGAATCGTGCCCAAAATGAAATTGATCAAATGTGGGACAATCATTTCTAGGGTTAATCAGGTGGGGGTAATCCAATTTTGGCATGAATTTTGCCTAATCAGGTCATTAAGATATTAAATTGAGCAAAACCTTATTAACCCGAATATAAAAATGAGAAAATCTTGGGCACAATTATAATAAAAATTAGGGCAAATTATACATTTGGGTTTGGAATATGATGAGGAATTCAATTTTGGGGTTTAATTTAAAAAAAATCTGTTGAAATTGAGTCCAATTTGAGTATTTGGTCAAAATCGGAACTGCCGGGTCGGACGGGTCAACCCGACCCGACCTGAACAGTTCATCTTCCCTACCTGACTTTGCCTAGACCAAATAAAACCCAGAAAAATAACTCGTGCCCGCAACTTCATTGACTCACCCTAATCAAATTAGGACGTTTTACTTGATTTTTTTAGTTGGATAATGATGAACTGGCACCGATTAATGACTCAAACCGATTAGAAATCAGTTCTAACCAATTTCAGGCTGGAATTTTTTATGAACAAAAACAAGAAAAATCGAAGAACAAGAATAGAGGGTGTTCGACAGATTGCCGAAGAGAGAGAGGAGAGAGAAAAGAGCAAACCAACGCGGAAAAGTTAGAGAGAGAGGGTTGAGAGCCCCCTCACGAGTGCTCGTTGCCGCCGTAGATGGCGGAGCACCTGCAAATTGTGTTTGGGCATGATTCTCCCTTCATTTTTTAAGTCAGTTTGGTTGATCGGGAACGCTTGAAACCGAGCATCATCCGATTGATTCAGACCTGATCCGGCGAATCCAAGAGCATCAGGAGGAAGACCACGTGTCAGGAAATGATCCTCGGCTTGCCGATTAGTTCAACAATTTTGTTTGATCATTGAACGAAATAGGTAAAGTTGGCTGAGGATTAGCTTTTTAAAAAATTTTCTAGAATTTGATTTTGGTTTTAGTGTGCATTTTTGAGTGATTTCATTGACAAATCTTGGCATTTTGATGTCCATTATTAGTTTCTAATCATTTTTGTGCTGTTTGATTGTGTTTTTGGGTACTAAAAATGCATGAACCGAGTTGGCCTCACCATTAAACCCCCTCGCCGGAAACCCCGAAGCTTCGCCGGAGCATTGCTGAGGCCATAGGCCTATCAAGTTAGTTTGCCTTACCTTGTTTGATGTTCTGGAAATTATTTTAATCGATGTAGACAGCTAGGGTGATGAAAATAGGAACTCGGAACCTCTAGTATTGTTAGGCAGGGAATAAAAGTAAATTGACATTTTCCAATCAGTTTTTCGCCAGCCGGCGAACATTCGACGGCACAAAAATTAGGCTAGATTGGTAATAGATAACATGGACTTCATTGTGGATCAATTATAAAGGTCAAAAGGTGGCCGGAAGGTCGTAGACGATGAGCCAAAAGTCGTGGCCTCAAGAATCCTAAACTGGAAATTGTGCACACCACTTGTTTGTGAAAATGCCCCAATGAACATAGGTAAAAAACAGCGCCGTTTTGGCTTGCCGTGCTTGCTGGAGAACAAGATCGGCGTCGGTGCCGGCGATGCTCGGTTCAGTCAAGCTAAACAGGGTCGAATCGGCCCGATCCAGTTTGTCCTTGGCGGAAAAATTAAAAAAATTCAAAAAAATTCAATAAAAATAAATAAATAATCAAAATCAAATAAAAAACAAAAACATTTAAAAATAAAAAATAAAAAATAGAGAAAATCATAAAAAAATCATAAAAAATTATATTTTTTTAGAAAATTAGAAGTTTCTGAAAATTTACAGAAAATTCAGAAAAATAAAAAAATTTGAGAAAATTCATATAAATCCGAAAAATTCAAAAAATACAAATAAAAAAATTGAAAATTTTGGAAAATCAATAAAAAAAATTGAAAAATTGGAAAATTCGTAAGAAATTTCAGAAAATCATAAAAAAAATCAGTTCTCGGTTACAAAAAATTTTTGAAATTAAAAAAAATTTTAAAAATTCTAAAAATTTGAAGATTCACAAAAAGGTCCAAAATTATCGCGGCCAACTATAAAAAGTGAAATTTGAGTTTTTAGAAGTGCCCAAATGGCATTTAGAAAATTAATTAAAAAAATCAAAAATTTTGAAAATTCGCAGAATGATTCAAAATCATCGTGGCTAGTCATTAAAAGTGAAATTTGAATTTCTAAATTGCATAAGTGGCGTTTTTGAAAAATTCCAAATTTAAGGGTAAAACCCCCTAAAAAAGCCCTAAACCTAAAAATGCACAATGAAATGAATAAGCTATTAGAACTTTATTAGGGTTTAGGTGTCTTCTAGATTTTCATTTTTAGTGGCCAAATTGGGGTTGTTATGATTGATTTGCCATTAGTTGTGCATTTGATTCTCGAGTGCTTAATTGTTTGTCCATGATTAGATTTATGAATTGACCATAGGGATCCGTGTGACATGCTAGACAAGCCATATCGTTCTTAGGTACCGAAAGAGCGTTAATGGTCTCAATTTGGGATTGTTAATGTAACCAAGTCCCTTATTCAGAATCTCTAGTTCGTAGGATTGTGGTACTTCTCTTGTACCTCAATTATGTTTTTAGTCAACCTTCTGTAAATGACTAGTGGCGACTTCAAATTCAAATTTAGATCAAATAAACCCCGTTGTCACGTGAGGTATGATCCGAGAGAGGCCCATATAGAAAAATACCTCCATTCTAGCACGCGAAAGTGTGGTGCAACATCATGCATTTGTTTTTATCATTTTCATGCCGAAGTCTTAATCCACTAAGTGTTTATGCATATTGTTTTTGTGTTTTTTCATTTAAGATTCTAAACTAAACCTATTTTAGTCTAGAAAAGAAATTAGCAAACAAGTGTATCAAAAAGACAAAGCGTCAAGTAAACTCCTAATGAAATTGAAATGCAAGCTAATCTAAGCACGGAGAAAGAAAACTTGCAACCTGTTGGGTATTTATTATAAAACAAATTAAAAACCCAAGACATGATCGGGTGACATGAATTGGTACAAAATGAGACTGGATTGGATATCGGTCCTTGCGATCTCAAGGGTCTCGACCACCGCATTCATGGACTGCCTTAGTGGTGTTGGTTTTTGTTGAACTCATACATTTTGTGACATTCTGAAATTCGACCCATTTTCGGGATTTATGAAATGAATATATATCTTCGATGCATTTTTAGTTAAATCTTACTCGAAATTGATCACTCTTGAGAAAACTATCCATTAGAGAATGTCTAACTAGGAATCAAGTACGTGGACCTAAGAACTTGATCATTGACCGACACTTCAACTATAAAAATTGATGAGGAAATATTTTGGGCCATTATAGGCCAATCCAAGAATTATTATGGAACGATTCACAAATATTGAATAATTAGATCGCGAGTGATTCCGTTTGACCGGTATCCAAATTTCTCCCAATTTCCACCCACAATACCCAAACTGGTCTAGAAAACGCACTATCAGTCCTAATCCGGGTTTAGGAAGTACACTCACCAACTCCTAAGTCAAGTCAACAGAAACGGGCAGCCGATCACCGATGAACGGCAAAAACCGATGGCAACGTTCCAACGGCGATGACGGTGGTGGCGGTACGGACGACAGTCTCTTAGCCAAACCTTATGGTGGCGATCCAAGGTGGCTTGGGCAAAAGGGATGGTGAGGGTGGCGGTGATGGCTGGTCAGCATGGACGGTGATGACGAATGGCAGTGCACGGAGCGGCTTCCCGGCGAGCTCGGCGGACGACAGTGATCCTTTCGCCGAACATGAATGGGAGAGAGAGAAGAAGATGGGTCGGGATAGTGGTGAGGCTAGCCGGCACCAGCGATCAGCAGCTTCGGCGAACGGCGACGTCGTCGTCGTACCTTGGACCAAGCTTTCCTTTCTTGTCGAATTGAAATAATCCTTTCATTGGCAATACCTTGAGAAATACATGATCTCCCACTTGAAACTCCAAGGGTCACCGTCTCTCGTCGGCATAGCTCTTCTGGCAACTCTACGCCGTCCTCAGTCTATCCCTAATAATTCCAAAGGCTTCTATCGTCTGCTGTACTAGCTCTGAGCCTATGATACTTCGCTCACCAACTTCATCTCAACATATTGGCGCCCTATACGCCCTACCATATAAGACTTCAAAGGGTGCCATCTGGATACTTTATTGATAACTATTGTTGTAGGCAAATTCTACTAAATGCAGTTATTCTTCCCATTTACCTTGAAAATCTAATACATAGGCTCTCAACATGTCCTCAAGGGTCTGAATTGTCCTTTCAGATTGGTCATCTGTTTGCGGATGATAGGCCATACTGAATTGTAACTTAGTGTCTAATGCCGTTTATAAACTCTTCCAAAAATTGGCCGTAAACCTTGGATCACGATCCGATGTGATCATCACTAGCACTCCATGAAGACGTACTATTTGCCGCACATATAATTCTGCGTACCTTTCTAGCTCAAAGTCCTTTTGCACTGCCAGGAAGTGTGTCGACTTAGTTAAGCGATCCACTATGACCCATATAGAATTGTGTCCTCTTTGGCTTCGTGGCAATCCCGTTACGAAATCCATTGTGATGTGTTCCTATTTCCATTCAGGGATCTCTAATGGTCTCAATAAGCCACCTGGTTTGCAGTACTGTGCCTTCGCTTGTTGGCACGTCAAACACTTGGCTACATGTTTGGCCACTCCGCTTTCATTCCGTTCCACCAATAATCACTCCTATGAGCTTATGATAAAATTTCTTCCTTGAGCTCTCCGTCATCAGGCACGCATATCCTTCCTCAAAACTTCAAGATTCCAGTTTCGCTTACTTGAAAGTCTGATTTTCTTGCGACAGCGTCCAATCCGATAATCTTTTGTATCTCGGGGTTTGTAAACAAAAGTGTCTTAATTTTTGCTCGGATTTTTGGTTCAATTATCAAGTCAGCCATCAGGCTAGACATTTGACTCACTTCGAACTTGAACTATAAATCTCTAAGCCTTTCCAATAATGTCCATTCCTTGACCATCAGGTGTGCCATACTAGACTTGCAACTTAAGGCATCAGCAACTCGATTCACTTTACCCGGGTGGTACAAAATGTCGCAATCATAGTACTTTAGAAGCTCCATCTATCGGCATTGCCTTATGTTCAACTCCTTCTGCGAAAAGAGATATTTGAGGCTTTGATGATCAGTATAAATCTAGAACTTCTCTCCACACAAATAATGTCTCCAGATTTTAAGTGTGAAGACAATCGTAGCTAATTCCAAGTCATGTGTTGGGTAATTCATCTCATGGGGCCTCAATTGGTGCGACGCTTAACAACTACTTTTCCATGTTGCCTCAAGACATAGCCCAATCCTCTTAAAGAAGCATCACTGTAGATCTCGAATCTTCCAGGTCCATACGGAATGGTCAACACTGGAGCGATTGTTAACCTATACTTCAGCTCTTGAAAGCTTCTCTCACATTTGTCATCCCACTCAAACTTAGTCTCTTTCTTAAGTAGCCTTGTCAATGGCATAGCTATTGATGAAAATCCTTCTACAAATCGTCTGTAATAGCCAGCCAAGCCTAGGAAGCTCCTGATCTCAGCAACAGTTGTCGATCTAGGCCACTTAGTCACTGCTTTAATCTTTGCTAGATCTACGGAAATCCCATTTCCAGAAACAATATGTCCAAGGAATCCTACTCGGCTGAGCTAAAACTAACACTTGCTGAACTTTGCATATAGCGCGTGTTCTCTTAAGGTTCATAACACTTCAGCCAAGTGTACCTCATGCTCCTCGAGGCTCTTAGAATATACCAATGTATCATCAATGAAAACGATCGCAAACTGGTCCAGGAATTCCTTGAACACTCGATTCATCAAGTCCATAAAAGCAACTGAGGCATTCGTTAGTCCAAAGGGCATAACCGTAAATTTGTAATGCCCATATCTGATCATGAAAGCAGTCTTAGGGATGTCCTCGTTCTTAATTCTCAATTGATGATACTCGGTCCTTAAATCTATTTTGGAGAACATTAAGGCTCCTTGTAACTTGTCAAACAAATCATCAATCCTCGGCAGCGGATACTTATTCTTCACTGGCACTTGATTCAACTGCCGGTAATCTATGCACAACCTCAGAGTTCCATCTTTCTTTCTAACAAACAGGACTGGCGTTCCCTACGGAGACGCACTAGGGCGAATAAAACCCTTGTCCAACAATTCCTATATTTGCACTTTCAACTCCTTCAATTTCGATAGGGACATCCGATATGGTGCCTTCGAAATCGGCTCTGTCCTAGGGGCCAATTCAATCACAAACTCCACCACTCATTCAGGCTATAAACTTGGCAATTCATGAGGAGATACCTCGGGAAAATTATATACTACGAATATATCTTCCAAATTAGGTTCCGCCATTGTCGAATCCACAACATTCACTAAGTATCCATCACCTCCATCATCCAACAACTTGGTCACCTTAAGCGAGAAAATCCAAGGGATCGAGGTTCCTCCTCGGTTTCCCTGAAATACAAAACTAGGGCGTCCATCTGGATTAAATCGGATTGTTCTATTGTTGCAATCCAATACAGTATTCTATTGGACTAACCAGTCCATCCCAATAATCACATCAAAATCGAACATGGCCAACACTGCCAAGTTAATACTCTCTTTCTTACCCCAAATAACTATCTTACAATTAAGGCATCCAAAAGAAACTAGCACATGATCATTCATGGGTGTCGACATGCAAAGCACATTCTCAAGCAACATGGGTTCTACACCAACTTAATAAACTGCTTTGAAATAAAAGAATGGGTCGCCCCCGGATCAAACAATGCATAAGCGGCATGATCATATAAGGAAATCATATCTGTGACCACGCCTGGTGTATTATCGGCTTCCTTACTTGCCATGGCATAGACCTTTCCTTGAGCTGGCAATCGTTCCTGATTAGCCGATGGGGGATTCCTGGCTTGATTCCCTGCTTGGGGCTACTGCTAGGACATCCTAGGTGATCCTGAGGGATGCATCTGGGGGCAATTCTTGATTTGGTGGCCTAAGCTCCCACATCTGAAGCACACTCCAAACCTACTCGGTTGGGGGTTCGATTTCCCGATATTTCTCCTCATTAGTGGGACAAATCGTTGAATGCCAACCATTGATCTCGCTCCATGATCTGAGCTCGCCTATACATTTCCCCATAATCCTTAATATCATGTGATAATATCTTACTTCGAAGATCCAGCTTCAATCCATCCCAGAATCTTCGAGCTCTATCACGTGGGTTTTCTACCATAGTCGGTGCGAATTTCACCAATCTTGCGAATTCAGCTTCATACTGGTCAACAGTCATCTGACCTTAGCGTAATCGCATAAACTCCATCAACTTTTTTTCCTAGGCGTTCTTTGAGAAATATTTCTCATAGAAATTCTCAACAAATACTGCCCAAGTCGTGGCCGTTCCTTCAGGAAATACTCTGCCTTCTGTGGCATTCCACCAAGCATTTGCACCGTTCTGCAGCTGATAAATCGCCAATGTTACCTTCTCCTCATCGGTGCACCCCAAAACCTTAAAGTTTTCTCCAGTTCTTCCACCCACCTTGGTGCAATCTTGGGGTCACCATGTCCATGAAACTTAAGGCGACTTCAACTTTATAAATTGTTCCACCAATTGGGGCATTTGCCTAACCCCTTTTGGTTAAGGCTTCCCTTACTTGCCTTGGTTTCCTCCACTACTAGAAATCGGTGTGGCCTTAGTAGTCTGCGCATAAGCTGCGGCCCTTTCCTGAGCTTGCAATGCCATAATATGCCCTATCTCACGGAGCGTCTCCATCACTTCATCAAATCTGGGGTGTCTGGCCTCTTGGCCTCCTATAATTGGTTGACCCTGGGGTTCCTTTCCCCTTCTTCTACTCATCCTCACAATTCCCGCTACTCAACTACCATCTATAATTCCACTAGGGAATTTAAGACTTAAACTAATCTATCCCAGTCTAAGTCCTAGGCAGGTATAAAACAACAATCAAACAATCAGCATGCGGCCTAACAAGATCAACTCAACACATCACCCAGGGAGTTTGCATACTCACCTCAGGTCCTGCCACACTTGCACTTTAAGGGTCACACCAATAAACACTCAATCAAACACAACTGTCAGGAGGTACACGTAGTACACGCGATCTCCTTACTGGCTACCCATGGTCTGATCGTTCCTTATCACTCCAGTCTTCGACTAGATTGGACCGAGCTGACCTTGCTCTGATAGCAATTCAAACTGGGATGTCACGCCCTGTACCCACGTCACGCAAACATCCCTACCTTAGTCGATATGCGTGCGATGTCCCAGGAAACATCGTCGACCCAATGCCCAATCAAAGAACAAACACAAGCGGAAGCAATTTAAATAACCAACCCTGACAATTATCTTAATATGAGACAATAAATAGCACTGTAACAGTCAACAATACTGAAAATGTGTACACCTTATATTAACATCGAAAGTGCTTTTACAACATTTATATACATACACGTCATCATATACAACCAGCTCAAAAACCTGCAAACAGCCATTACAAGCAAAAAGGATTGGTGGCTAGGGTGAGTCTAACTGGACCTACAAGGAGGATTACAACCAAAAAGGGACAATCCTCCCTACCAAACTCCGACGCACACTAAGGCTCCCAGTCCAGGTCCGAGGACTGAGTAGGCTCCTGTTATGACCCTTTACTCGACTCAGACTCCTCTGATTTTGTAGCCTGGGCGGCTACCCACTTATCCTTTGAATCCATCTCTAGCTTCGGATCTAAATACAAATCTGATTCCTCCTTGGACACTATCTCCTCGTCCGATCCCAACTCAGCAATCTCTCCGCCTTCGCCTGGGTCTTGGTCAATCGGCTCTAGCTCCTGCTCGATCTCCTCATCCATCGGCTTAGGGTCTTCATACCATGCTCCTGGCTCCTAATTCATGGTTACGAACTCATCTACGGTTGGGGGATCTAAAATCTCGCCATCGGCCATCTGGGGTATCATCACCCCACCTATATCTACCAAAACGTCAAATGTCCGAAGGGTTCATCCGATGTTTCCGTCTGCGTCTTTCAGGCACCAGGCTACATATTCTTGTGTCTGATAAAAATACTCACTCACATTTACGAATACTACAGAACGATATCTCACATACGCTTCCATATTCCCAGCTGGGTACACTCTCAAAGACGAATAGATCTGAGTAGGGATCCCAAAAAGAGGTGGCAGCTTTGGCATGCTTAAGACGGGGGGTTTGAAAAGTATAGGTTATAACAACCATGAGATGAATCTCAGTGAGTATAGCCCCTAAATCTAAGCTAGGCTAACATGCATTCTCCTCACAGGCATATCACAATCAGCAAAGCAATACCAAGCGCAAACATCCTCCGACCTTGGCCCTCAAGCCCCGATCACCTACCTAGCTGATCCTGCAGATTAAACATCTTAACATATTGATCAATTCACATACACGAACACACGATCCATACGCACGTCATACGCATGCTCACGCTCATCCGTGTTCATATCACATGCCAGTCGCCAAGTCTCGCACCCTCGCACACCAGCCCATGCGTTCTTATGCATGAAAATGTTATTATCATGTCATGTCCATGTCTCGGCTCACTAGCCCACACTAGCACACTGGCAAATGTTCAATTTATTAATTATTACGACCCGAAGGCCAACAATTGTTAATCCGACCCGAAGACCATGACTTGAAGGCCCACAACACTCCGTGGCCAGTGTAAAAACGCATCACTTGGCCCAGTGTCTCTAGCTTGCTACAAAGTGCATAAGACGCAACACTGATCTCCATATGAACCAGAGACTGCTACAAAGTGCATGACGTTGGTTGTCTTCCGGACGTACCGGCCATCGTCCTGCTACAAAGTGCTTGAGGAGCGCACACCCCGCGTAGCACGCGTCAGGGTTTAATGTGATCACACAAACACACACAGCCAGTTATTATTTGAACCTTGCGTAAAACGCATCGGGGTATTTTAAGTGATCACATGCTCATGTCAAGCACACATTCTTGCACAATTTCGTCACACGCCTCATTCTTGGCATGCCCAATGCATGGCCATGAAATGTAACATAGTACAACATGAGCATCGGTAAAACACAGGCACTTAGTCAAATCAAAATCACCATATAGTGCCCAATTTACAAACAACATGCTCACTTGGCCAATTAGTACCGTGTGGCCCAATTTACAATGTAAAAGTTGGCACTCAATTCAGCCAATCACATTCTGCACAATTTGACCACATGAGCACACGCCATGGCATATAACAATTATTTACAATTCAGCCAGTGATCAAATAATCCAGACAATCCCAGCAATTTAGCCAATGATTTCACAGTTGGCCCATTCTAGTCTGATAATCCACAATGGACAGTCCCTCAAATCAGCCACTATTTGTCCACTAATGATTCCTATTAATCCATCGAATTTGTGTTGATAACAACCTCCACTAATCGGTATCCAAATTTCTCCTAATTTCCATCCTCAATACCCAAATCAGTCTAGAAAACGCACTATTAGTCCTAATCCAGGTTTAGGAAGGACACTCACCCACTCCTAAGTTAAGTCGACGGAAAAGGGCGACCGATCGCCCATGAACGGTAAAAACCAGTGCCAACATTTTGACGGCGGCGGCGGTACGGACGGCGGTCTCTTGGCCGAACAGTACGGCGGCGATCCAAGGTGAATCGGGCGAAGGGGATGGTGAGGGTGGCGGTGATGGCTGGTCGGCGTAGACGATGACGACGAACGGCGGTGCACGGCACGGCTTCCCGGCGAGCTTGGCGGACGGCGGTGATCCTCTCGTAGAACGTGAATGTGAGAGAGAGAAGAAGATGGGACGGGATGGTGGTGGGGCTACGCGGCGCCGACGACCAGCAACTTCGGCGAACGACGGCGAAGCGGTGGCGATCCGGCGTGGTGTCCTTCACGGCTAGAGAGAGGAACGGCGGGGGAGAGGGGCTGATCATGGGATGTTCGGCCGAATTATGGGAGGAGGAGAGAGAGTGGGTCAAGGATGGTCAATTATAGTGGCTGGTGGGCGCCACATTTCACCGATTCGGAGGTTTTGACTAAATTATCCATAATTCGACGATCCTTGATCGTCCTCATCCAATAATTGATGGGCAAAAGGGTCATCAGCCCTAATAATTGAGCTGAAAATTTTGACTTAATTAGTCCAAAATTACCCCAAAATTCGAAGCTCAAAATAGCCCAGGGGCAAAATCGTCACTTCTCTGGTCCTAGGTCAAAATTCCATTTTTTGCCCGTACGAACCCCAAATGTGTGTGGCCACTCAAAAATGGTGTCGGCCACGAAAAATAGTCAGTTACGCCCATAGAAATCGACAGCGGGGTCCATAGGGGAATCATCATTTTTCACTTTCAAGCCGAAATTCCATTTTTGGATCACAACTATTCCAAATATGCATGGCCAACATAATATGACATCGAATTCGCAAAAATAGTTGTACAAGCCCTCGAAAATTGGCACCGAAGTCCGTGTCCAATTTCGTGATTAAAACTCGCTAAATTTCAAATTTCAGGGTCTCTTACTAACGTGCGACTATTTAGGGCATACGTGTATCGACCTAGGGTTATCCGAGTTATGACGGTTTCAATCATTGAGAGAATAAGAAATTATCACTAATTCCAAAGGTCGCGATCATTTGGTTCCAATTCAGGAATGGTTGGCCATGTACACTTTCGGTCGTGCAAAATCACTTGCTATTTGATTGTACATCGTTGGCCTTGGCCAAATTAAATCTATCACTTTTCCAAAGATCGGCCCACATCTGCCCAAAATATTCCCTCATCCTTTCTCGTGATTGGTGTTCGATTCGCAATTGGGTTCCTGATCCACGTACCGTTTCCTAGTTGACCACACGCCATTGGTTAGTATCCCAAGAGTGATCAACTTTGGACAAGACTTACGAAAATGAAATGCGAAGCAATATCAATTTTATTGATTCCGAAATTACACCGAAATTCAGGCTGTTACAACTATTTCCCTTTTACAAAAATTTCATCCTCGAAATTTGCAACCTACCCTTATATACTCAAACAACTGAGGGTTTTAACGTCTTATGGCTTCTTCGCTTTCTCAAGTGGCACCTTTAGTCCCGTGGTGGTCCCAAACAATTTTGACCATCAGGATCGTGTTATTCCTCAGTACCCGATCTTTTCTATCCTCAATCCTAGCTGGTCTTCCACGTACGATACTTTATTGTCCACATCTATCTTCTCGCATCTTAAAACATGAGTCGAATCTGGTTCCTACTTTCTTAACATCGACACATGGAAAACATTATGCACTTGGGATAGATTGGGAGGCAAAGCAAGTCGATAAGCTATATTGCCAATCTTTTCCAATATCTCAAATGGCCCGACATACCTTGGACTGAGCTTTCCTTTCTTGCCGAATCGGGATAATCCTTTCATTGGCAATACCCTGAGAAATACATGATCTCCTACTTGAAACTTCAAGGGTCGTCGTCTCTCGTTGGCATAGCTCTTTTGGCGACTCTGCACCATTCTCAATTTATCCCTAATAATTCTAACGGCTTCTACTGTCTACTATACTAGCTCTGGGCCTGTGATACTTCGCCCACCAACTTCAAATGGTGCCATTTGGATACTTTATTGATAACTATTGCTGTAGGAAAATTCTACTAAATGCAGTTGTTCTTCCTATTTGCCTTGAAAATCTCATACACAGGCTCTTAACATGTCCTCAAGGGTCTGAATCGTCCTTTCAGATTGGCTATCCGTCTGCGGATGATAGACCGTATTGAATTGTAACTTAGTGCCTAATGCCGTTTGTAAACTCTTCCAAAAATTGGCCATAAACCTTGGATCACGATTCGATGTGATCGTCATTGGCACTCCATGAAGATGTACTATTTGCCGCACATATAATTCTGTGTACCTTTTCAGCTCAAAGTTCTTTTGCATTACCAAGAAGTGCACCGACTTAGTTAAGCGATTCACTATATCCCATATAGAATCGTGTCCTCTTTGGGTTCGCGGCAATCCCGTTACGAAATCTATCGTGATGTGTTCCCATTTCCATTTAGGGATCTCTAATGGTCTTAATAAGCTACCTAGTTTGTAGTATTGTTGTCACGCCCCGAACCCAACTTACCCATCGGAACGCGAGCATCCCCTTATCACTTCGGTCGATCAGAGTGCGACGTCCCCAGGAGACCTCGCCGACCCAACAACAATCAGAGTATAAAAACACATGCGGAAGCAAATTGCAAACCCTGACAAATAAAGATGAACAAGGAAGCCAAACACTCAAATCATTATCAAGTAAAACCTCATTCTCATAGATATAAACGGTTTATACAAGGAACGCAGATACAAGTACAGTCAGATCCACTACAGGTCTAGGTCAAGGTCAAACTAACATCGAAGTCAAAAGGCCACTAATCCAAAAAGTGTCGGTGGCCGGGTGAGTAGGTCTGAACTAAGGATCACTATAGCAAAAAGGTAGGGATCCCTATCGTCAACTAACTAGTCTAAGGCTCATAGTCTAGGTCGCTGGAATCATCGGGCTCGTCGTATGACTCAGCTGACTCCTCTGAAGAGCTGCGATCCGGCTCTGGCTCATCCACGTCCATGTCGGGGTCCTCCTGATCAGCCTGACCCTCCTGATCTCCCCAGTAGTCTGCTAAGAGAGCGTCAGCCTCAGCCTCAGAGTCAAAGTCGTCCTCAAGGTCTACATCTTCGGTTGCATCCTCGACGGCATCTACGTCTACATCCTCGCCTACCTCATAGACCTCACCATTCTCATTCTCCTGCTCCATCGCTTCTGGCTCGGGGTCGTCCTCATCCTCATCCATAGGCTCCGGCTCTAGGTCACCATGATCTGAGCTGGCCTATAGATTTCCCCATAATCCTTAATATCATGTGATAATATCTTACTCCGAAGATTCGACTTCAATCCATCCTGGAATCTCTAAGCTCTATCACGTGGGTTTTTTACCATAGTCGGTGCGAATTCGCCAATCTTACGAATTCAGCTTTATACTAGTCAACAGTCATCCGACCTTAGTGTAATCACATAAACTCCATCAACCTCTTTTCCTAGGCGTTCTCCGAGAAATATTTCTCATAGAAATTCTCAACAAATATTGCCCAAGTCGAGGCCGTTCCTTCAGGAAATACTCTGCCTTCCATGGCATTCCACCAATCATTTGCACCGTCCTTTAGCTGATAAACCGCCAATGTTACCTTCTCCTTATCGGTGTACCCCAAAACCTTAAAAGTTTTCTCCAATTCTTCCACCCACCTTTGGTGCAATCTTGGGGTCACCACGTCCATGAAACTTGAGCGGCATCAACTTTATAAATTGTTCCACCAATTGGGGCATTTGCCTAACCCATGCTGGTTGAGCCTGCCCTTGCTTGCCTTGGTTTCCTCCATTACCAACAATCGGTGCGACCTCAACAGCCTGCGCATAAGTTGCGGCCCTTTCCTGAGCTTGCAATCCTATAATATGCCCTATCTCACAGAGGGTCTCCATCACTTCATCAAATCTGGGCTCTCTAGCCTCTTGGCCTCCCATACTTGGTTGACCCTGGGGTTCCTCTCCCATTCTTCTACTCATCCTCACAATTCTCACTACTCAACTACCATCTATAATTCCACTAGGGAATTAAAGACTTAAACTAATCTATCCCAGTCTAAGTCCTAGGCAGGTATTAAACAACAATCAAACAATCAGCATGCGGCCTAACAAGATCAACTCAACACATCACCCAAGGAGTTTGCATACTCACCTCAGGTCCTGCCACACTTGCACTTTAAGGGTCACACCAACAAACACTCAATCAATCACAACTATTAGGAGGTACATGTGGTCTCCTTACTGGCTACCCATGGTTTGATCGCTCCTTATCACTCCAGGCTTCAACTAGATTAGACTGCGTTGACCTTGCTCTGATACCAATTCAAATTGGGATGTCACACCCCATACCCTACGGCATGCAAACATCCCTACCTTGGTTGATATGAGCACAACGTCCCAGGAAACGTCGCCGACCCAACGCCCAATGAGAGAACAAATACAAGCGGAAGCAATTTAAATAACCAACCCTAACAATTATCTTAACATGAGATAATGGATAGCTTTGTAACAGTCAACAATACTGAAAATGTGTATACCTTATATTAACATCGAAAGTGGTTTACAACCAGCTCAAAAACCTGCAAATAGCCATTACAAGCAAAAAGGATTGGAATTTCAAAGGTCGTTGTCCCCGATTGGCATAACTTTTTTGGCTACTTTGCGCGGTCCTAAGTCTTTCCCTAATAATTTAAACTACCTCGACTGACTACTGCACTAATTCTGGGCTTGTGATACTCTTTTCACTGACTTCGTCCTAGCATACTGGCGTCCTGTACGCCCTACCATACAAAGCCTCAAATGGTGCCATCTGGATGCTTTGCTTATAGCTATTATTGTAAGCAAATTCCATTAGGTGCAGTTATTCTTCCCATTTGCCCTGGAAGTCCAATACATAGGCACGCAACATATCTTCCAAAGTTTAAATCGTCCTTTTAGACTGGCCATCCGTCTATGGATAATAGGTAGTACTAAACTGCAACTTCGTTCCTAAGGCCGATTGCAAACTTTTCCAAAAGTTGACCTTAAACCTCGGATCACGGTCCGATGTGATTGATACTGGTACTCCATGCAATCTGACGATCCGTCAAGCATACAATTCCCCGTACCTTTCCAATTTGAAATCTTTTTGCATTGTCAGGAAGTACGCTGACTTTGTTAATTGATCTACTATTACCCAAATGGAATCATGTCCTCTCTGGCTTCTCGGTAGTCCTAAGACAAAATCTATGGTGATATGCTCCCATTTCCATTTAGGGATCTCTAACAGCCGCAGCAATCCTCCAGGCTTACAGTGCTGTGTCTTCACTTGTTGGCACGTCAAACACTTGGCCATATCTTTCTTCAGTCCATTCCACCAATAATGTTGCCGCAAATTCTAGTAAATTTTTGTACTGCTAGGGTGGATACTGTAATTACTGCGATGTGCCTCACTTAAAATTTCTTCCTTAAGTTCCAAATCATCAGGTATACATAATCGCCCTCAAAACTTCAAAATTCCGTCCTTATTCATTTGGAATTCTGATTTCCTAGCAGCGACATCCAATCCAACAATCTTTTGTAATTCTTGGTCCATAGACTGGAGTGCCTTAATCTTTGCTTGGATCTTCGGTTCAATTCTCAATGCAGCTATCAGGCTAGATATCTGAGTCACCTCAAATTTAAACTCCGAATCTCTAAGTCTTTCTAGTAAGGTCTACTCTTTGACCATCATTTGTGCCATACTTGACTTGCGACTTAGCGCATTCGCTACTCTATTCGCCTTTCCTAGGTGATACATGATGTCGCAGTCGTAATCCTTCAGAAGCTCCATCCATTGGTGCTGCCTCATATTTAATTCCTTATGTGAAAATAGGTACGTGAGGCTTTGATGATCAGTATAAATTCAAAATCTTTCCCTGCACAAATAATGCCTCCAAATCATAAGGGCAAAGACAATCGCTGCCAACTCTAAATCATTTGTCAGATAATTCATCTCATGCGGCCTCAACTATCACAACTCATATGCAACTACCTTTCCATGCTGCATTAGCACAGAACCAAGTCCTCTTAGCGACACATTGCTGTAAACCTCAAATCCTCCTTGCCCAGATGGGATGATTAATACCGGGGCAATTGTAAGCCTAGGCTATCGACGAGAACCTTTTGCAAAACGTCGATAATAGCCGGCCAATCATAAGAAACTTCGGATTTCTATCACTGAGGTCGGTTTTGGCCACTTCATTACTGCCTCAATCTTAGTCGGATCTACACAAATTCCATCTCCCGAAACTATGTGTCCAAGAAATGCCACTCTACTGAGCCAAAACTCACACTTACTCAATTTGGCGAAGAGTTCGTGTTCTCTCAAAGTCCATAGCACCTCAGTCAACTGTATCTAATGTTCCTCAAAGTTCTTCGAATACACCAGTATGTCGTCGATGAATACTATGACAAACCGGTCTAAGAAATCTTTGAACACCTTGTTCATTAGATCCATAAAAGCTGTAGGAGCATTGGTCAATCCGAAGAGCATCACTATAAAATCATAGTGCCCGTACCGCGTCATAAAAGCGGTCTCGAGTATATCCTCCTTTCGGATTCTCAGCTGATGGTATCCAGTCCGTAAATCAATCTTAGAAAGTATGGACATTCCTTGCAACTGATCAAACAAATTATCAATCCTCAACAGTGGGTACTTATTCTTAATCGTTACTTGATTCAACTAACGATAATCAATGCATAACCTCAATATCTCATCTTTCTTCCTCATAAATAGGACTAGTGCTTCCCATGGAGACATACTAGGACGAATGAAACCTTTATCTAACAACTCATGCATCTGGACTTTCAGTTCTTTTAATTTTGACAAAGACATCCGATATGGTGCCTTTGAAATCGATTCTGTGCTCGGAGCCAATTCTATCACAAATTCTACTTCTTACTCTGGTGGCAAATCAGGCAATTCCTGAGGAAAGACCTCGGGGAAATTGCACACTATCGGTATCTCTTTCAATTAGGTTCTGCCATGGTCAGATCATCCACATTTATCAAATATCCGTCGCATCCTTCATTCAACAACCTAGTTACCTCTAGAGAGGAAATCCAAGGGATCGACGTTCCTCCTCGATTTTCCTAAAATTCAATTCTAGGATATCCAGCTGGATTAAATTGGATCACCCTATTGCCGCAATCCACTATAGCTTTTTGCTTAACCAGCCAATCCATTCCAATTATCACATCAAAATCAAACATGGCCAACACTACCAAGTTAATGATTTCTTCTCTACCCCCAATCACTATCTTACAACTAAGACACCCCAATAACACTAACACCTTATCATTCAATGGGGTTGTCACACAAAGTATGGTCTCAAGCAGAACAGGTTCAATTCCAACTAGCCTAACAAATTGCTCTGAAATAAATGAATGGGTTGCTCCCGGGTCAAACAATGCATATGCGGCATGATCACATAAAGAAATCATACTTGTGACCACGCCCGGCGTGTCCTCCGCCTCTTTACGTGCCATAGCATAAACTCGTCCTTGTGCTGGCGGCCTACCTTGATTAGCTAGTGGGGGATTCTTGGTCTGATTCCCTATTTGGTCTTGTTGCGGTTATCTTGGGGGTACTGAGGGGCACTGCTGGGGACAGCTTTTTATTTGATGCTCTAAACTTCCACATCTAAAACATGCCCTAAATCGACTCGGTGGAGGGTTCAGTTTCCCAATGTTCCTTCTTGTAAGTGGGACAAAGCGCCTATTTCCCGCCATTGATTTCTTTTCGAAGCAGCGATTGTCCCTATTCTGAGCAAACAGTGATCCAGATGCAGCTGCCTTATCTATTTAGTCCCACTCAAGAGCGTGAGCTCTATTATAAATGTCCTCATAGGTTTTCAAATTTGACGGTATCAACTGGGTACAAATATTAGGTTTCAATCCTTCTCAAAACCTTCATGCCTTATCCTCGGGATGCTCCACCATCCTTGGCGCAAACTTGGATAATCTAGCAAATTCTGTTCCATACTAATCTACAGTCATCTAACTCTGGCGAAGTCGCTTAAACTTTGCTATTTTCCTTTCCCTAACATTATCCGAGAAGTATTTTCCATAAAAATTTTCAGTAAATACCGCCCAAGTCTAGGCAACACCTTTAAGAAATACTCTACCCCTGGTAGCCTTCCACTAATCATTCGCATTTTCCTGTAACTAGTATACCGCAAAAGTTAGCTTCTCCTGCTCGGTGCACCCCCAACACCTCAAAGGCTTTCTCTAATTCCTCTACCCATCTTGGTGCAGCTTTGAGGTCACCTTTTTCAGTAAATTTAGGTGGCTTCAACTTTAGAAACCGTTCAACTAGCTTGGTGCGTTTGCCTATATCCGGCTACCTGAACCTGCCCAATATTGGCTTGATTTCGATTCATGGCAACAGCTGCTGCAGCCTCAACAGCCTGGGCAATGGTGGCAGCCCTTTCCTAAGCCTGTCTACCCATAATGTTCCCTATTTCATGCAGGGTCTGTATCACATCCTCCATTCTAGGGTCCCTGGCCTCTTGGCCTCTTGCACTCAATTGTCCCTGGGTTCCTTTCCTCGACGCCTCATGGTATGAATCATACTACCCGCTTACCTGCTATATTTCTATCACGAATTAGAGACCTAAACTAACTAATCCGGTCTAAGGTCCTAGGCAGGTAGCTAGCACAACAACAATCAATCACCCAGCATGCGGCCAAGCAACATCAACACAGGACCTCAAACAAGGAGATACACATACTCACCTCAGGTTCTGTTGCACCTGCATATCATGGGTCAATTTACATATGCACTCAATCAGTTACAAACAGTCAGGAGGTACACTTAGCACACAAGGTCACTCTACTGGCTATCCAAGGTCATCACTTCTTATCAGTCCAAACTTCGACCTGATTGGACTAAGCTAACATTACTCTGATACCAAATCAAACGAGGATGTCATGCCCCATTCCCCATGAAGCACGAGCATCCCATGCAAAGGTCGAATTTGGTGCGACGTCCCAGGACGCGTCGCCTACCCAACGCCCAACACACAGATCATTGCACAAGCGAAGCGACGTATATAAATATATATATGCACGCGTACAATAAATAAGACAACCATGGATAGCACAATAATGAAAACCAATTTGATTACAAGCATACTTTTGCATTACCATGCAATATTTACAATATTCGATTATAGAGAAAACAAACTGCATACAAAAAGAGTCAACGGCCACTAGGTAAAAAAGGGTCAGTGGCCAGGGGTAAGGGGCACTAGACTTAGATGGTGCTCTGGTAAAAAAGGTACGGCCCGATCTATCTAAAGCTCGATCTAACCTAGGGGACCCAGTCCGAGTCAGAACCAAAAGACTCAGAGGATGAAGAGCTATCAAGAACCTCCTTCTCGGAATCTAATGAGTCCAACTCGGACTCAGCCTCCGCGGCCTCCTCATCTGCATCCATCTACTCTACTTTGTTCTCCAACTCCATGTCCAACTCCATCGATTTCGGTTCTTCCTCTGCTTCTATCAGCTCCATATCATCTGCCTCCCAGACAACAGGTTCAACTCCAGCACTCGAACTCTCGTCAGATAAGGCTTCGGGGCTAACTACCTCTCCATCGGGACACTGCGGGTCTATCTCACCTTGCTCGTCAATCGGAACATCAAAGGTACGAAAGAGGTCCATACTCCCCGAACCAATCCCTAAAACACCAAGCTACGTGATGCGTGCGTGGGCGAGTGACTCTGAACAGAAAATTTCAAGACTACACGATTTCGAAAAAATGGGCGTAACTTCCTCAATACAGGTCGGATTGACCCGATTCCAAAAGCCACAGATCAAGGACTCGTAGATCTACAACTTTCGTGTTTTGAGTTTCCACAAATAAGCTATATGGAGTGAGCGATTCTGGGAGGAAGTGGACGAGGCACTGTGTTTGTGGGGATGTTTGTAACTCGAGGATATGGAAGGTCTATCACCTAAGCCTAAAGGCACAAGCCACTAGTCTAGGATAAAGGACCGAGATAATTATAGTTCACCACCAAGGCTTAAAGGAAATTCCACCGACCAAGGATAAAGAACTGTTTGATTCACCACCAACGACGTTGGATAATGAATCGAGATAATAATTCAACTCACAAAGAGGAATTTTCATTCATTCAACCAGTCCCCTTACAAATGAGAATATGTCTCATTATATAGAGATTCGACTCAGAATTGAAAACAACATGGGAACTACCCAAACATTAAAGACTAAACAAGACTGAAATAGCATTAAAGGTCCAGGAACTAGGGAATGCAATAAACAACATGGGGACTAGGAGTCTTAACTCTTCAGCCTTCAAAATTCGTCCATCAATAATAACCAGCAAATATCCACTTCCAAAGAACATTAAATCACTACAGAACTTATCCTGAATAACTCCCTTTTGATATAGCATTGATCAGCAACGAATTTTAATATTGGTATCATCATTCCTTAACCCATCGAAGCAAATTGTAACCGAAGTTAGTCTTGGCATGAATAGGTACCGATAGTGTTTGTTTTGCCGAAGGAATCTGCTCAGAACTTAACGATTGATCAGTAGTCTCAGATGCTCCCGCATCACTATGTAATCATGTTGCTAGGGATACGCTTCTCCCACATTAATCAGTAATATAGAACGATATCTAACATACGCACCTCCAGTACGTAAAGGGTGCATGATCGACGTCCGCCCTAGCTAGCACGGAATCCCAAAGCGCACTGGAGCATCAAGCATCCTCAAGTCCAGGGGTTTAAAAAGTTTGGGTTTATACAACAATGAGACGAATCTCAGCGAATAAAAACCCTTAAACCTAAATTAGGTTAACATGCACCTCCTGATAGGCAAACAATTACCCACAGTAACAATATTTGCCAATCAATTAACCTAGGCTCTCTGGCCCAAATCGAGTATATAATCGACCCTGCAGGTTAGGCAATTTATATAACTCATGGCACATACATGACACACTGGTCACACAAATGCCATACGTATGCTCATGCTCAATAGTGCCTGTCTAGCACACAAATCACCGGCATGCACAATAGCCACATACTCTTGCTCAAACAATGCATTCTGGCACACGGCTCTTTTTGGAATTTAGAAACTGACCCGTAGGCCACGACTCGAAGGCCAACAACACTTCACGGCTTGTGCCAAAGTATATATGGCCCGGTGTCTCTAGCTCACGTAAACGCATCAGGCGCAACACCGATCTCCTTAATCCTCCGGACGAACTAGGCATCGTCCCGCGTAAACGCGTCGGATGAAATCGACTCGAAGGCCTTTAAGTGATCACACGGCACACCACCAATTTTATTTGAGCTCCGCGTAAACACACAAGGGCATTTAGGGTGATCGCACATGCTCATGTCAGGCACGCAAACTCGCACAATTTCATCTTACGCCCATTCTCAGCATACGAAATGCATGGCCATGCAATTCTTGCACTCAAGCAATTGATGCAAGTCACATGAGCATATAATTACATCACTGGCATATCAATCAATCACTAACTCATATGAGCATATAATTCCACGTAGCCCAATACATAATTCACATTCTCGAGCACCATAATTCACGCCAAATTAATGGCCAATTGTACACCGCGTTAATCAATCACACAACCATGCGGCATGGCATCATATAATTGAGTACAGAAAGAACACCAATCAACCACCAATCAATCAAACATGGCAAAGGCCCAATTAAATCTCAACTTAGCCAAATTAGTCAAATTCGGTTCTAGGGAGGGCAGCCCTAAAACAGTCCACATTTGGGCATTAATCCACCTCCTAATTAGCACATTTAACTCCCAAATATGCCACAAAATCATCCACCAATCATTAGCCTATAATCAAGCCTAATATCAATCTAATTAACCCCTAAAATAAACTAATCCTATTTAGAGATGCATAATTAGTCCTAATCTAGATTTAGGAATTAATACTCATACTAAACTAAGCTCCAAACAAGGCTAGCCAATGGGGAACGAGCGGCCAATTGCCGGTGAGCGGCGAAATCAGCGGCGGTGTCCCGGTACTTCCATGGTGGCGGTAGTTGGCACACGGACGATTGGCTCCCTTGGCCGATCCGTACGACGGCAAGAGGAGGGGGTCGGTAGGTGGCCGGAGGGAGAAGAGAGAGGTCAGGTTGGGTGGTGACGGTGGTGGGACGGCGACGAGTGGCGGCGGTGCTCTGGCGATCCGGCAGTCCAAGCCGATCGGCGATCACGGCAAGAAAGAGAGAGAGAGGGCGGACCGACGGTGGGGAGGGAGAGAGGGAGGAGAGAGAAAGTTTCTTGACTTAGGGAGGAAGAAATGGGGAGGAGAGAGAGAGAGAGACAAGGCATTAAATAACTTTGACCAACTTTCCAAAATTCCAATTTTGCCCTTGAAGGCTTGGCCCACATTAATCCCTATCCAATAATGGAGGGACATTTTGGTCATTCTCTTGGCTGCATTATTAGGCTGATATAAACATAAATTAATCCTTATATTAATTCCCAAAATTCGGAATACCCCCAAATAACCTAGGGGTAAAATGATCACTTTCCGATTTCGGGCCGAAATTCCATTTTTCGACCGCACTAACCCCAAATATATGTGGCCATACTAAAATGACATCATCGTCGCAAAATAGTCGCTCACAACCCAGAAATCCGACGCTCAAGTCCGGATCCAATTTTGTGATCAAAACTGCTTAATTTAAAATTTTAGGGTCTCTCACTAACGGACAGCTATTTAAGGGTTACGCATATCGACCTACGGTTACTTGAGTCATGACGACCTCGATTACCGGGAGAACGTGAGGAATTATCACTAGTTCTGGAGGTCGCGATCATCCGGATTGAGTTCGGGATTTGTTCGTGATGCGCACTCTTAGTCGTGCATAATCACCCGCGATCCGATCGTACGTCATCAACCAAACCATATCCGTTGCCTCCTTAGGATCGACTAGTAACAGCCCGAATTTCGATATAATTCTGGGATCAATAAAATTGACATTATTTTGCATTTCATTTTAGTGAGTTTCGCCTAGAGCTTATCACTCTGATGATACTAACCAATAGGGTATGGCTAACTAGGAAACGATACGTGGACCAAGGACCCGATTACAAATTGGACACCGATCACGAGAAATGATGAGGGAATATTTAAGGCCGATGTGGGCCGATCTTAGGAAAAGTGATGGATTTGGTTTGGCTAAGGCCAACGATGTACAATTGGATTGTAGGTGATTCTGCACGATCGAAAGTGCACGTGGCCAACTAGTCCCGAACTAGAATCGAACGATCACGACCTCTTAGACTAGTGATAATTTCTCATTCTCTCAATGATCAGGACTGTCATGACTCGGATAACTCTAGGTTGATACGCATATGACCTAAACAGCCGCCCGTTAGTAAGAGGGACCCTAAAATTGGAAATTTAGCGAGATTTGGTCACGAAATTGGATTTGGACTTGGTTATCGATTTTCAAGCCCGTATACAACTATTTTGCAAGGCCAACGTCATTTTGGGGTGGCAACGCATATTTAGAGTTATTACAATCGAAAAATGGAATTTCAACCCGGAAGTGAAAATTTACGATTTTGCCCTCCGGACTTCAAAGTTGATTTTCGAGGGCTTAAGAGACTATTTTTGAGAATCCAATGCTATATTATGCTGGCCACACACATTTGGAGTTGGTATAGGCGAAAAATAAAATTTTGACCCGAGATTGGAAAAATGACCGTTTTGCCCCTAGGTCTTTTTTGGCTCCTAATTTTGGGGAAATTAAGAGAATTAATTAATTTTGGAATTACCTCCATTATTGGACCTAATTACCATGTTGCCCTTCCATTATTGGATAAGGATGAATTAAGACTGTTAGATTAGGGGAATTTTAGTCAAATTGCTCAGATCGGCGACACTTGGCACCACCGGCCCTTAATATTTGACCAAGTTGGAATCTCTCTCTCTCCTCCTCCCTCATTCGGCCAAGCCCCCACCGATCAGCCCCTCCTCCGTCGGTTTCTCTCTCCCTCGGCCATTCACGCCGGAGCAAGCCACCGGAGTGCCACCACCATCCACCGTGCCATGCCGCCATCAGCCTCACCCTCGTCTGACCATCCTCTCTCTCTCTCTCTCTCTCTCTCTCTCTCTCTCTCTCTCTCTCGTTTCCTTTTTCCTCTCAGCCACGCAAGACCGCCATTCGCCGGAGCTTCACCGCCGCCGCGCCAGAGCTCGTACAGCCGAGCTGCTACCATCGTGACGCTTCAGCCATTTGTACGTCGCCTCCGGTTCCATTGTTCACCAGTGATTGGCCGTCGTTCCTCATTGTCGTGAAGTTGGATTAGATGAGTATACCTCTTAAACCCGAATTAAAATTGATAGTGTGTTTTTCTGGACTGAATTGAGTGCTGTTAGTAGATATTGGGAAAAATTAATATATCACAGGCCCAGAATTGGTGCAGCAGTCAGCGGAAGCTATAGAAATTATTCGGGATAGATTGAGAACAGCGCAAAGTCACCAAAAGAGTTATGCCGACAAAAGACGACGACCTTTAGAGTTCCAAGTTGGAGACCATGTATTTCTTAAGGTGTCACCAATGAAAGGATTCTCCTGAGTCGACAAGAAAGGAAAACTCAATCCAAGGTATATCGGACCGTTTGAGATATTGGAAAAAATCGGCGATATGGCTTACCGACTTGCCTTGCCACCTAACCTGTCCCAAGTGCATAATGTTTTCCACGTGTCGATGTTAAGAAGGTATGAACCGGATCCGACTCACGTCCTAAGATATGAAGAGATAGACGTGGACGACAAAGTGTCTTATGTGGAAAGACCAGTCAGAATTGAAGATAGAAAAGATTTAGTGTTGAGGAACAAGACGATCTTGATGGTCAAAGTCATCTGGGAACATCACGGGACTGAGGTGCCACTTGGGAAAGCGAAGAAGCCATGAAGCGACAACACCCCCAGTTATTTGAGTAGATAAGGGTAGATTACAAATTTCGAGGATGAAATTTTTGTAAGGGGGGAAGAGTTGTAACAGCTCGAATTTCGATATAATTTCGAGATCGATAAAATTGACATTATTTCGCATTTCATTTTAGTAAGTCTCGCCCAAAGCTAATCACTCTCGGGATACTAACCAATGGAGTATGGCTAACTAGGAAACGGTATTTGGACTAAGGACCCGATCGCGAATCGGACACCGATCACGAGAAATGATGAGGGAATATTTTGGGCCGATGTAGGCCGATCTTAGGAAAAGTGATGGATTTGGTTTGGCCAAGGCCAACGATGTACAATTGGATCGCAGGTGATTCTGCACAATCAAAGTGCATATGGTCAACCAGTCCTGAACTAGAACCAAACGATCGCGACCTCTGGGACTAGTGATAATTTCTCATTCTCTCAATGATCGGGACCGTCATGACTTGGGATAACCCTAGGTCAATACACGTATGACCTAAACAACCGCCCGTTAGTGAAAGAGATCCTGAAATTGGAAATTGAGCTAAATTTAGTCACGAAATTGGATCCGGACTTAGTCATCAATTTTTGAGCTCATATACGACTATTTTGCAAGGTCGATGTCATTTTGGGGTGGCCAAGCATATTTAGAGTTATTACGATTGAAAAATGAAATTTCATCCCGTAAGTGAAAATTTACGATTTTGCCCTCCGGACTTCGAAGTTGATTGTCGAGGGCTTAAGAGACTATTTTTGAGAATTTGACGCTATATTATACTGGCCAAACACACTTGGGGTTGGTACAGGCGAAAAATAGAATTTCGACCCAGGACTAGAAAAATGACCGTTTTGGTTCTGAATTTTGGGGAAATTAAGAGAATTAATTAATTTTGGAATTACCTCCATTATTTGACGTAATTACCATGTTGCCCTTCAATTATTGGATAAGGATGAATTAAGACCGTTAGATTAGGGGCATTTTAGTCAAATTGCTCGGATCGGCGACACTTGTCGATTTCTCTCTCTCTCTCAGCCATTCACATCAAAGCAAGCCACCGGCCGCCGAAGCGCCACCATCGTCCACCGTGCCGCACCGCCATTAGCCTCAGCCTCACCCTTGTCCGACCATCCTCTCTCTCTCTCTCTCTCTCTCTCTCTCTCTCTCTCTCTCGTTTCCTTTTTCCTCTCGGCCATGCAAGACTGCCGTTCGCCGAAGCTTCATCGCCATCGTGCCGAAGCTCGTACAGTTGAGGTACTGCTGCCGTGACACTTTAGCTGTTTGGACATTGCCGTCCATACGCTATTGTCCATACATCGCCGCCGGTTCCACCGTTCACCGGTGATCGGCCACCGTTCCTCGTTGTCGTAAAGTTGGATTGGGTGAGTATACCTCCTAAACCCGGATTAGGACTAATGGTGCATTTTTTAGACTGAATTAAGTATTGTTAGTAGATATTGGGAAAAATTAATGAATGGATTGGTGGAGATTGTTATCGAAACAATATTGGTGGAATAAATGCAATTTAATTGGGGACAGATATCGGCCTTGGAATGATGGAATAAGTGGTTGTCCACATTTGAGGAATTTACTAAGTCATAATGGATAATGAGAAATGTTGGCCAAAGTGACGGGATTACCTAGAGTAATAAATTGTTGGTTGAATTGTGAGTTATTTGTGCTCAATTGTGTTATAACATGCCGCGTGTTCGCATAATCGAATCATGCGGAGTGTGATTGGCTAATTGAAGGGCTTGTACTGAGAATTGAATTATGAAGGGTGTATTGGGCGGCACGGTAATAGTTGGCCAAGTGAGCATGTCGTTTGTGATTTGGGAACCATGTGGTGATGTTGATTTGACTAAGTGCCCAAATTGTGTTAAAGCTCATGGTGCATTGTGCTGCATTTCATAGCCACGCATTGTGTATGCTAAGAATGAGGTGTATAACGAATCTGTGCGAGAATGCGTGCCTGCCATGAGCATATATGATCACCTAAAATACCCTAATGCATTTTACACGGGGTACAGATAATAACTGGCAGTGTGTGTGTATATGTGATCACATTTCACCCTGATGTGTGTTACGCGGGTGTGCCGTCCTCATGCACTTTGAAGCAGGACGATACCCGATTCGTCTGGAAGACGACCATCCTGATGCGTTTTACGCGAGCTCTAGTTCGTGAGGAGATCAGTGTTGCGCCTCATACACTTTGTAGCAAGCTAGACACGCCGGGCTGGGAATTGTGTTGACTCGAAACGTAATAAATATTAATAATTGAGTCAGTGTGCAAAGCCAAAATGAGAACATGGCATGACATTGACATTGCATGCATAGAATGAATGACCCGGTATGCGAGTGAACGAAACTCAATGAATGGCATGCGAGATGAACACTTTGAGCATAAGCATGCGTGTGGCGCACATGTGACTAGTATATTCACGCATGTGCCTTGAGGATTTTAATAAACTGCCTAACCTGCAGGGTAATTCTTATGTTCTATCTAGACTGAGGGCCTAGGTCACTATTTGCATATTATGTTGTTTTGCTTGACAGGAAAATGCATGTTAGCCTAGCCTAGATTTAGGTGTTCTACTCGCTAAGATTCGTCTCACGGTTTAATAACCCAATATTTCAGACTCCCGTCCCTAAGCATGCTTAAGATACATATACTTTTTGGGATCCCGACATAGATCCAGCAGTCGACCAGTGTGTTTCCATCTGGTAATGGGGAAGCTTACATAAGATATTGATTGGAAGTTTTTGTAAACACGGGAGAATATTTCTATCATACACGAGAGTACGTGGCTTGGTGTCTTTGAGATGATGACGGGAATATCGGTCGGCCTCTTAGATCTTTTGATGCCCTGCTTGATGAGAATGGATTGATGAAACCCATACATGCGGATGGTGATGTGATAAATCCTCAGGATATCTATGAGGTAGATGGCGTTGATGACCTCATGGATAGGGAGCCATAGGAGCCACAAGTGATAGTTGAAGACCCAGACCAATTCGCAAAGGAAGAAGATGAACTAGAGGACATGGACCTAGATTCTGATGAAGACCATGGGGAGGTAGCAGAGTTGGGTTTGGATGAAGAAATAGAACCTAATGGTGAGTTAGGACTTTACCTTGACCCAGAGTTAGAGCTTGATTCAGAAGATGAAAGGGCTGCGGTAGATGACATGGATTCCGAAGAGGCCGAATCTTAGGAGAGTTCTTTGGAGGAATCTTCAGAGTCATCTTATCCGGATTGGGAGCCCTAGTTTATGTCCTAACCTTAGAAGGGAAGTTCGCAACTTTTTGACCGTGACCTTCCCTGTAGTTAGCCTAACCTTCCCTAGCTATTTGTCCCTTTTTGATCTGGTGGCTGCTATGTATTCGTTTGCTGGTTTCGTTTTCATCTTTTGGTCTGTATAAAAATACTTGTTATAAGATTTCTTTTGGTTATGAAAATGTATAACTGTAATAATGTTCCTGTTTAATTGCTATGCTACCTTTAGTCTCTTGTGTTTATTTGGTATGGGTGTATATAATATCTATATACGTTGCTTCCGCATGTGCCTTGTCTCTGTAAGAGTGTTGGGTCAGCGACGTATCTTGGGAGTGTTGCATAAACCAATCAACCTTGGCGTGGGATGTTACCGTTTTTAGGGGTATGAGGTGTGGCACGGCCCACATTGGCCCAAAATATTTTCTCGTCGTTTCTCGGAATCGGTGTCCAAATCGCGATCGGGACCCTAGTCCATGTACTATTTCCTAATTAGCCATTCCCTTCCGATTAGTATCCCATGAGAGCTCAATTTCGGCGAGACTTACCAAAATCAAATGAGGAATAATATCAATTTTATTGATCTCGAAAATGAGTTGAAATTCAGGATGTTACAGGTTATCACGCCCCGAACCCCATTCCGCGACACGCAGCATCCCGAGCAAAGGTCAAATTTAGTGCGACGTCCCAGGACACGTCGCCGACCCAACGCCCAAGCAATCAAAATTATGTACATGCGAAAGCGACGTGTGTGTGTGTGTATATATATATATATATATATATACACCCGTACAATAATCTACATGACCAAGGATAGCACGACAACGAAAATCAATATAATTTAAAACATACTTTCGCATTACCAAAGGAATTTATACGCTATCCATTTACAGGGAATACATACAACCAGAAACTAAAATAGATCAATGGCCACTATGGTCAAAAAGGGACAGTGGCCAGGATAGTTAGACGGCTGACCAAGACTGGGCTTTGGACATCACAAAAAGATACAGCCTAATCTATCTAAAGCTGAGTCTAACCTAGGAGACCTAGTCCAGGTCAAAACCAGAAAACTCAGAAGATGAAGAGCTATCGGACGGCTCCACCTCGGAGTCTAATGAGTCCAGCTCGAACTCAGCCTCCACGACCTCCTCCTCCGCAACCATATCCTCCGGCTCGACCTTTGGCATAGTATCTTCCTCTATGGGCTTCAGCTCCTCCTCTAGATCCATCGGCATTAGATCTACATCCCAATCAGCTGGCTTCATGTCCATTGGATCAAACTCATCTACCTCATATACAACGGGGTTGCCATAAGAACTCGAACTCTCCTTGGCTGAAGTACCAGGGTCTACTACGTCTCTGTGAGGACATTGAGGGTCAAACTCACCTTACCCATTGTATAGGGCCTCAAAAGACCAAAGTGGCTTGTACTCCCCAGAATAGTCTCTCCAACACCACGCTACGCACTCATGGGTCTCAAAATGCGACTCCCCCACGTCAATCCAAACTAAAGTGTAATACTGTAACAGCCCGAATTTCGATGTAATTTCTGGGATTAATAAAATGAATGTTATTTCTCATTTCATTTGAGTACGACTCGCCTAGAGCTGATCACTCTTGGGATACTAACCATGAGGAATGGCTAACTAGGACGCTAGTACGTGGACCAGGGACTTAGTCGCGATTCGGGAGCCGATTTGAGAAAGAATGAGGGAATATTGTGAACCAGTGAGGGGCCGATCTTAGGAAAAGTGATGGAAATGGTATGGCCAAGGCCAACGATGCACAATTGGGATCGCAGGTGATTCTGCTTAACCAAACGTGCTCGTGGTCAACCAATCCTGACTCGAGCCAAATGATCGTGACCCCGGGATTAGTAATAAACCCTCTTTCTCTCGATGATCGGAACCATTGAGACTCGGACAGCCCTAAGTCGATACGCGTATGCCTAAACAGCCGCCTGTTAGTGAGAGTTTCAGAAAAATTGAAATTGAGAGAGAGTTGTTCACGGAATTGAGCCCAGACTTTGACGTCGGATTTCGAGGACTCGACGGACTAATTTTTAAGATTTTGACGCCAGAATATGTTGCCCACATATATATGGGACGCCTTGGTGCGAAGAAGAATAAAATGGAATTTCGGTTCGGGTTGACGGAATTGTTTTTGGGCTATTAAGCTTAATTCCGAATTTTGGATATTATTTTGGTTTAATCAAGGTTAGTTAGAGTTAACTAGGTTGGTTGAGGTTTGGTTAGGGACTAAAGACAAAGATGCCCATCAATAATTGAAGAGGATGAATTATAACCATTGGATCAAGGGGCAAAGTGGTCACATAGGCTAGGATGGTGACAAGTGGATTCCACTATGAGTTAGTTGACCATCTTTGACCCATGTATGGATAAGCTTCCCTTTCTCTCTCCTCCATTTTCGCCCCTCCCTCTCTCTCTTCACGTTCATCCATCTTCTTTTCTCTTTCTCTCTCTCCTTCGTTCTGTTCATTTCCTTCTTTCTTCGCCGGATCAGCCCCTTCGCCGCCGTCCTTCTTCAGCCGTTCGCCGGGGTTGTGGTCACGGCAAAGGACCGCTGTGGAGAGCCGGACCAGCCCCC
The DNA here is from genome assembly GCA_031216285.1 of Syzygium syzygioides. Taxonomy (NCBI): domain Eukaryota; kingdom Viridiplantae; phylum Streptophyta; class Magnoliopsida; order Myrtales; family Myrtaceae; genus Syzygium; species Syzygium syzygioides. The sequence goes on along the minus strand of CM062252.1, from coordinate 19,365,201 downwards.
AAGCCACGCCGTCTCCTCCCCCTTTGGACGCCCAACTCAGCCGAGCCTCCTCCTCCCTCGTGGACCGCCGTGAGTGGCCGAGTGCACCGCCGTGGCCGTGAGGAGCCGAGCCATCGTAGGGAGTGGCCGTGAGCCACACGAATTGGATGTACTTATTTCTCCCACAACTCGTTCACCCCGAAGTGAGTTTAATGCCTAAATCTAGATTAGCCTTAATTGTGTTTAGTTGAGGTTAATGGGAAGTGATTAAGTTAGTTGGTGATTGTTGGTGATTGTAAGGTTAATGGATGATCTATTGGTGATGGTGAGGTTTGGTTTAAGGTGAAAGTATGGCTGATTCGTGTGGGTTTGATGGTTGTACAAAATAAGTTAAATTCGGAGCCCTTGAGTGTTTGGACTGGGCATGACGAAAGATAACCAAATTTATGTTCAAGATAGGTTAGGATACCTTCTAGACTTGATCCATGTGGAATATCAGCCAGTTTGGTCCAAGCATTGGCGCATGTTTGGGAAATTTCAACCGCCACCTTCCAATTCGGAGAGTATGAATTAACGCCAAATTTCAAAGAGTACCAAGCTGCCATTGGAATTGATTCTAAGCCTAGGGTCGTAGAGTCACCTGTTGGACTTAGCCCTATAAGCATTCTTACAGAATTCCTTAACTTCAAAGCTTCAAAAATTGAAAAGTTGATCAAGTCAAACATGGGTAGATTTTTGTTATCCTTTTTAATAGCCAATTTTTCCAAATTTCCTAGGGAAATGGGAAACACTTCAGCTCGAGTTTTCATTCTAGCCTTCTTTGGCTTCATTCTATTTCCCATATCTAGAACGGGATTCGACCCTTTAGTTGCAATAATCACAAGGCAAGCATGTCTCAAATGGGATTTCTTTAACATGTTTCTTCCCCAAACCGTCATTTCTTTAAACACATATCAAAAGCGGGGAAAGGGAATCTTCCAAGCTTCTGTGGGTCTCCTATCTCTTTGGTTCATCTCACATATTCGACTATGGTGTCATTCCATGAGTATTTGTGAGATTTGTCCAACAATAAATCCCATAGAACGATACCTTCGTATCTAACATAAATTACCCAAACAATCTTTCTTAAATTGGGCCAACTTCATTAGGGCTTTCACTCCTAGTCAAATCCAATGGTGGATCAATTGGCCAAAGATTAGCAAAGCAAGGATTACAAGCCAAGAAGGAAACGTAATACCATTACTCGAGTTGAATGGGGGAGTTGCCTATTGCCCTGGGGGAGTTGCCTATTGCCTTTTGCGAGTTGTCAGACAATTTGGGATGCTTCAACAAGTTCCACCAGCATAAAACCCTGAAGAGTTCATTTTTGATATCCCAAATGGGATTATACCCAAACAAGAGAAAAAAAAAACCTTCAAGCCAAGGTTCACAAAACGATCCTTTCTTTGGATAATTCACCTTTACAAGTAGTGGAATGGCTGAAGAACTTATAAGGAGACATGAAGATTTATATGGTATCCAAGGAATACATCAAGTGGATGGAAAGTAAACGACCAATTGATGTGGAGCCATATATTTCATTGAGCATTATAACAGATCCCGAAGAGGAATATTGTAATAGCCCGAATTTCGATGTAATTCCGAGATCAATAAAACTGACATTATTTCGCATTTCATTTTAGTAAGTCTCGCCCATAGTTGATCACTCTCGGGATACTAACCAATGGGGTATGGCTAACTAGGAAATTGTACGTGGACCAGGGACCCGATTACGAATCGGACACCGATCACGAGAAATGATGAGAGAATATTTTGGGCCGACGTGGGCCGATCTTTGGAAAAGCGATGGACTGGGAACGATGTACAATTGGATCGCAGGTGATTCTGTAAGATTGAAGTACACGTGGCCAACCAGTCATGAACTTACACCGAACGATCGCGACCTCTGGGACTAGTGATAATTTCTCATTCTCTCAATGATTGGGACCGTCTGACTCGGATAATTCTAGGTTGATACGCATATGTTCTAAACAGCTGTCCATTAATTAGAGACCCTGAAATTGGAAATCGAGCGAGTTTTGATCCCGAAATTGGGCTTAAATTTCGATGTCGATTTTCAATGGCTTAAGGGACTATTTTTGGGAATCTGACGTCATATTGTTCTGCCACGCATATTTTGAGTAAGTACAGTTGAAAATTGGAATTTCGGCCAGACGGTGAAAAATTACAATTTTGCCCATCGAGACACCGACTTAGATTTTGAGGCCATATGAGGTTATTTTTCGAGGCCGATGTCAATTTAGGGTGGCTACATACATTTAGAGCTGTTTTGGTTAAAAATTGAAATTTTGGCTCGGAAGTGAAAAATAATATTATTTTATTCTCAGGACTTTGCAATCGAGTTTCGAAGGCTTAAGAGGCTATTTTCGTAATTTCGACATAATATTATGTTGGCCACACTCATTTGGGGTTGATATAGCCAAAAATTGGAATTTCGACCCGAGACTAGAAAATTGACCGTTTTGCCCCTAGGCTAAATTTAATTCCGAAAATTTTGGAAATTATGGAAATTATTTTAAATAGTGGATCAGCTCAATTATTGGCCCCAATTATCCTTTTACCCCTCAATTGTTGGATAGGGATGAATTAAAACCGTTAGATTAGGGGTATTTTGGTCAAAACTCTCGGATCGCGACACGTGGCGCTCTCTAGCCCCCATATTTGACCAAGATGGACCAGATTCTCTCTCCTCCTCCCTCATTCGACCCCTCCACAGATTAGCCCCCTCCTCCCATCGATTTTCTCCTTTTCCGGCCAAGGATCGCCAGAGCAAGTGGCCAGCCGCCGTAGCTCCGCCGTCGCCGTTCAGCCGTGCCACCGTCTCTGCCTCACCTCATCACCATCACGCTTAGCTGACCCTCCTTTCTCTCTCTGTCTCCCTCTCATCTTCTTTCTTTCCCGGCCAAGGAAAGCCAAGGACCGTCGCTTGGAGGCCGTTCGCCGCCGCGACGGAACTGGTTCGGCCGAGCTGCTACCGCTGGGACATTCCAGCTGCCCGTACGGCCATCCGTAGGTGCCGTATGCCAACCATCGTCCATACTGCCGTCTCGCCGGAACGCCGCCACCGGTTCCACCATTCACCGGTGATCGGCCGCCGTTCCCCATCGTCGTAGAGTTGAATTAAGTGAATATAATTTTCTAAACCCGGATTAGGACTGATAGTACGTTTTTTGGACTGATTTAGGTATTATCGGTGTATATTTAGGACAAGATTGAGGATCGATTAGTGGTAATAAAACTTGAGGATTTTAGCGGGATTATTATAGATAATTATTGGGCTCAGATTAATGGAATAGTGGCTATTAGTAGTTTGAGGAATATACCAAATTATATCGGACAGCAAGAATTATTAGTTGAATGACCGAGATTATCCGGGGTGATTGGCTGTTGATTGATTAGTGATTAATTGTGCTCAATTGTGAAATACTATGTTGTGTGCTTGTATGGTCGAATCATACGGAGTGTGATTGGCCAGTTGACGGCTTGATTTAATTATGAGATTGTACATTGAAAATTGGGCCGTATGGTATTATATTGGCCAAGTGAGCACATTGTTGTGATTTGGGCACTGTGTGGAGATAGTGATTTGACTGAGTGTCTATATTATGTGCTGTTCATGTTATATTGTGATGCATTTCATGGTCATGCATTGTATGCCTAGAATGGGGCTTGAAATGAGAATTGTGCTAGAATGCGTGGCTGACATGAGCATGTGATCACCTAATTGCCCTAATGCGTGTTACGTAGGGGTTAGATAATAACTGGCTGTGCGTATGTGTGATCACATTTCGCCCTGATGCGTGTTACGCGAGGTGTGCCGACTTGATGCGTTTTACGCGGGTCGATGCCCGGTATGTTCGGAAGACAACTAACCTGACGCGTTTTACACGGGCTTTGGTTTGTAAGGAGATCGGTGTTGCGTCTGATGCGTTTTGACGCGAGCTAGAGACACTGGGCCGGAAATGTGTTTTACACGGGCCATGGAGTGTTGTGATTTGAGAAGTAGACCTGATGCGTTTTACGCTGGTCACATTAATTGATAAATGAGCATTGAGCCAGTGTGCTGTGTGAACCAGATTGAGAACATGGCATGATAAAGACAATTGCATACATAAGAATACGTGGGCCAGTTTGCGAATGTGTGAGACTTGGTGAATGGCGTGCAAAATGATCATTATTGAGCATGAGCATGAGTATGGTGTACATGTGACTATGTGTGCCACGTATGTGTAGTGATTATTATTTATTGAATTGCGTAACTTGTAAGGTCACTAAGTGCGCAATGATTATTGTGAATTGGTTTTTGAGTGTTTTTATTGTCTGTCAGGAGAATGTATGTTAGCCTAGCCTAGGCTTAGGAGGTTTTACTCACTGAGACGTGTTCTCATAGTTGTATAACCCAAATATTTCAGACCCCTGACCTTAACCATGCCAAAAATACACACACTTTTTGGGATTCCGACGCAGATTCAACAGTCAACTAGTGTTTTTCCTTCTGGCAATGGGGAGGCATATATACGGTATCGATTTGTGATTTTCATTGATGTTGGGGAGTATTTCTATCAAATTCAGGAATATGTAGCATGGTGTCTTCGAGATGCGAATGGGAATATGGGTCAACCCCTAAAAACCTTCGATGCCCCACTAGATGCGAATGGTTTGATGGAGCCCATACATGCAGATGGTGAAATAATAAACCTGCAGGATGTTTATGAGGTTGGTGGCGTTGACGAGCCCATGGATGGGGAGCCATAGGAGCCACAAGTGATAGCTGAAGATCTGAACCAAATTGATGACGAAGAAGATGAACTTAAAGACATGGATTTGGACTCCGATGAAGATCATGGAGAAGTTGCAAAGTTAGGGTCAGATCAAGAAATAGGACCCAATGAAGAGTTAGGACTATACCTGGACCCAGAACTGGAGCCGAATTCTAAAGATGAATGGGCTGCAGCTCAAGTTATGGACTCAGAGGAGTCTGAGTCATTTGGGAGTAGCGAAGGAGAGTCGTCGGAGGGATCTTCAAAATCGTCAGACCCTAACTGGGAGCCTTAGGATAGTCCTGGTCCCGATAGGGAAGCTCGTTCCTTTTTGTTAGTAACTTCCCTATAGTTACCCTAACCTTTCCCTAGCCACTTACCCTTTTTGATTTAGTGGCTGTTGACTACTGATGTTGTTTCCTTTTGGTTGTATAAGTGAATCTTGTAATCAAAGGCTTTTTATGATTATGGAAAATGTATATTCTTGTTAATGGTTGTTCTACCTTGGTCTCAAGTGTTTATTTTGTACTGGTGTATATATATACTTATATACTTGGTTTCTGAATGTGCCTTATCTCTGCTTGAGTGTTGGGTCATCGACGCATCCTGGGAGCATTGCATTATAATCGACCGAGTGGGATGTTAGTGCTTTGTGGGTGCAGGGCGTGACAAATATGTCCCAGAATACATCTTCCCACACGTGCTTGGGGTTGAGCCTTATATCCCCAAAGAAGTCGTGATTGATGCCGAAGAATGGGAATCCTTGATCAAGGAGTGGAAGGATTACCACGGCGCAGAAACTACCTTACCTAGCAAGAAGCCTAGACTTGGATGATTTAGAGTTCCCATTCGAGTTAAAAATCTCTTTGTAAAACAATCTTGGATTTTATATGAAATACTCATTTTTCAAAATCCATTTGAATAAATTCAAAACCATGATTAAAAGAAATGATCACTACAGATTATAATTCTTTGAATGGTATGATTCCTTAAGAAAAGCATGGATGAGAAGTTTTATGCAAGGCTAAGGCTTGTGTCAAAGCTCTTATCCTTGTAAATCACAAGAAACCATACAATTAAAAGAATGTAGGTTTCATGATCATTTCACAAATTCTAACATTCTGATGGTTTTCATGAAAGCAGATTTTCTAGCAACGGAAGGCAAAAGACCCCGAACTCGTTTACAAATTAAAATGGCCAAGGCAAAAACTCGCACTCAGTTAGCTAAAGTGGAGAATCAGATGATGCAAATGACCGCCATGATGGCAGAGGTGAAGGCCTTTATTCTTGCATCTCGAGGGTCTTATCCTACTACTCCGAATGTAGGAATCTCAGATGCTGCTAAAGTACCAGTTGAAGACCCAGTCGGAAACAAAGAGCCAGTTCAAGAAAATCCTGCAAAGACTATGCCTAAGGTAGTGAATTTGGAAGAGGATGATCAAACCAAGAAAACATCCAAAAAAAAAAGGATGAAGAAGAGGCCAAGAGATTGGCCAAAATCGAAGAATGCCTAGCAAGTCAGGGCTATGAGCTTCAGAGATTCGATAAGTTTTCGCCATAAGCGAAGGTAGTTGTTCCAGAAAACTATAAAGAACCAAAATTCGTAAGCAAGTATGACGGAACCGGCTATCCTAAAAGCTATTTGAAATATTATCTTCGCAAAATGGCTAGATATTCAGACAATATGCCACTCCTTTATAGTACATTTCAAGATAGCTTGAAGAGAGCAGCCTTGGCACGGTATACCGCTCTTAATATAGAAGATTTTACTGAATGGGACCATTTGGCAAGAGAATTCCTTCTCCAATACAAATTCAATGTTGAAGTACTTTCAATCCAAGAGGACTTAATCAGAACCGAGAAACGAAGAAGCAAAGGATTCAGAGCCTACGCTCAAAAGTCGAAAGCTATAGCCTCACAAGTCAAACTGGCTATAAGTGAGGATGAGCTTATCGAACTCTTCTTGAAGTTGTTACCAACTTAATATTACGACAAGCTGCACATATTAGGCTGCCAAACATTCACCATGTTGGTGAAGGTTGGTGAAAGGATTGAATGGTCATTAAAGGAGAAGAAATCTCATGAAACGACGGTACGAAGACTGTATCTTGGAAGAAAGAATAAAGAACCTATACGTGATGTGGCTATGGTATCTAGCCCTAACGTTAGCCAAGCTTCATTCCCAGAGCAGTCCAATACTCCTTGGAGAAATTCAAAACCATTCGAACCAAAGAAAAAACCCATAAGACAATTCACCTCGTTGCCACGGCCATTGTCGAAATTATTACCGATGCTATTAGAAAGTCATTTGGTGGCTAGAGAAGTGCCAAAAGATAACCCTACAAGGTTCCCCTGGTATGATGAGTTGAAGACTTGCACATACCATATGGGAGAAAGAGGGCACGATATGGACAATTGTACAGTCTTGAAATACAAAGTCTACGCTAAGCTTTCAAGAACCAGAGCTAAATGTGCATCAGAACCCTCTTCCTAAGCACAATGTGGTAAATATGGTCCTTACAGAGGGATAAATAAAAGATATAAGGCCAAATTAAAGATAGCTCAACAAGGAGATGTTCACTTTCGCCATGAAGCACTCTTAAAAGGGGAAGTCATAGACAACTTGGGAGAAGATTCTAGCAAATACAACTTCCAAGTAAAGTATACTCCACCACCATGGGCTTTTAAAAATGAAGTGATTGTGCCCGATAGTTAGGGCGGTATGAACGATGAGCTCATCAAACAAGAAGAGATTCCTTCCTATGATGAGGAAGATTAATTTGAAGAGCAAAAAGAAAGGATCCGGCAGGGTGAAAGGCGATTTACCCAAACATCACTTGAGTAGGGTGATACTGTAGACTTCCTTGGTCAAGACAGTGGAAAATATGACTTCCATGTGAAGTACACACCTCCACCCTAGGCTTTCAAAAACAAAATTATTATGCCTGATGAATGGGGAGGCATGGATGAAACCCCAATCAACAAATTAAGTATTAAGGAAAAAGAAGATCAAGACGAGAAGATAAAGAAAAAGGTTCGCCAAGGAGACAAGAGACTTGTCCACAAAGTACGAAAGCAAGGTGAAATTGTAGATTATCTGGAACAAGACAGTGGCTGTTATAACTACCGTGTTAAATACACGCCACCTTCATGGGTATCTAAAGAGGAAAATATCGTGCTTGACGGTTAGGGTAGAATGGATACTATTGAAGCTGACAAAAGCATGGTGTCCATGATTACACCACTATTGATCAATCTTGATGAAATAAATAGGCTTGACAAAGAAAAGAGCCATGTTGAACCAATTACTATTGAGCTCCCAATTGGTCAACTAAAGATCGAAAAGAAAAAAAGTGCAGCTTGTGATCATAACTTTACCTCTAAAGGAGAAATTCGATACCAAATGTGTACCATAGGATTACACGCCTAAAGAGGTTGATGTAATAATCAGATCGGGAAGATGTTATGTCCCAAAAGAAGGTGAGCACAAAAAGAAAGGAGTAACTGAAGAAGATGTCAAGCAGTTGCTGTCAGTCATAAGGATAAGTGAATACGAAGTAATTGAGCAATTGAGGAAGATGCCGGCACAAATTTCCTTACTAGATCTTTTCAAGACTTTAGAAAGTCATAAAATGGTACTTATGAAGCTTCTTAATGAAGTGCACATTCCGGAGACAATCAATGAGGTATAGCTAGAAGACTTCGTTGGTGCCATTCTTCTAAAGGATCAGATTGCCTTTTTTGATGAAGATTTCCCAATTAATGGATGTTCCCATAATAAAGCCCTGTATATTGCCGTCAAATATCAAGGCAAGGAAGTGTCACGAGTGCTCATCGGTAATGGTTTCGCACTTAATTTGTGTCCTCTAATCACGCTGCATCGCTTAGGGATTAGTGAAGAATTTATCAAACCCTCAAAGGTAACCGTACGTTCATTCGACGGGATGAAGAAAGATATTATCGATGACATCAAGTTGGAAGTAAACATAGGCCCTGTGCCTTTTTTGATCGATTTTCAAGTGGTAAACATTCCAAGGACCTTCAACCTACTGCTAAGGAGGCCTTGGATTCATATGGCTGGCGCCATTCCTTCTAGTCTCTATCAAAAGGTTCAATTTGTTATTAACGGTAAAATGATTACTGTACACGAGGAGATAGATTTTGCCACTTACAAGGAAAGTGCCATACCCTATGTCAAGCCAAAGATAAAAGAAGAGCCCAGTTATCATTCCTTCGAGATGATTTCCATACACAAATTCTCGCCGGTAGTGTCATGAAGATTCCAAAATTTTCGGTATTGTCTATTATGACTGGAAGAGTGTTATGCCAATATGGGTTTAACCATAATGGTGGACTTGGGGCAAAGGCTCAAAGAAATAAGGAGTATGGAGTGGTACCAAGAAGAAGTATGGAGTGGGATATGAAGTCATCAATAACCACCATGGAGGTCGAGGCCAAGATCAAGAGAATCATAAAGGCCGTGAAAGCCAAGGTAATCGAACCATTAACCCATCAACATGGAAAGGTAAGGCTAAAGAGTTACCCTATTATCAGATTCATATCAGAGAAAATTTTCCTGGGCCTCCCAAATTGCTCTCAGAAGAAACTTTATGTGCAAAGGCTGAGTTTGACACGCTGGATTTATTCGAAGAAGACATTATCAATGTCATTATAACTTTAGATGAAGACACCTACGCACTGGAGTAGGAAGATTCATTTGAACCCTTTCCTTATCGTTGTCTTTACAATTTATCTATTTCATATTGATGTTGTTTCAGTTCAGTTGTGATTTATGTTTCTTTCAATATAGATGTAATTGCATTTTTCAAATTCAATAAAGGTGTTCAATGTTTTGTTAAGGACATATGGAAACAAAACCAAACTAATGATGAATATCACTCTCACACGTGAGGCTTGAGGCTTTGGGTTTTCGTATGACTCCTCATTGCGAAAACAGTTTTAAGAGCAAGGATATCTAAGGATGTGAGGATTAGCCCTATTTTCTTGATCTCTTCAAAACAAGATTTCAAAATGGTTGTTCGTCAAACCTCATGCATCAATTCATTTCATATGTAATTACTAATCATGTTTGTTGCATGTCAAACATGAGCATTTACACACCCATAGTAAGTTCATATGCGATTCAAATCTCTCCGAGGAGATCACTTATGATATTGAAGGGGATAATGAAGATGAGGAATGGATCAGAAGAGAATGGATCCGTCATGAAGAATCAAAGCCACTCACGTTAGAGAAAACGATTACTGTTAATCTGGGTGATAAGGAAAATCCCAAAGAAGTCAAGATTGAAGAAAGTCTTCCTTCAGCAGAGGCAAAAAGAACAGCAGATTTGCTCAAGGAATATCAAGATATATTCACATGGTCTTATGCTGACATGCCAAGCCTTGATCCAAGTATAGTTGAACATGCTTTGCCAATTGATCCAAGTATTCCATCGAAGAAGCAAAAATTGAGGCAAACAAAGCCAGAATTGTCAAAAAAAAATAGAAGAAGAAGTGATGAAATTACTCAAAGTTGGTTTCATCGAAGTAGTGCCATATCCAGAATGGGTTGCCAACATAGTACCCGTAATGAAGAAAGATGGTACCAATATTGGTACCACCAATTCCTGGAGTCATGCTGATCCTATATTTGACGATTCACTATGAATCATTAGGAGCAGTGCTGGTACAAAGAAGACTGAATGATGGTAAAGAACAAGCCGTTTATTACTTGAGCAAGAAATTCATAATATCAGAAGTGAATTATCCAGCGGTTGAGAAGACATGCGTCGCATTAATTTAGGTGTTATATTGATTAAGGCAATACACCCTTCATCACCAAATTTTGCTAGCAATCGAGAATGATCTGATCAAGTATCTTCTTGAGAAATCCTCCTTGATCGGGAAATTAGCCAAATGGCATGTCTTGTTGTTTGAATTCGACATCAAGAGTTCACTCCAAAAGTTAGTCAAAGGGCGAGCGATAGTAGATATGCTGGTAGAGAATTCGCAAGATATTGCTAATTCTGAAGAATAGCTTGATGACCACATATTGACATTGGTCGATGACAAATGGACCATGTATTTCGATGGCGCAACCAACCTATCTGGCTTAGGAACTGGGGTAGTACTGATCTCCCTAGAAGGCTAACACTATCCAATATCTGTAAAACTGGTATTTCTATGCACTAATAATATCACTGAATATGAGGTGTGTATTCTCAGCTTACAATTAGCCCTTTCAATGAGGGTAAAAAAGTTACAAGTATATGGACACTCTATGCTCATTATCTTGCAAACAACTGGAGAATGGCAAACTCGGGATGCAAAGCTAATTCCTTATCACAAACACCTAGAAGGAATGATGGAGGAATTCGAAGAAATAGTATTTGATTATCTTTCAAGAGCTTATAATCATTTTGCAGATGATCTTGCAACCTTATCATCCTTACTTTAAGCTGAAGATGGTATGGATATAATAGAATCATTAAGAATCAATATTCTCGAACAACCATCACACTACATGGTGGTTCAAGTAGAATTTGACAACGAACCATGGTTCCACGATATCAAAAGGTACTTACAAGAAGGAAAATTTCCTAAATGAAGCAAGTCAGGCAATAGAAAATTTATCAAAAAGATAGCCAATAAGTTCTTTCTCAATGGACAGGTTCTTTATAAGAAGTCATACGATTCGATCCTGTTAAGATGCGCTGATAGCAAAGAAGTTGAACAAATCATGAGAAAAATCCATGAAGGCGAATGTGCTCCGCATATGAATGGCCATCTCTTATTCCGCAAAATCATGCGATTGGGATATTACTGGATGACGATGGAAACAGATTGCATTCAGTATGTGAGGTGTTGTTGCTAATGTCAAGTTTGTGGAGACAGAATTAATGTACCACTAAATGAGCTGCATCAAATGTCAGAACCATTGCCATTTTTAAAGTGGGGAATAGACATGATTGGCCCCATTAACCCCAAGGCTTCAAACGGACATCGCTTTATCTTGGTGGTAATTGACTATTTCATCAAGTGGATTGAAGCAAATTCATATACAAATGTCACTGCTAAGAATGTACCAAGATTCATCAAGCGGGACATCATTGCTAGGTAGGGAATTCCAGAAGCAATCATTACCGACAATGGTTCAAATTTGAATAACAAAATCATAAATGATTTGCTTGAACACTTCCACGTTTGACACTTGAATTCATCTCCATAACATCCACAAATGAACGTAACAGTGGAAGCGGCAAACAAGAATATTAAGATGCATGAAACCAATCAGGTAAGTATCCCTAACCCATGAATTTGAGCTTAAATATGTCGTTTTCAAATTTCCAGTGGAACAAATTAGTGCATAAGCAAAACAATCAAGAGGGACATTGACAAGCCGGTCAAGTAAGTATCCCTAACTTGTAGATTTGGGTCTTGAATAGGTTAATTTTCTAAAAAAATGAAACTCCTTTTCCCCAAGCGGATTAACATGAAAGATTGTTTCGAAGATTACCTCAAGAGTGCTTTAAACAAACAGTTTTGAAACACACATTCTTTGAGCATGTATTACGCATCAGAATTCCTTAAAAAGGAAGTTTTCACGAAAGTCATGGAAAATTTTAGAGAAAAAGTTTGGATCAAATCAAAATGGAAAGATCTTTAAATGATTAAAAGTAAAGAAGAGCCTTCCATTTCCATATCCCAAACACATTTACCTTTGGCAAAGCCCAATTGAGGCTGGATATTCATTTCAGAACCCCAAGTTGGTGATCATCTTTTTGCACTGAAGCATGAGCATATGATCCACTTTGATAAATAGAAAGCAAATGGCAGAACACAGAATCCTTAGAATGCAAAAAAAAATTAAAGACAAAAGACTCTAGGGTATGAAAAAGCAGTGTGCCTAGTAAAAGCAAGGCCAATGCTCAGAAAAATGAGCAAAAGAAAAGAAAAGCATTCAAAAGAAAGAATGACAGAAGTCAAGTCAAAAGAAAAGCAAAAGTTGTGAACAATCAAAAGTCACAACAAGTCCGTGATTGAAAATCTCGATGAGAGTTTAGGGGACTTTTATGTTCATCTTAAAAAAAGATCCCCAGTGGACAAAGAAAAGGGTGGTGATGCCAAGAAGATCACCAATTTCATGAAAACTCTGAATTCAAAAATAATTGAGCCTTTTTTAGCCTACCCAATATCAACATTACAACCTCTCCCTAAAGACTCTATAGATTGGGATATTGAGAGTGAAAATATGATTTCATGACAAGAGGTCATCACTCAAAGAAGTATATGCAATATTGTCTTGTCTTATCCTCGAGGTTCTTAACTTGTAGATCCGAAGTCAGACATGATGAAATCTTTTTCTTGGCCTCAGAATGCCTATCCTTTGAATAGCCATTGACTAAGCCAATATTACAACCTTTTGAAAGACCTTATCGAATCAATTGGATTATATACATTGCAAATATCTCCGAACACCTAAGGATTGATTAGGAAAAATAAAATTGAGGGATATCAAATCAATCCCCTTTTAATCAAATGAAGAAAAGACCAAATTCATATATCGAAACAAATCCTTTCCAATGAAGGTCTTCTGAATGATTATTTCAAGCATTTCTTGAAATTGACAAGCATTCTGTTCAAATACTTCCTTTAAAAGGAAATTTGATTACTTGAAATGCATACAAAGAATGCATATTTCAAAATCAGGTTTCAAATAGTTTTTGGTCAACTCAAAACCAAGTTTTCAAATAGTTTGTGGTAAACTAAAAAGAAAAAACGACATTTCAAATGGCTTTGATTAATTTCAAAACTACCTTTTCAAAAAAGTTTTTGGTTAACTAAAAAAACCATGTCAAGGTTAGTGAAACCTTAAAATCACAAAACAGATATTCATTGTTTGAAGTCTTTCTAAAAACTTATTTGATGAGGAACCATTAGGCAAAATCCAAATCCTATTGGCAAGAAGACTTTAGGCAATTTTTTACAGGAAAGTTTCCAAAATTCAAGTCCTATTAGCAAGAAGCCTTCAGGCAAATTCTACATGGAAAGTCTCCAAAATTCAAATCCTAATGGCAAGAAGCCTTTAGGCAATTTTTTACATGGAAAGTTTCCAAAATTCAAGTCCTATTGGCTAAGAGCCTGTAGGCATTTTCAAATCCTACGGGTAAATTACATGGCAGGTTTCCAAAATTTCAAGTCTATTTGGTGAGGAGCCACTAGACAAAACAGGTAGTCTAAAACAAATTGCATTTTTGTAGCTTCTGAATAATGATTCTCATGAGTGATTGCGATTTTACAGCTTTAAATATGGTGATTTTTATGGTCTTACCAAGTGTTCGTAGGATTATAGCTTCAAAGCCATCACCCTCCGAGTGTTCGTAACTTGTAGCTTTGGATGACTTTTTAGGCCTAAAACATGGCCTTGTTATAGTTCTTCTAAGTGATCGCGGATTTGTAGCCTCAGAAAATTGATCCTCTGTAAGTGATCACAAACCGTAACCTCAGAAAACTATTACATAAATTCTACAGGCGAGGAGCCCCTAGGCAAATTCAATTCCTACTGGTGAGGAACCACTAGGTAAGACCCAAATCCTACAGGCAAGAAAGAAGCCTCTAGGCAAAATCAATTTTTACTGGTGAGAAAACATTAGATAAAATTCAAAGTCCTACTAGTGAAAAATCACTGAGTAAAATTCAAGTTCTACAGGCGAGGAGCCCCTAGGCAAATTCAATTCCTATTGGTAAGGAACCATTAGGTAATACCTAAATCTTATAGGTGAGGAGCCTCTAGGTAAATTGAAGTCCTACAAGTGAGGAATCATTAGGCAAAATTTGCAAGTTTTAGTTAGTGAAGAACCAGTAAACAAATATTCAAAGTCTTACAGGTGAGGAACCACTAAGCAAACTCAAATCCTAAGGCGAGGAGTCTTGGGCGTTCATAATTTGTGAATCCATTCTCAAACTGAGAAACAAAACAATCATCATAATCATCACCATTATCCATTCATGCCCTTGGATGAGCAAACAAAGAAACTCTCACAAACAAGTAACTTTCTCTCTCTCTAGAATCATTAAGAACCCTTTCAAAATATGTTCAAAAAAGAAGAACCTTTGGATTAGATCACAAATTTCAAAAAGCAAAGACTCTAATCAATTGTTGTGAAATTTTCATTTCCATTTTGTTTAGTGAGTCAACTAAAAATTCAGGTGTCACCTTATTTTTTAGATCAACCTCTAAACGAGCTCAATCTCAAGGAGGGGCAGTTATTGACAACTGATTTTTAGCTCATTTTTGTCATATTTTCAAAAATTTCAAAATTAGGCCTAGGGATCTTGACCAAGCCTAGAACCTATTTCTAGATTAAAAAAAATAATTTTTTAGCATTTTTCTGCATTTTTTTCTGAATTTCTTTTAGTCAAAATAAGCAAGAAAATCAAGAAAAATAGTAAATGGAATCAGAAAATTCCATAAAAATAGTCAACAATATTCTTTTAAATTCACTTTCATAAATACACTGTCAATTTTAGAAAATTGCAATTGGGTGTATATTTTTCCTAAAATTGGGCAAAATTAAATCCAAATTGAACCAAAAATGAAATTAAATTTTTTCTAAAAATTTTTAGGTTATAATGTATTTACAACAATTGATTCTGGGACCTTTAATTGCACAATGGTCAGTCCAATTACACAATTTGATGCAAAAATAAAAAACCCCCAAAAATTGATCAAAAATTAAGAATTTTGAACCTAAATTGGGAATCGTGCCCAAAATGAAATTGCCGAAATGTGAGACTATCATTTCTAGGGTTAATCAGGGGTGGGCAATGCAATTTTGGCATCAATTTCCTAATCAAGTCATTAAGACCTCGAATTGAACAAAACTCTATTAACCCAAATATAAAAATAAGAAAATTTTGGGCACAATTATAATAAAAATTGGGGAAAATAAGGTCCAATTTGCATGTTTGGGTTCAGAACATGCTGGGGAATGCAATTTTGAGGTTTAATTTGAAAAATTCGGTCAAAATAAGATCCAATTTGCATTTTTGATCAAAACCGAAACTGCCGGGTCAGACGGGTCAACCCGACCCACACAGTTTGTCTTCCTCACCCAGCCATGACCCATGAGAAAGCCAGAAGAAAAAACGATTTGAGCCCGTGACTTCGTTGACTAATTCCAGTTAATTAACACGTTTTTAAGCAAATTTTCCAGCTGGATATTATCTAGCTGGCTTCATTCAACAACCAAAAGGGATTAGCATTCAGTTCCAACCGAATTTTGGGTGGGAAATCAAGGATCCAAAAAAAAAAGAAAGTGAAGAAGAAGAACAGAGGATGCTCGACGAAATTCCTAAGAGAGAGAGAGAGTGTTAGAGACGTGTAAAGTTTTCAAAGACCGAGTGATCGGTGTTTTCTCCGACGAGGAAACGCTGGCAAATCGACTCTGATTGTGATCCTCCACGTCCGGCGATCCGGTGACGAAGCCAATTTGCAAAGGTCTGAAAACAACCCCCGACCGATGATTCTAGAGGTATTCCGGCGATTCCAAAGCAACAGTCTTGAAGCTGAGGTGTCAAGGAAGAACTCTGTGACCATCACTTGCCTTGGAACTTCGTCGGATCATCAAACGAAAGCGGTAAAGATTGCTCATTACCCTATTTTTCAAAAAAATTTCCAGAACCTAAGTTTTGATGTTCATGCAATTTTTCTTACAATTTTAGACTGGTGAATGTTTAAAACTCGTTTCGTATCATGTTCTATGTTCCTTGATTGCATTTTGGTCATAAAAATCACACAAAACCTTCTCAGCCGCCATGGACAAAACCTCATCGGAGCTCGATGGTCTTCGCCGGAGCTTCACCGTGGCCAATGGCCATTCAAGTAGGCCTTCATTTACCTTGTATGATGATTTGATGATTGTTTTGAGTGACTTAGGCGGCTAGGACGGATTGAATGTTAGTTCATAGGTCTCTAAAGTTAGTTTAGAGTTTAGTTTAGGTTAATGTTGTTGAGTTCGGTTTTCGTTGGCCAAAGGAGGTCTGGCTGCATTTCGACTAGGTTAGGTTGATAGATGGTGATTTGAGTATGATACAGAACCAAAAATCAACGCCGGAATATCGCCGGAAGGTCGTCGAAGGATGGTTCAAAGTGGCGGCCTCAAAAATAAAGAATAAAGAATAATGCCCATGAAGTATTTGAAAAAATGCCCCAATGGGTATAGGGCAAAACGGTGCCGTTTTTGGCACCGTGCCCACCGGAGAAGCTGAACGGCACTAGTGCAGCCCGGTTCGGTCTCGATCAAATCAGTCTGAACTGGTCCAGTCTAGTTCAATCCCTGATAGGAAAATTCAAAAGAAAATAAAAATCAGTGAAAAATAAAAAAAACTAACTAAAAAACAAAAAAAAATCTAAAAAATCTAAAAAATTTTAGATTTTCTCAGAAAATTAAATAAAAAATCATAAAATTCACAAAAATTAGAAAAATTATAGAAAATTCAAAAAAATAATAATATAAAAGTTTTTAGAAATTTCATAAAAATTTCAAAAATTAAGAAACTAAAAATAAAAATTTGAAAATTCTGAAATATCAATAAAAATTGAAAAATTGGAATATTCACCAAAAATTTCCAAAAAATCATAAAAAATATTTCTAGTTTTAAAAAAAATTTTCCGAAAAAAAAATTTCAAAATTTTGAAAATTCACAAAAAGGTCCAAAATCATTGTGGCCAGTCATAAAAATTGAAATTAGAATTTTTGAAGTGTCCAAATGACACTAAAAAAAATCAAAAATTTTGAAAATCCACAGAATAATTAGAAATCATTGTGGTCAGTCATTAAAAGTGATATTTGAATTTTCCAAAATGCTTAAGTGTTGTAATTTGAAAAATTCCAAATTTAAGATCAAAACCCCTAAAAAACCCTAAACCCTAAAAAATGAAATGAACAAACTATTAGAGTTTTGTTAGGGTTTAGGTAGATTTTCATTTCTAGTGACCAAATTAGGGTTGTTGTGATTGATTTGCCATTGGATGTGTATTTGATTCTTGGATGCTTAATTGTTTGTCCATGATTAGATTAGTGAAGTGATCTTAGGGATCCGTGTGATTCGTTAGACATGCAATATCATTTTTAGGTACCGAAAGGGCATAATGGTCTCAATTTGGGATCATTAATGTAGCTAAGTCCTTTATCCAGAATCTTTGGTTTGTAGGATTGCAGTACTTCTCCCGTACCACAATTAGGTTTCTAGTCGACCTACCGTAAATGACTAGTGGTGACTCCAAGTTTAAGTTTAGATCAAATAAACCCCGCTGTAGCGTGAGTTAGGAGAGGCCCGTATAAAAAAATACCTCCATCGTAAAGCGCGAGAGCGCGTGGCACAACAGTTGATCAGGCCGGATTTTCAGGCGTTCATAGTCAACTTGCCACTGGTCAGCCGAGGAGGAGATCCTCCCTAGACGGTCGATTTGCTGGCGCTGTTCAATCGACCGGGCCCGTTCACTCGACCTGGGGATCTCCACTCTTCTCTCTCTCTAGAATCTCAAGCTTTTTCCCTCTGTTTCTCTCTCTTCTCTCTCCTCGGCAAATCGACGAACACCCTCTCTTGCAATGTTCAGTTTTTCTTCCTTTTTTGTTCATCAAAATTCCAGCCCAAATTCGGTTAAAACCAACTTAGAATTGGTTAGATCGAATTTTATGTGCCAGCTCGAGATTCTCCAGCTGACCAAGTCAATTTACGCGTGCTAGATTGACCGAGGAAAGCTCATGAAGTCCTGGGTTTAATTCCATTTTTTTATGGGTTTTATTGTGGTTTGGGTGAGTCGGGCGAAGAAGGTGATCGATCCAGGTAGGGTCGGGTTGACCCGGTCGACCTGGCAGACTCAAGTTGGTCTAAATTCGCCAAATAAGCTCAATTTTGGCCCAATTTCAAAATTAAACCCCAAAATTGAATTCCTCATCACATTTTGAACCCAAACATGTGATTTTCCTTAATTTTTGTGATAATCATGTCCAAGATTTTCCATTTTTGTACTCGAGTTAATAAGGTTTTGTTCAATTTGATGTCCTAATGACCTGATTAGGAAAAATTGATGCCAAAATTGAATTACCCACATTTGATTAACCCTAGAAATGATGGTCTCATGGTTTGACAATTTTATATTGGGCACGATTCACAATTTTGGGCTCAAAATTCTTAATTTTCAATTGAATTTTGGGGTTTTCTGATTTCTATGACAAATTATGCAATTGGATGGACCATTATGTAATTCAAGGTCCCAGAATCATTTGTTGTGAAGATACTATGACTTAAAAATGGCTAGAAAAGATTTAATTGCATTTTTGGTTCAATTCGGGTTTAATTTTGCCCAATTTTGGGAAAAACATATACCCGATGATGATGTATTAATGAAATTGGATTTAAAATAAGACTAATGACTATTTTTATGGAATTTTCTTATTGCATTTGCTATTTTTCTTGATTTTCTCACTTATTTTGACTAAAAGAAATTAATGAAAAACGCAAGAAAATACTAAAAAAATTATTTTTGATTTAGAACTAGGCTTCTAAGCTTGGCCAAGATTCCTAGTCCTAATTTTGAGATTTTTGAAAATGTGAAAAAAAATGAACTAAAAATCAAGTGTCAACAAACACATTGAGAACCAGCTGGCAAGCAGTTGAACTGGTGAGGGGAGTTCACTACCGAGAGAGAGAGAGGGCGTAAGATAGAGAGAGAGAGGGAAGAGAGGAGAGAGAAACTATATATGAAATTATGAGAGTCCTTATCAAGTTTTGGAGGAAAAAAGCTTATATACCTTCCCCAACTTTGAATCGCAGCCCTTAAATCAATATAATGGCCTAGAATACATCCAAAATAATTAAGATTATTCCTTAGGGGCTAAGGATAAATGACATGGTACTATGGATGACTATGATCTGTTCTAAATGAATCGCCATGATTAATTTGCTTAACCTCTAAATAATTTGCTTAATCCTTAAGTGAGGGCATTTTGGTAATTTTGCTTTAGGGGCATTTTTGTAATTTCCATTTAAGGGAATTTTTGTCATTTTGAACACAAAGGGATGTGGTTGGCCAAAATGGACCTCTAGCTGCCAAATTCTTGACTAGAAAACGGTCGGTCCGATCGGACGGGTTCCATTCTGGTCAAACCAGGTTGAACCGGTTGGACCCATTTGACCCGAGTTTGACCAAGTTGAATCGATTCAATTCTTGGTCCAATTTGTTCCAATTTTGTATAATTTAATCCTTATCATGATTGATTGACCCAATTGAATTGAATTTGATTAAATTGGATTGAACCAATTTGAAATATAAGCACAAATTAATCCGATTTAACTTGTTTGGGCCAATTGCTCTGCAATTTGAGTTAAATTACATGGACAAGCTAGACTAATGAATTTAATTGAAGTTCAATTGGCCAAATTGAGCTTCAATTCATCAAATTGGATATTAGTCTAGAATGGGTCAAGTTGAATTGTACTAATTGGATCACTAAATTGGTCAAATTGGCTCAAATTCATATGAATCTTCCAAAATTGATTTCGAATTTGAATTTCATATAAGAAATTAGACTCATTCGTGTCTTAATTACACAAATCATGAAGAATTGATCGGAATCACTGATTAGGGCCTAAATTTGGGGGTTTTCTTTTTCCCTTGGCTTGGAATTACAAAATTGGTTCCAAAATTGAATGCAATACAACCTCTAGATCAAATTTTGCTAAGGAAACTATCCTAAAAAATAACTAGAAATGAAGTAATTTCATTTTTGGCCGATTTGAACCAAATTTCGTACATTGGGGAAAGTTGATTCTAAATCAATTTTTTGAAAATTGATGATGAAAAAGTGAAATTGACACTATTTTGGAATTTTTTATGCAAAAAACCAAAATTTGACTTTGGGTTGACTTTTGGTCAAAGTTTGACCAAAAAGTTAACTCGAAAGTCAACTCTTCGACTTTTTGAAATTGAAATGTAAAAAGCTAGAAAATGATTGGCTAATTCTGATTCAAATGCTAAATGACTCTTTTTTGGTTGAGGATTAAGTTCTGTCGCGATCAAAAACCCTATCTCAAGATTTTACCTTTATGACGCATTAGCTAAAAATTATGTGTCAACAATACCTTTTAAAGAGGTGTCATTGGTTGTCTGTTGAGGAAAGTTAATAAAACTTCATAGACGACAAAGACATAACAGACATCGTATAGAATAAAAAAAATGTATGTTATCCTCTCTCATTCAAAAAACACACGCAAAAAGGTTCAATTGTTACTTTGAGATGATGATCGGCATTAAACTCTGTGGAACAAGAATATTTTCCTCATGATTATAATCGGACCGGTGTGAAGTTGTAGATTCATCCAACATTCGCCAGTGATTCAATTCACATTCTTGGGTAATTCATTTGTTGTGTTTTGAGAGGTTAGTTGATTTCTTCCGCGAATTTTTCCCAATAGTTCAAATAACTTCCTCAAAATAGAGACAAAGTGTGACACACATATGTAGAAACGAACGTAGAGAAAATTTACATTCTCCTCTCTATTGAATAACACACAAAAAGAGTTTTCATTGTTAATTTGAGAAGACGATCGACATTAACGCTGTGGAACAATAATATTTTTCTTGTGATTATATTTGGACCGGTGTGAAGTTGTAAATTTGTCCAACGTTCGCTTGTGATTCAATTCACATTCCTAGATAATTCTTTTGTTGTGCATCAAAAGGTCAATCAACTTCTCCCACAATTTTTTTCCCAACAAAAATAAATATTTTTATAAAAAGATAATGGAAACTGGATTATACTCGCGAGCACGTGGAGTTGAAATTTATCGACCACGTGCTTGACTCAACAAGATACTCGAATAACTCAAGAAACCAAACTTGGCTCGAAATCGTATGAGTTTATCTGGGGCAATTATCCCACCGAGCCAAAACTACGTGTGTAAGCAAGTAAGTAGATTGACAGTTCAATCTCGTGCCCTAAGAAGATGTTGCTTTCAGTTCCCGCCTGGTTCCAAGCCTGAGGCCGGCCGGCCATAATTGACTAGTAAATATTTCCTTTCAACTCTTCAACGCTTACGCCAAGCGCACACCACGACAAGCTCAGCCAAATAGTGCTCCCTAAGAATCTTAAGGCTCTTTCACTATGGCCGATTCCATTCCCATCAAATTTTCCCTTTAAGATATATACATACATTATAAACATCGAAAAAAAAAACCTCGTCTTACCGTCCCCATATCTATCCATGGACACATCATCAGGATCGGCTCTCGAACAAAGTATTTTTATATATTTCAGCAATTTCAATGACAGTTGTCGGACATGCAATTTATTATTTTTAAATCTTTTCTATATTATATATCTCTATTATTGGGATATTTGAACTAGACTGGACATATTTATTCTCATGGTGGCCCATAGACCGCATAAAAAAATATGACTTGCTCTCAATCCCTGTGCACACAAGTTCAACCTCTGTAAAATTAAATAATAAGCTCATAGTAATGATAATAATAATAAATGTGCATTTCACGCACATAGGAACTTCCGACTTCCAGGGGATTTGCTATTTATATTAGTCACCTTCCCCAGGAACATGATCGTCGGAGAAGTCCTTATACTGATGGAAGCCATGACCGAACCGACTAATTCGTTTTTCGTACTGATATGTGTCATCTTTGCGTCCTCTATTTTATTTGTTTCCGTTCGCCGGAAACAGTCCAGGTCATCGCGGCTTCCTCCAGGACCCTCTGGATGGCCGATATTTGGCAACATGTTCAATCTTGGGACAATGCCTCATCGAACCCTAGCCGGCCTCCGTGAGAAATACGGCCCGGTGATTTGGCTTAGACTGGGCTCCATAGACACCATGGTGATTCTCTCGAGTAGAGCTGCGACCGAGTTCTTCAAGAACCAAGACCTCAATTTCGCAGAGCGAACCATCACTAATCTCATGCGCTCTTGGGACTACCATGAGGGATCCATCGCCCTAGCCCCATATGGCCCATATTGGCGGATGTTGAGGCGGTTGCTGACAGTGGACATGCTAGTTGCCAAGCGGCTCAACGAGACGTCTACAATCCGAAGAAAATGCGTTGACAATATGCTGACATGGATCGGGGAGGTGGCGTCTACGGACAAGGTTCGACTTGGAGAAGGTATTCATCTCGCGCGCTTTGTATTCCTGACGACATTCAATTTGCTAGGGAATCTCATGCTATCCCGAGACTTGTTTGATCCGGACTCAAAGGTCGGATCGGAGTTCTTCATGGCAATGGCCGGATTGATGGAGTGGACAGGCCATGCTAATATCGTGGACCTGTTCCCATGGCTGCGATGGTTGGACCCGCAAGGGCTGATGAGGAAGATGGATCGGGATATGGGAAAGGCCATGAGGATCGCTTCGGATTTTGTGAGGGATAGGATCAAGGAGAAGAAGACCAGCAGGGATGATGATCGGAGGGATTTTCTGGATGTGTTGCTTGCGTTCGAAGGAAATGGTAAGGATGAGCCAGCCAAACTTTCTGAGAAGCAGATCAACACATTCATACTGGTACGACCACAAACTTTGAATTTCTAATCATAAAAGAATACTATGACCAATCATATTAGTTAAAGATTGATCCTTGGTACGTATGTTGTGTGTTGTGTGAAACAAGCCACATCCATCACAATACTTGATACTTTTAGTAATCCACTTAGCATCTGAAGTAAAAGCAATAGAGTTCATTGTAAAAAAAGCGCAGTAATGGAACTCTAACACTGAATTGGTCGTTTTGTTTGTATAGACTACAGGGGTGTCGGTTTGTCTCTAGATGCACTAACCGAATTGCTATCTTTTCTGCCCTAGAAAAGAAATTTAAGGGGAGGGTAAAAAAACTTGGGTTTATATGTATGCTCTGAGACAGAAGAGTAAAAGCAGTAATATTAATATAGAAATGGAAATTCGTAAGTTTCACTAAGCTGGCATATAAAAATCGAGAAGCTTTTGAAAAGTCATGGGTTGTCCAGTTTATGGAACTTTCTGTCCGCTTTCGTTCTTGAAGGTCATAACAGTCAATATGTGTCTGTGTGGTGTCGGAGCTGTTTATTCAACAATTATAAAAAGATGTACTTGAAAGAGTTGGATTGTAGGATATACCTACCATTCTCTCTTGGCATTATCGGTTTCGAAGGCTGAAGGGTAGGCGCAAGGTGGAATCATCTTAGTGAAATTTTCTAGCTCTTTAATCCGAGTGCGCACAAAATTGTAATCCAATTTTCCTTGAACTAGCTGGGAAAGTGTCCATGAGTAAAAAAGCTTTAAATACAAGTCTTTGCATCCGGGAGAGGGGGTTAATTGTAGCCATGACCACCACCCTCGCAGCTGCTGATAATAAGATCGTTTCCATAAATCAATGGTTAAGATTTATTGAAGTACCCGAGTGAGTACTATGTGAAGTAGAGGATCCATGTTCCACATGTTTTATCAAGTGTTTTAAATATTTATGGATCATAGGATGACCACACAACTAATAAACAAAGACCGACATGATCATAGAATAATTGATTAACAATCCGATAATGTAAATACTTATAAGTTGCTTGAATATCACTTGACTATCCAAATATCTCACAATTTGTATAGCACATCATCATACCCAATTTTATGAATCAACTTTTGACATTCGTAACTTTACTTGAAAGAAGATAGGCTTTCTTCCATCAATATAACCTTTTAGTTTTATTGCTAGATTATGTAAAATATGTGCCGAGAATCCGATATAACCTTTGTGACAAATATGCAAGTTTCTGAGTATGTAAACAAGGACCATAATAGACGTATAAAAACCTGTCATGAAATTATTCAATAGAAGTATTGTGGAGTAAGTACCTCCATTACAAAGGGTATTGTGACTTAAGTAGGATGTTAGGCAAACTGCTCACAATTGCAGCACATTCTAAGCTGCAATAGTTTATATAGGCTTTTATACAGCAACAACAGCTTATATTAGCTTTAAGGAAGCTGCTCATCCAGTTGAGTTGCTATGGTTCTGAAATAATATATTTGCGAACACACAACTTACGTCACTTGACAACACATATCCACTGTCTCCCACTGAAGTATATTACTTATCTATTTTCAATTTCTTGTATATAATTTTGAATAGAAGAAATCATATCTGGTCCAAACTTAGAGATAGTGATGAAACATAGAATATGGTGAGACTAGTATACGATCCACCAAAAGCAACATGTTACTCAAAAACGGCTTAAATAGACTGCTCTCGGACGCGACTTTGGAATTCGAGGATGCAAAAATCATTAATAGTTATGGATATCGCTCCATTTCCCGAAATTTTGGCATACTTGCTCTCACACACTCGCCTCTCGACATCACAGGAAATATTCTTGGCCGGTGCGGAAACAACAAGCAGCACTATTGAATGGGCGATGACAGAACTCCTTCTGAACCCAGACTCCATGGTCAAGGTCAAATCCGAGCTGTCCCGGGTGGTCGGGTCCAACCGAAAGGTCCAGGAAACCGATATAGACCAGCTTCCCTATTTGCAAGCAGTTGTGAAGGAAACCTTCAGGCTCCACCCGCCAATCCCATTCCTCGTGCCACGGAGGGCAATGCGTGACGTTGTCTTCATGGGTTACGACATACC
Organism: Syzygium syzygioides; assembly: GCA_031216285.1. Lineage (NCBI taxonomy): Eukaryota > Viridiplantae > Streptophyta > Magnoliopsida > Myrtales > Myrtaceae > Syzygium > Syzygium syzygioides. Next base: position 19,339,723 of record CM062252.1, on the reverse strand, counting down.
CGAAAACACACAGGTCTTTGTGAATGCTTGGGCGATTGGTAGAGACTTGGATGTCTGGGAAGACCCTATGGTTTTTAAGCCCGAGAGGTTCATCGGTTCGAAGTTGGATTATAAGGGTCAACATTTTGAGTTCATTCCATTTGGAGCAGGTCGAAGGATGTGTGCCGGCGTGCCCTTGGCACATCGCGTGCTTCATCTTGCTTTGAGCTCGCTGCTTCATGAGTTCGATTGGGAGTTCGATGGCCGCATTGATCCAAAGAAGATTGATATGAGAGATCGGTTGGGGGTGACCATGAGGAAGTATGTGCCCTTGCTGGCGGCACCCAAAAAAAGATCAACGTGAGACTCTGTTCAGCTCTAAATGTTTCCATGTTTACCTAAGTTAATATTAGTCTGAACTTTTCTTTGCTTCGTCAAATCTACTGCACTCACGGACATTCGTCGTTCTTGTAATCCCAAGTCTAAATATGTCAAATAACAACAGGCTATGTTGTTTCGGAATTTAAATACACACATCATTAAATGAATGGGTTAATTATACCATCTTTAGCCTCGCGACCTTCTTCAAGGTGCATTAACAAGGGAAAGCTAGGATTACTAGGCGCGCACAAACAGTTTGATGCGTGTGTGGGTGAGTGATTTTAGGAATCTGAGTGTAGGGAAAAAGATCGCTGAAGAAATTGACTAATATTTTGATGCACAACTAAAGAATTATCTAGGAATGTGAATTGAATCACCAGAAGCCACAAAAGGTGAAATAATTGGTTGATCAGTAAACACATATGATAGATGTAAAACAACAATAATCTTCTTTCGCACTCATGTCTCTCTCTATTTCAGAGCAACTACTTTCAAAGACACTCCCATAAGTCATATTTATTCATACCTGCCAGTAATATGCTAAAATAGCAACATTGCTCTTTTACTTTGAAAAAATAGTCAAAAGTAACACAGGGCACAAAACGAGGAAATCAATTCATAAATTACCTCAAGGACTCACACGATAAGTAAATAGGGATAATTTCACTCACCTCCCTTATTGATCAAACATGTATGAATTACATGCTATAGTGGATTTCTCTTTTTAAAAAGCATATATCATTTACTAAACATATACACTATACGGATCTTAACCTAAATATAGTCACATGTTACTCACATACATATATTTAGCTCGAGTGCTATATCAGCTCTCTATTTATAGCGCCCAATTAAGTACTTGCATCTGGCTTCCATCAAGCATACATGATTGTGGGACTATCATATTCGGTCTTATCACATATAATCAGAAATATCATCTTAATCCTAATCAAGGCAACGAAAAATTATATTATGTACTAAATTTGTTCTTCCAACATTTATAGTACATATCATCTCATTTCAACCTACTTACTATAGTGTTTGAGGTAATTATTCATGTGAGTGAGCCAATCATTGCCTGGTGACATGCCATATAACAATATATGTGTGTTTGTGCTAGTCTTATAGAATATTGTACTAATTGATAAAACATCAATTTATTAAAAAAAAAATAAGTACAATACATACACACATATAATCCAATGATCCTCAACAATATTACATATCACATTTTACGTAATCCTAGAGACATCTTGTGGGTCAAGAACACGTCTCTAGAAATAACCTTCGTGAATGGATCAGCAACCATTCTGTTGGTAGAAATATATTAGGACCACTTCCTTTCGTGCTATTATATCTCTGATGAAGTTTTTCTTTATGTCAATATACTTTGTCCTACAATGATACTTAGGGTCTTTCATATAGGCAATGGTTGCTTGACTATCGCAATAAACTGTCACTGGTCTTGGAACATTAGTGACAATGGCTAAATTTTACAAGAAACGTTTTAGTCATATTGCTTTTTGCACTGCAATAGAGTATGTAATAAATTCTACCTCTATCGTAGATAGAGCTATGCATGTTTGTTTGTTGCTACTCCAAAAAATTGCACCTTCATTAAGCAAGAATGCATATCCAAATGTTAATTTACGCTCATCTAAGTCTCCTTCCCAATCAACGTCTGAGTAACCTAATAAGTGTAAATCGTTCCCTTGAAAATAAAGTCAATAGTCTATTGTGCCTCTCAAGTATCTCAAGATCTTTTTAACTGCTTTCCAGTGTGCTTGACTAGAATTTGACTGGTATTGACTCACTAACCCCACTGCATAACATATGTTAGGTCAAGTACACATCATAGCATACATCAAACTTTCGACTACACTAGAATAAGGAACAGTTTCAGTTTCTTTCTTTTCTTCTGGAGTCTTAGGACACATTTTAAAGCTTAGGCCTTCGCCTTGCCTGATTAGGGTATCAACGGGATTATAATGCTACATATTGAAACATTCAAGATTCTTCATTATATAAGATTTTTATGACAGAGTAAGGAGTTTCCTTGTTCGATCTCTTTCAATATTAACTTCCAATGTATAAGTAGCTTCTCTCATGTCCTTCATTTCAAAATTAGAGGACAACCATTCTTTTTATGGTAATAACCAAACCCTTCTCATTCCCAACTAGTAAAATATCATCCACATAAAGTGATAAAATCGCAAAATTATCCTTGGACCGTTTGACATACACAGAGTGATCTTCTTCAATCATCATAAACCAAAAGAAGTTATGGCTCAATGAAAACGAAAGTACCACTGTTTAGATGATTGCTTAAGGCCATACATTGATCGATGAAGCTTGCGGACTTTACGCTTTTGACCTTTAGTAATGAAACCCATCAGTTGTTTCATATAGATTTCCTCATCTAGTTCTCTATTGAGAAATGTTGTCTTTACATCGATTTGACGTAATTCTAAGTCCAAATTTGTGACAATAGCTGGGATAAAGACGTATGGAGGTAAATCTTACAACTGGTAAAAAGGTTTCCTCTTGCAATACCCTCTTGTTGACTATAACCTTTTGCCACAAGACTAATCTTATACTTTTCAACAGACCCATCTGCCCTATGCTTGATCTTGAAAACCCATTTATTTTCAATAACCTTGCATTCGAGTGGTAGATTAACAAAGTCCTAGGCATGATTTGCTCTCACAGACTCTATTTCATATTCCAAAGCTTTTCTCCATTCTTTCTTATCACTAGATGAGAGAGCCTCTTCAATTGTCTTAGGCTCTGCATTGTCTTATGGAGTAATCATAAATGTTTCCCCCTCAATCTCAAAATGACGACGTGTGACGTCCTAGGCAGGCCACCCTACTAATGCGGTTCTTTTATGTTTTTTAGTGTTATCATACAAGCGGAAGCTAACATTTAGGATAGCACTTATAACATGGATGGGGCCCAAACAGTACAATCAACGTGACTGAAGAGGGATATCATTCTTCTATTTCTTTTCCTTATTTACATACATGGACAATACAACCAAAAGACTAATACTGGGAGGACCAAAAAGATATAAGCTTCCCGTCACCACCAAGTGACCCTTACATACGTCACCGCTGACATCAACGCCCATCATCACAGTTTAAACCAAAAAGGTGATAACTGCGAGATTCCAAGATGGCTCCCCATACAGTAGACGCTACCACCACCTGTCTAAGGATCATTGAGTTCCTTCATATCATGGTTCTCGCTTGGACCATTACTCTCACTACCACCATGTCATGCCCCGTTCCATCGAGAATGCTAACATCCCTCCTTTGTCGTTATGTTGCGACAACTTAAGACATGTTGCCAACCCATTCTATTATCTCTTATTGGACGCAAGCAGAAATGTATAGACTCCTAATCACATAACAGTAAGGGAAAATAGCTAGGAAAACTCATTAACGGAAAAACCGGTGAGCCATTTTATAAACATTAGTTAACCTTGACAAGCTACACTTTACGAGCCTATCTAGGGCAGCTTTCTGAACGACCGGTCAAACAAAAAGGGGTGATTGATCAGGTCAACCTAGGCTCCTCTATCCAACACGAGGTGGTCAAAAAGATGGGGCATCCTAAGGCCATCACCAAAGCTAATAGTACTTAGGAGGACACTTCGAATCAAACTCCTCGGCATCCGAATCAATCTCAGGATTAGAGACATCTTCATCAGGAGGGTTGAGGTCCATCAGGTCCCAGACCTACTCGCCAGTACCTCTACTAGGGGGCCCGTCGAATCCCCTAATAGGGCCAAAGAGCTCATCTCCTTCCCTTATAAACCAAGCTATGAACTTATGTGGTACCTACATAGCCAACCCTTCATCGACCAGATGGTCATCAAATGACTTTGAAAGGCTCTATCTGATCCAACCATACGCTTAGTCATTACCATGGCCATATCCATGGGCAACCCGAACCTCATAGGATGCTAACTCATAACTAAGAGTCTGAAAATAGTTAAACAAATAACAATGAGATGAACTCAGCAAACAAGCTCCCTAAACCTCATTTAGGAGAGTATGTTGCCTCTGGATCGCCCTAAATGTGCAAGTCACTATTGGTGACAGATCAATAGTAAAGCCCCTATTTTGCCTAAACTATATACATGAAACTATTATCTCACCCTTTTACTACCATCCGACTTGGCAATCGCTCCAACGAGCACATAACAGGATCACATTAACATGCATATTCAAGAGGCATAATCCAACATATTTCATTGCATAACCATGCACAACAACAATTTAATACTCTAGACATAATCAATCATCATTCTCAGGCACGTCGCACTCATGATAGTCTAGATTATTAAACGATCCCTTGGGCCACAGCACATCCCAAAGGAAGGCGGTCTTCTGGCATAACCGGTCATTGTCCCGCTCCATTGGGCACAACATCGTCTCACCAACCTCAATGACGGCATCCCATAAATGGGTTTGTTTCGAATTCCATTCGCGAATGACTTCGTCTCACCCTGCCTTCGCGACAGCATCCAATTATCAAATTGGGCATGACCTCTCACAGCCATGGTCAAACCCTAAGTTAGCAGTATTCCAATATAACCAGGCACAAATGGAACTTTTAGGTGATCATACACATAAAATAATCACTCAAGTCCTATTTCTTATCTTTGGAATTTAGTCAATGTCAATTGTTTATGACGTGCAATTCTTTACGCATAAAGCTACCATGAAAATGTACTCATATATCAACACCAATAACATTGTCCATTCAATTTCCAATTAAACTTAAGCATACTAAAGATTGCGATTTTTCAATATAAACTCATCCTTTTTCTCATGGTAATTTAAACCTTATAACACATATCAATAATCATTAATCAAGACAAGTTTTCATTTAACTCATGATAAGTAATCTACTCAATGTGATAAGCTATCTACTTATTTCAAGATTTATTACTATTTTCTTGATAAGCTATCACCATTTCCATGATAAGCTATCACAATTTCCTTGATGAGCTATCACCATTTTCTTGATAAGTTATCGCATAAGTCTAGATAAGTTATCAACTACACTAGATAGGTTATCACCTAAAGCATGAGATAAGTTATCAACTACCAAGATAAGCTATCAACTAATCTTAAGATAACTTATCCACTAAACTACTTAATTAGCACTAAACTAAACCATTAGCAACCTAAATGGCCTAATCAAGATATAAAGAGTAAACTTACTCTTAAACCAAAGGGAAACAAGGGAAGGGGTGGCTTAGCTTGGGTGGACGGCTTGGCTCACGACGGCATAAGAGGGTGGCGACAGTCACGACAGTGAGGCAGGGACACACGTCGGTGGTGGCCGGTGATGAAGGGTGATCGAAAAAACAAAGGAAGAGAGAGAGGAAAGGTGGCTAGCAGTGACAAGTGAGAGGGAGAGAGAAAGAAACCAAAAGTGAGAAATGAGGAGGAGAGAGAAAGTTGTCTTGCAAGCTATCCCAAGGATGGATAGCCAAGATCATCCCTTGCTCAACAAGCTTAAACCAATAGCTAGGATTTGTTCTTACAATTCAAGTTTCACAAATATCCAAGGGCAAAAATGGAATAAAGACAAGATGAGAGGGGTATTTTGGTCATTTTACCCTCTTATGTGGCTGGTCAACTCTTGAGGGGTAGAAAGACCATTTTGCCCTTCAACAAACGAAAGGAATCTAAAAAGGTTTGGGGATAAAAAGGTTTAAATCATGGCCATTCAAATCAGCACATGTTAAATGAGGTCTTTGCTTAACCCCTAAGTAAAGGATAAGCACAAATCTTGATTGTTGGATCAAACCGATGGCCAAGATTGAGTCTTGAGGAGAGTATATAACTCATTTTCCCTCCAAAATTTGAGAGGGGGGGCTCATTATGCAAATTTTGGATAAAAAAAAATCCAGAACTCTCTTCTCTTCTCTCCTTCACTTCCTCTTTCTCTCTTCTAGAAAACCACTCACGCGGTTTCTCAAGGAATCGCCGGTTTAGCTCCTATCGATGGGTCCTTACTGGCAACACCACCAGCACCACCATCCCCTCTGACATCCACTTCCATTCCTCCGATTTCCTACTGGTCGGAGCCTCGTCAGAGCTCTCTTCGTTTGTCCCGTTTCTCTTTCCCTTCCCACGATGTTTTGAGTTGGTTCGCATAAGATCGGTTTTATTCAGTGGCTGATCCAGGCGGTTTGACCACTACCGATCCCTCCTCAAGCATGTTCCTGATCTTGCTATGGTTAGAGCTTCATCGGAAAGCCACTGAAGAAGCTCCTGTGGCTCTTTCTTCCCTGGCAAATCAGATCAGTCCAACCAGACTAATCTGATCCTTCTTCTTTGCCGGTACTATTTCGGCGTTGATCCGACATCACTAGACACTCCCTAGTGTCCTTTGGTGGTTGACGTCCATCCTTGGTGAGCTGAGATCCCTCGGAGCACCTTGTACATCGATCGACACAAATCGATTGATCGTGTTTTCGTGTAATAACAAAAGGTAATCTCTCAGTCTCGAATCCAATGAAGCGTGGTTACAATAGGTAGCCAGGGCTAGGATTCACCTTAGGACTTCTTATGGACTCCATATTGATGGTTTATGGTTGCTAATTACATATTTGATGATTTGATGATGATGTTCTTGAGTTGGAACCTGTTCTGCAATTTCGAGTTTCTGGACCTGCTTTCTGTTTTGTCAATTTTGACCTATGAAACTTCATTTCTAGACTTTGATACCTTCTGGACTCTCGGATCTAGATGTTGTGGCCTTCAAGAAAGTTTCTAAGAATCATCTTGATCATAACATATGTTTTTTGTAGATTTTTCTGATGAGTTTCGATGAATGAAATCCTCTATGAATCGACATAGGGTCTGAAATAGCTTTCTGCATTGATTACTCTGAATTAGGTTATTCGATTTCATGATTTCTTGCTGCCTTATGTGTTGAGATTCAATAGGAGTTGTCCTCATGAAAAATGATCTAAATCAGGTTAATTATAACATAGTTTTTTATTAGAATTTTTGGAACATGCCTAAGTGTGGAAAACTCATGAAATTTGACCTCTGCACATGCTGATTTTGCCTGACTTGCATTGCTGTCGATTTTTTTTTTTGAATTTTTTTTCTAAGATCTAAACTTAGGTCTCTTCCTGAAAAGTGTTCACATATGTCTTTAATGCAACATGTAAATTTTTCAGATTTTTGGAGATAAATAGATAGGTGAAAACCTCTGTGAATTGACCTCATGTCTTGTCTGCTTCTACTAGAACCCGAATTGGATTTCCTCAAAGTTGAATGTGCACTTGTGATTTCTTGACCCTGATGTCTTCATGAAAGTCATAGTATAGTTCATTACCTTTTCAAAAAGGTATAAATCATGTCATTCGGTCATCATTTGCATGGTCAATTGCATACTCAATCTTGAATCCTTGTCCTGTAATTGTTGATTTCAAGGAACCCGATATGTTTTCCCATATTTTTCTTCTTTAGAATCACAATTAGGTTTGGATTTCTCATGAAAAATGTCCATCATGTTGTATACTATTCACATGATTTGTATCACATTTTTTTGCCATATCATGAGAATAGTAAACAACATGTATATTGTGAGCTCATCAGCTGCAATTCATTACTGATATCCATCATTGTAGAAACCTTTTCGATTGATCATGAAATTGATGTTAACCAAACTCGATGCCTTCTAGAAAGTCTTAGAGGACGTCTTAAGCTTTCTAATGATGCCAAGATTGTCTCATTCGCATGTCCATATGCCCCTTTACTAATTTTTATGAGGTTCCCCTGAAATCTGGAAAATTGTGAATTTTGAATGGTTAATATGCCAACTCTGTGTTTACGCTTTGCTGATTTTGTGTGAATTTTTGGGTAAATATTTTGATGATGAGTTCTTCATGGACTTTGATTGTCATTCCCAGACCTAGGTCGTGACAAAATTTGATAATTTTTGGATATCATTAACATACCCAAATTTCCATGAGGTTGCTTTGAAAATCTGTTCCTATGTTTTGTTCTGATGCAGTTATTCATGTTATGTGATTTTTGTAAATTCATGTGTAGCTTATCTTAAGTAGTTTTCTTCACAGAAAATGTTTGTTGTTGTATGTTTGATGTATCATAAATTTTCCAGAACATTTTAACAATGGGTTCCTTTCCAATTGAATGCATCTTGTATCCCCTGTTCTACTATTCTTTGTTTTTCCCTTATAAATTGTCTTTGGTTTTAGGATTTTTAGGAAATAATTCATCCTGAATTAGTTTTTAATGCCTTCACGAATTTTAATTCTCACAATTTATTGATTTTGCAGTGCATGTGCTTATGATTGGCATGTGATGAATTGAATGAAGTGACTTGATGTCGGTTCACTAACTTGAGTGATTGGATGAGAATCAAGTTCTGTCGACCTGTTTGCATGCTTAATTCGTCATTATGCATGTGATTTTTAGATGTATGCCTAGGGACAGTGCATGATCGTGGGTCCAAATTAGGATTACACATAGAACCGGACTTAGGGATTCATGGCATTAATTGTTGTTGGTGAATACCAATGGTAGTTAATAACCATGAATTGTGTCTAAAACAAATATTGGTAGATAATAAAAGGTATCAATGCATGTTTGAACAAAGACCAACACTGAGGCCACCTTTGAAATTCTTTGTGCCTTGTTTGTTATCTTTGATTGACTTGTGATGTTGTGTACTTTGTGATTGTTTATTGTTTGTTATTGTTCCTTCTTTAGTTTGAGTTTTAGATTAGGGTTAGAATAGGTTCGAAAAGACGACAGTCTTGAATATGGCGAAGGTCGATGTCCATTCCAACTCTATTCTTTGTATACAGCGATGGTCGATGTCCATTTTGATTTATTTTCTTGTAAAAATTTATTCATAACCTAACGTATGTCTCAGGTTTCTTATATGCATTGTATAAGCACTCGACAAGTTGCGAGGTTTTCTTTCTTGCGCTTAGAATTAGCTAGTTCTTTCAATAACTTAGTTGTTTACTTTACGTAATGCTTTTCAATACAATTGTTTGTTTCTTTCTTTTCTAAACTAAGACAGGAGTACTTTAGAATCTTAAATGAAAATGCAAAAACAAAACACATGATCACCTAGTAGACTAAGACTTTAACACGAAAATGCTAAAAAAAATAAATCCATCACAACTTAGATAACAACCGTGATAAGTTTAGCGGTACCAAAGGGCGTTAATAGAAATATTAACGTAAGCTAGTCCCCGAACTCATGATATCTGGTTTTCGTAGAAATTGAAACGAAACTCCCGCGTTTCAGTTGGGTAATCTAGTCGACCCCCGACCTAGGCTAGTGGCGACTCTTAAAAAAGATAAAATCGATCGACTGTCACGTGAGGTATTGATTCAGAAAAAATCCACGTTCATGATCATGGACTGTATGGATGACCAAAAGATTGATGCTTTGATAAGCCGTCTTTTATGATGTGCCAAATGGACCATATGGATGACTAAAAGATCGACGCTTTGGTAAGCCGTCTTTTATGATGTGCCATGCGAACCATATGGATGACTAAAAGATCGACGTTTCTATAAAGCTGTCTTTTATGATGTGCCATGCGAACCATATGGATGACTAAAAGATCGACGTTTCGGTAAAGCTGTCTTTTATGATGTGCTATATGGACCATTTCATGAATACTTACCTCTAAACCCACTTCATCGAGTTCGACTCTTGAGAGGTAGGTCGCGACATATGCATATCAACAGTTAATAATCCATATATGATCAAATATCACTCTTGAACACACAGCATTTCCTAATGTAAATAACACTCGTAGTTGTCTAGATCATTAACAATCCCTTGAGCCACACAGAATCCCTTCCGGTCTTCCGATCTAGCCGGGCATTGCCCCGCTCCTTTGGGCGTGGCAATGTTTAGGATCAAACACCCCCCGGTATGCCAGGTATCAAACAACATTCCAATAAAGAGCATCGATCCGGCTTTTACCGCAATCAATAACATCTAGAACCCCCGCTTAGACAGCATCCGAACACCCGCCGAGCGTCGTCTAGAACTTTCACCTAATATGGACCAAGTGAGAGACGGGTAGTTTAGGAATAGAGAAAGGTGGGTCAAAACCCCATTTAAGACGATTGACTCTCTCTATCTCTCTCTTCATTCGTCCATTTCCCCTTTCTCCTCTCCCTCCCACCAAAACCTCCTCCTCCCTCTCTTCCCCTTGTTTGGCCTTGGACAGACAACTGCCGGAGGAGCCGCTTGCCGGAGCGCCATCGCGCACGAGAGGACCGCCATTCACCGCCACCACCCTCACCGACCAGAACCTCCGCTGCGAGCCGCCTGAAAGCCGCCACCGATTTCATCATTTACCGGAAATCAGCCGCCCGTTCTCGTCAATTAGAATTTTGGGTAGCGTAAATAGGTGAATGGAAATCCTAACCCTTAATTAGGATTATGTGCATTTTGAAAAAAGTTTAGGAGTCAATTAGTGGGGGCTGATTTGGGCTGATGTTGTTGTGATTTTAAGGGCTTAAGGTGATGATTTAGGGATGATTTTAAGGCTGTAGAGACTTGGTTTAGAGGTTATATGAGCTGGATTTGCTTAATGGTGCAAGTTTAATGATTCTCATATTACTAATTTTACTGTACCTGTGCGCTTTGTTATTTTTTTGTGATCATGGTGGGCCGAATCTGAAGAAGTGTTCTCCATGAAGGTTATTCCCAACATCTTTAAGTATAACATACTTTAATTTTGAAATTTTTGGAAATCATTTGAGGCCATTCGGAAGTCCATCTTTTGACTGAAATAGAACTGCCGGATTTACTGTTCACCTGACCATCTGGTTTGTTCGAATTTTTATAAATTTTTTCAGACCTATTTTCAAAATACTTCCTTCACAAAAATTGTTGGGGACATTTGTGGCTATAACATATAAAAATTTCAAGGCTTTCCAAAATGATTTGGGTACTAAATGAGTTGTATTTTGATGGCCTAAGGGGTTGTTCGAGCGAATCGGATTTTGTCCGATTTTGAGTGTCAAAACGAGGTCTTTACGGTTAGAACTGGGTTTCTAGTTTTGCACGGAAAATGTTCATCGAGATGTTTTGTATAACATATCCAAATTTCATAATTTTTGGAATTGATTTACCATTTAAGTCAAATAGATTTCTGCTACTGTGCAACTGCCTAGTTTGGACCTGATTTTGTATATTCCCAATTTTTCTCTTTCTCGGACTGATTAGTGGCTGTCCATTGAGGTTTAATTGGGCCTTGTACGACTAATATGCGGTTTGTTCATGAATTGCCATGTGTGAATGGTTGGGCCATGTAGTGGCTGATTTGGGTACAAATTGTGCTCGATTGTGTTAAATTTTGTGGTGCCTCGTTTGAGCAACTCGGTGGTTAAATGGTACTTTGTCGTGCTCAATTGTTTAATGCTATGCCGCTTGATTTCGTGTTCGAGGAATGCGGTGTGTGATCGGCCAATCATTGGTGTGAATGTTTGTTGCCCAAGTGTATAAATTATGTTTTGGGCCACATGGTACTAGTTGGCCAAGTATGCATGTTATGCGAATAAGTATGGGCAATTGATTGGCTATTTCAGCACGTTGATTTGGCATGTTTGTTGAAATGCCATGCTGAAATTGAATGCTCATGTTGCATTGTACGACATTGCATGGCCACGCATTGTGTATGCTGAGAATGGGGCATAAGATGAGATTGTACGAGAATGCGTGCTTGACATGAGCATGTGATCACCTAATTGCCTTGATGCGTGTTACGCGGGGTTCAGATAATAACTAACTATGTGTATGTGTGATCACAATTCGCCTTGATGCGTGTTACGCGGGGTGTGCCATCCTAATGCATTTTATGTGGGACGATGCCCGGTATGTCTGGAAGACGATCAACTTGATGCGTTTTACATGGGCTCTGGTTCGTAAGGAGATCGGTATTGTACCTCATGCACTTTGTAGCAGGCTAGAGACACTAGGCCAGAGATGCGCTTTATGCGGGCCACGAAGTGTTGTGATTAAGAAAGAACAGTGTTGCGCCTCATGCACTTTGTAGCAGGCTAGAAACACTGGATCTAATGCGTTTTACGCGGATCGTAATAATAATTGAGCATTAAGCCAGTGTGCAGTGTGAGCCAGAATAAAACATGGCATGATGATGACATTTGCATGCATAAGAATGCATGGGCCAGTGTGCGAGTGTACAAGACTTGGTAAATGGCATGCGAGATGAACACTTTGAGTATGAGCATGTGTATGGCGTACGTGTGAAAATGTGTGCCGTGTATGTGCCATGATTATTATATCAAACTGTTTAACCTGCATGGTCAACAAGGTTAGCAATCCGAGCTCAAGGGCCTAAGTCTTTTGATTGACATTATTGTCTATTGTTGCGTTGATTTGCTTGTCGGGAGGTGCATGTTAACCTAGTTTCAGTTTAGGAGGCCTACTAACTAAGATTTGTCGTATAGTTGTTTAAACCCCATTTTTCAGACTCATGATAGAGGTTGCCTAGTGTACCCGATCTATATGAGAATCCGGAGCCCATAAAGCAGGATCCTAATCAGGTTGGCGAGGTTGAGCAGATGGATTCAGAGGATGAGATAATCGAGGTAGAGTCCGAGTTATCAGGATCTGATCTCGATTAAGTTTCCTAAGATCAGCCTTAGCCTCCCTTAGGTCGAGCCAGTAACCCCTCTGATTATAGCCCCACCTTAGATTGCCCCTTAGCCACTTAGGGATTTTGTTAGTAGTGGTCGTCGACCCGCTTTTGTTTGGTGATTTGTATTGGTGTATAGTGGATATTGTATATGTTTTGAAGTTCAATGCAAGTCTTGATTATTAGGCTTTGAATTGTTCGACATTCCTACTACCCTTGGTCATGTATTGTTTTGTACGGGTGTTTTCATTATCGCTTCCGCATGTGCCTTATGCTCTGTGTTGGAAGTTGGGTTAGCGACACGGCCTGGGACGTCGTGGCAAATTAGACTAGTACGTGGGATGATTGCACTTCAAGGCGTTCGGGGCATGACAGTGGCTGATATGAAAATGATGGAGGTAAGAGAGAATGAGCTTAACAACATCATCCAAACCAAGGGCTAGGATCACTCCTTGATCCCCAAGTCAAAATCCAAAGGCTAGGGTTGCATCTTGGTAAGGTTTCTAAAAAAGGTAATTAAAAAAATAACCAAAGCAAGACATGTAATTTTGTCCAAGAAATTTGGCCACACTAGGGGTGTTACAAAGACAAAAATGTCCTTCCACTAAACCAAGAAGTCCTAAAACACAAAGGGATAAATGGGTCTTTTCCAATTTCCGGGCCAAATTTCACTTTTTCAAGAATTTCCAAGCAAACTAATAACTAAGCGAGCTTAATGAGGCAACATCCAATATAATAGTTTTAATATCCTTGAAAGTTCGATACCCAAGTTCGGATTCCAATTCATGGCCAAAATTGATTAATTGCAACTTTAGTGTATCTCGATTAACGAGTGGCTTTTAGGAGTTACGCGTATTCAACCCGTGGTTGATTTGAGATTAAGCCACATTTAAGTTTACTCAAGTCATGGTGACCTCGGTTGTCATGTAATTGCGATGGTCAATCACCAGTTTCGAAAGACGCAATCGTTAGAAATTGGTTTAGAAACGTTCGTAATCCATACAATGGTTAAACAGAATCACCCACAATCCAATTGTATAACATTGACAAATCATTCCATAACCATCCTTGGATCAGTCTATAATGGCCTAAAATATGCCCTCGTCAATCCTTATGGTCGAAGTGTCAATTTAGGGTCAAGCTTTTAAGTCGTGCGTACTTAATTCCTAACTATCCATTCCCTAACAGTTAATCTTCTCGTGAGTGATCAATTTAGAGTGAGATTTAACTGAAAGTGCATTGATGAGGTATTTCACAAATCCCAAAAATGGGTTGAAAATCAGAATGTCACAATGGATGACCTTCGGTTGTCATGTAATCGAGAAGGATCAATAGCCCGTTTCGAAGTATACGATCATTAGGGATTGGTTTAGTGTCATTCGGAACTAATACAGTAATAGCACGGAACCACCTACAAACCGATTCTATACTATTGCTAGATCGAGCTATAATCGTTCCTGTATTGACTTGAAATGGCTTATGATTATCCCTCATCGATCCCTATGGCCGAATTATTAATCCATGATTGAGACCTTTGGTCGCGCGCACCTAAGTTCTAAATTGCCTTTTGTTGACAACTAACTTTTAGCTCATTTTTTTTTCATATTTTCAAAATTTTCAAAATTAGGACTAGGAATCTTGGAAAATCCTAGAAACCTATTTCTAAACCAAAAAATAATTTTTTAGTATTTTTTTCTTAATTTCTTTTAGTCAAAATAGGTGAGAAAATAAAGAAAAATAGCAAATGGAATCATAAAATTCCATAAAAATAGTCATTAGTCTTATTTTAGATCCAATTTCATGAATACATCATCAATTTTTAAAAATCTCAACCGAGTATATGTTTTTCTCAAAATTGGGCAAAATTAAACCCAAATTAAACAAAAAATACAATTAAATTTTTTCTAGTCATTTTTAAGTCATAGTGTCTTCACAAAAAATAATTCTGGGATCTTGAATTTCATAATGGTTGGTTCAATTGCACATTTTAGCATAAAAATAAAAAATCTCCAAAATTTAATTGAAAAATAAGAATTTTGAACCCAAATTGGGAATCATGCCCAATATGAAATTGTCGAACCATGAGGATATCATTTCTAGGGCTAATTAGATATTGGTAATTCAATTTTGGCATCATTTTTTCCTAATCAAGTCATTAGGATATCAAATTGAACAAAACCCTATTAACCTGAATATAAAAATGTGAAAATCTTGGGCACAATCATGACAAAAATTGGGAAAAATTTTATATTTGGGTTTAGAATGTGATATGGAATTCAATTTTGGGGGTTAAATTTGGAAAATTGGGTCAAAATTGGGTTGAATTTGAGAATTTAGACCAACCTGGGTCTGTCGGGTCGATCGGGTCAAACCCGACCGGGCCCGGGTTACTCATTTTCTTCACCCAACTTAGCCAAAACGCACTAAACCCAGAAAAAACCAACTCGTACCCAAGACTTTGCCGACTTAGTATGGGAAATTTAGCACGTTTTAATCGATTTGGCCAGCTGGAGAATATATAGCTGGCACGAGGTAACCGATCGAATCTATTAGAGACCAGTTCCAACAAACTTTGGGTAGGATTTTTTATCAACAAAAAATGAAGAAAAAAAGGAACATGGCAAGGAAGGTATTCGAGAGAGAGAGAGAGAGAGAACCACAGAGAAAAAGCCTGAAATCTAGAGAGAGAGAGAAGAGTAGAGATCCCCAGGTCGAGTGATTGGCGCCGGTCGATTGAACGGCGCCACCAAATCGACCCGTCTAGGGAGGATCTCCTCCTTGGGTGAACCAGAATGGAAGCTGATCGTGAAACCTTGAAAATCGAGCTCGGCCGGCATGTTCAGAGCCTCTCCGGCGAAGCCAAGACCACCAAGGTAAAGATCAAGTGTCAAGGAATAATATTATAGGTGTGAATCACTTCAACAATTCGTCCTGGTCATCGAACATAGCAGGTAAATATTGTTCAAGGTCACGATTTTTTCCAGAATTCAAAAAATATGATTTGATTCAATTCTGTTGTTCTTACAATTTTCTTTGCGATTTTGTATTCCTAAATGTGCAAAACTCGTTTCTAATAATTTTTGGTGTTGTTTGATTGCATTTTTGGGCATTAAAATGCACAAATCGAGCCGACCTCCCCGTGAACCATCTCGCCGGAGCTCAGGTGACCCCGTCGGAGCATTGCCATGGCCGTAGGGCCATTCAAGTTAGCTTCCTTGACCTTGTTTGATGTTTTGCTAGTCATTAAAATTGAGTTAGACGGCTAAGGCGAATAGGATAATGATTTGAAATCTAAAAATGTTATTTTAGGTTAGTGTTAGGTTAAGATTTTCCAACCAGTTTTTCACCGGCGGGCAAACATTCGACGGCACAACGAATAGGCTAGATTGGTAATAGGTAATATGGACTTCATCATAGATTAGTCCGAATGGTCAAAAGGTCACCGAAGGCTCATCAACGACGAGGTTAAACCTATGGCCTTGACAACCTTGAATTGGAAATCGTGCATACCAATTGTTTGTAAAAATACCTCAATGAAAAACGCCCAAAACAACGCCATTTCAGCGTTGGGCTCGCCGAAGAGGGTCATCGGCAACCAGTGCCAACGAGACCCGGTTTGGTCAAGCCGAACCGGGTCGAATCGACCCGGTCCGATTCGTTTCCTGGAGGGAAAGTTCAAAAAATAAAAAAAAAGCAAAAATAAAAATCATAAAAATAATAAAAATAAATCTCGTAAAAATAAAAAAGTCAAAAATCATGAAAATGTCAAAAAAATTGTAGAAAATCAAAATTTTTTTAGAAAAACATAAAATTCACAAAAAAAATAAAAAATTCATAAGAATTGAAAATTTTTCAGAAAATTCATAAAAATTCCAAAAGTTTCAGAAAATTCATAACAAAATTCAGAAAATACAAATAAAAAATGTAAAAAAATTTAGAAAATCCATAAAAAATTGAAAAATAGGAAAATTCACAAAAATTTTCAAAAAATCATAAAAAATCAATTCTCGGTTAAAAAAATTTTTCACTAAAAAATCAAAAATTTTGAAAATTCACAAAATGGTCCAAAAATATCATGGCCAACCACAAAAAGTCAAATTTGAATTTTTAGAAGTGCCCAAGGGGCATTTTTAGAAAATTCTAAATTCAGAGGTTACAACCTCTAAAAACCCTAAAACCCTAAAAAATGCATATCATGAAATAAATAAGCTTTTAGAGCTTCATTAGGGTTTGGGTGTTTTGATTGATTTTCGTTTTAGAGACCATTTAGAATTGATTGACTTTGATTGTGTATTTAATACTTGTTTGTTCTTTCCTGCGATTAGAACGGATAGAATTAGTGGGTAAGCTTTGGAAATTCGCATGACAAGTTAGACATCATATCGTTCTTAGATACCGAAAGGGCGTTAGAGATCTCAATTTGGGATCAATAACGTAACCAACTCCCCGTACTCAGAATCTCTGGTTCGTAGAATCGTAATATTTCTCCCGTACCTCGATTAGGTTTCTAGTCTACCTACCGATAATGACTAGTGGCGACTCCAAAATCACCAATCTAGACTAAATAAGAAATCACTTTCCACTGTCACATGAGATATGGTTTGGAAGAGACCCTTACACGTAAATACCTCCTTAGAGCGCAAACCCCGAAAGCCCCGAAAAAAGAAAAGCATGGCGCGACACTTTTGCCAAAGCTTGGAAAATACTCTTGAATAATTCTGGAAATCAATTCAAAGCCCAATTTTACTCATTGTACACTAACGAAGTAACCATTTATTATATCCAAAATAAGATCGAAATTTGAGGTTGTCACACACTATCAACGCCGTCATCCATGAATCGTAAGGGGTTTAATAGTTTACCACCCCTATTAACATACCATGCCACAAAACGGTATGACACCATCGGTAAGCGTCCAACATCCAACCACAGCACCAAGACCTATCGAGTATAATGTAGGTTCGACCCTGGACTTGTAACGTCATCCCAAGTACACTCAAAATAGAAAGGGGGATCCATAACAAGCCAGCGGAGGAACATTCATTTTAGTAATTTGAAAAATGTAAGTTAACGAGAGTGAGCAATGGCTCAACAAGAGATAAAGCAAGTTTATAAACAGACTTATCTAATGTACTCTCGATTCCTAGACACACCTACATGACATACATTTTAGGTACCACGAACGTCATATTGCATGTATCACATGTACCACGAGTGTTATATTGCATGTATCACATGTACCACGAGCGTCATATTGCATTCATGTCATGTCATTGGGTCTACCCCATCTCACGGTTCAACTGGTGGCAAGCCGAACCGTGCAACTCACTTTTGAATTTCTATCTGGACTTCCACGACACGTAGACCACAACCCATCCCTTCAACGGGGCATCTATGTTTTTAGGCAAGGCATCATCCGCAAGTTGAATGTTGCGAGCATCCTAAACTTCGGGGCATCTTGATTTTTAGCCAAAGCATTCGCCTCTCGATAATCACATGTCCACTGTTAGGGCATCCACTGTCATGCTCTAAACCCTATGAGCGCGTAACATCCCGTTAACGGTCGATATGAATGCGACGTCCCAAGACACATCACAGACCCAATCGAATTATTAATGATTAAATGTATGCAGAAGTGAACTTACACAACCCCAAATAACAATCGTACGAGGGATAGAAAAGAAAGCACTTGATACACAAACGAACGAAGCCACTTTTATAAACATAAAGCCAATCTTAGGAAGATTCATACATATAAGCCTTACTAGAGTCACTTCCTAGTAGACTACTCGCATACAAAAAGGGATTGGTAGTCGAGTTAGTTTAGCTTTGCTATCAAAAGGGAGATTATCCAAAAAGATGGGGTGTCCAAACCCATTGACCCTACTGGTAGCAAACCGAGAGATAGCTTGAGATCGGACTCTATGCCATCCGTGTAGCAACCCGAATTTCGATGTAACTCCGGGATTAATAAAATTGACATTATTTTGCGTTTCATTTTAGTAAGTCTCGCCTAGAGTTAATCACTCTCAGGATACTAATCAATGGGGTATGGCTAACTAGGAAATGGTACGTGGACCAGAGACTCGATCGTGAATCGGGCACCGATCACGAGAAATGATGAGGGAATATTTTGGACTAATGTGGGCTGATCTCGGGAAAGGTAAAATATTTTGTTTGGCCAAGGCCAACGATGTACAATCGGATCGCAGGTGATTCTGCACGACCAAAAAGTGCACGTGGCCAACCAGTCATGTACTTAAACCGAACGATCGTGACCTCTAGGACTAGTGATAATTTCTTATTCTCTCGATGATTAGACCATCATGACTCGGATAACCCTAGGTCAATATGTATATGCTCTAAACAGCCGCCCATTAGTGAGAGACCCTGAAATTTGAAAATTTGTGAGTTTTGGTCACGAAATTGGACCCAAACTTCGGTGTCGATCTTCGAGGGTCTAAGAAGCTATTTTCACGATACTGACGTCATATTGTGCTGGCCACACACGTTTGGGGATAGTACAGTAGAAAAAATGAAATTTCAACTCGGAAATCAAAATTACAATTTTACCTCTTTGGTCACTGATGTCAATTCTGAGGCCGTATAAGATTATTTTTCGCAGCCAATGTCATTTTAGGGTGGTCACGTAGATTTAGAGTGGTTACGGTTAAAAATTAGAATTTTAGCTCAGAAGTGAAAAAATAATATTATTTTATTCTCAGGAATTTGCGGTCGAGTTTCGAAGGCTTAAGAGGCTATTTTCGTGGTTCTGACGCCATATTATGTTGGCCACACTTATTTGGGGTTGATATAGCCAAAAATTGGAATTTCAACCTAGGACCGGAAAAATGACCGTTTTGCCCCTAGGCAAAATTTAATTCCGAAAATTTTGGAAATCAAGGAAATTATTTTAGATAGTGGATCAGCTCAATTATTAGCCCCAATTACCCTTTTACCCCTCAATTATTGGATAGGGATGATTTAAGATCGTTAGATTAGGGTATTTTGGTTAAAACTCCGGGATCGCGACATGTGGCGCCCTCTAGCCATATTTGACCAAGTTGGACCAGATTCTCTCTCCTCCTCGCTCATTCGGCCTGTCCACAGATTAGCCCCCTCCTCCCACCGATTTTCCTCTTTCCCAACCAAGGATCGCTGGAGCAAGTTGCCGGCTGCTGGAGCTCCACTGTCGCCGTTCAGCCGTGTCATCGTCTCCGCCTCACCTCATCATTATCACCCTCAGCCGACCATTCTTTCTCTCTCTCTCTCTCCCTCTCGTTTTCTTTCTCTCTCGACCAAGGAAAGCCGAGAACTGTTGCTTGGAGGCCGATTGCCGTCGCGCTGGAGTTGGTTCGGACGAGCTGCTTCGACCGAGACGTTCTAACCGCCCGTACATCACCGTATGTCACCGTCCGTACACATCCGTACGACTGTCCCAGTGCGATTGTCCGTATGCCGTCCATACGTGCCATACGCCGGCCGCCGTCCCACCAGAACGCTGTCGCCGGTTCCACCGTTTACCGATGATCAGCCGCTATTCCCCGTCATCGTAGAGTTGAATTAAGTGAGTATAATTTCCTACTTCTGGATAAGGACTAATAGTACGTTTTGGGGACTGATTTTGGTATTATCAATGTATAATTAGGACAAGATTGAGGATCGATTGGTGGTAATAAAACTTGAGGATTTTAGTGGGATTATTAAAGATAATTATTGGGCTCGGATTGATTGAATAGTGGTTGTCAATAGTTTGAGGAATATACTAGATTATATCGGACAACAAGAATTATCAGCTGAATGGCCGGGATTATCCAAAGTGTGATTGGCCAGTTGACGGCTTGATTTAATTATGAGATTGTACA
This sequence comes from Syzygium syzygioides, assembly GCA_031216285.1. Taxonomy (NCBI): domain Eukaryota; kingdom Viridiplantae; phylum Streptophyta; class Magnoliopsida; order Myrtales; family Myrtaceae; genus Syzygium; species Syzygium syzygioides. The sequence goes on along the minus strand of CM062252.1, from coordinate 19,318,804 downwards.
TTGAGAATTGGGTCGCACGGTATTATATTGGCCAAGTGAGCACATTGTTGTGATTTGGGCACTGTGTGGTGATAGGGATTTGACTGAGTGTCCATATTATGTGCTACTCATGTTACATTGTGATGCATTTTATGGTCACGCATTGTATGCCGAGAATGAGGCTTGAAATGAGAATTATGTGAGAATGCGTGTCTGACATAAGTATGTCATCACCTAATTGCCCTAATGCATGTTATGCGGGGTTGAGATAATAACTAGCTATGTGTATGTGTGAGCACATTTTGCCCTAATGCGTGTTACGCAGGGTATGCCGTCCTGATACGTTTTACGCAGGTGGATACCCGGTATGTCCGAAAGACAACCAACCTCATGTGTTTTACACGGACTCTAGTCCAAATGTCCTGATACAATTGACTGAGTGTCCATTGACTGCTGCACTAACTCTGGGCCTATTATACTTCGCTCACCAACTTCGTCCCAACACAAAGGCATCCTACACACCCTACCATATAAGGCCTCAAATGGTGCCATTTGAATACTCTACTAGTAAGTGTTGTTATAGGCAAATTCCACTAAATGTAACTACTCTTCCCATTTGCCATGGAAATCAATTACACAGGCTCTCAACATATCCTCTAGGGTCTGAATTGTTCTTTCTGACTGATCATCCGTCTGTGGATGATAAGCAGTACTAAACTGCAGCTTCGTTCCTAAGGCCAATTGCAAGCTTTTCCAAAAATTCGCTGTAAATCTTGGGTCACGATTTGATGTGATCGTTACTGGCACACCATGCAGACGTACTATATGTCGTATATATAATTCTGCATACTTTTCCAACTCAAAGTCATTTCGCACTGTCAGAAAGTGTGCTGACTTAGTCAATTGACCCACTATCACCCATATCGAATCATGCCCTCTCTGACTTCGCGGCAAACTCGTCACGAAATCCATTGTGATATATTCCCATTTCCATTCAAGAATCTCTAACGGTCTTAATAAGCCACCTGGCTTGCAGTGCTGTGCTTTCACTTGTTGGTACGTCAAACACTTAGCCACATCTTTCTTTAGTCCATGCCACCAATAATGCTGTCGCAAATTCTGTTACATCTTCGTACTACCTGGGTGAATACTATAGTTACTACGATGTGCCTCACTTAAAATTTTCTCCTTAAGTTCCAACTCATTAGGCACACATAATCGCCCTTGGAACTTCAAAATTCCATCCTCACTTACTTGAAATTCCGGTTTCCTTGAAGCGGCATCCATACCAATAGTCTTTGGTATCTCTGGGTCCATAAATTGGAGTGCCTTAATCCTTCTTTGGATTTCTGGTTCAATTCTCAAAGCAGCCATTAGGCTAGACGTCTAACTCACCTCAAATTTGAACTCCGAGTCCCTAAGTCTTTCTAGCAAGGTCCACTCTTTGACCATCATATGCGTCATACTCGACTTACGACTTAGCGCATCGACTACTCAATTTGCTTTCCCCGGGTGGTACATGATATCGCAATCATAATCCTTTAGAAGTTCCATCTATCGGCGCTGCCTCATATTCAATTCCTTCTATGAAAACAAATACTTGAGGCTCTGATGATCTTTATAAATTTGGAACTTTTCTTCACACAGGTAATGCCTCCAGATCTTAAGAGTAAAAACGATTGCTACCAACTCCAAGTTGTGCATTGGATAGTTCAATTCATGCGGCCTTAACTGACGTGACGCATACGCAACTACTTTTCCATATTGCATCAGGACACAACCAAGTCCTCTTAATGAAGCATCACTATAAACCTCGAATTCTCCCAGTCCAGACGGAATGGTTAAAACCGGGGCAGTTGTGAGCCTATGTTTCAACTCCTGAAAACTCTTCTCACATTTATCATCCCAAATGAACTTAGATTCTTTCTTCAACAATCGAGTAGCCTAATGTGATGTTTTAAAAGTGATTTAGAGGCATATAGTGGGCTGTTTTATGGCTGAGTAGTGTAGGCTTGATTGGACTATATGTTGTTAGTCTATGTTTTAAATGTGATTTGCTAAGTGTGCTATGGTTGGACCATGAAGTGGTCGAATTATGCATGGCTTGAATTAATTGTGTGATGTTATAATGGGTGCTTGATATGGCCGAGGAATGAGGGACATTGTGGGCTATAGGCATGTGTGATTTCAATGATTTAATAGTATAATTTTTGTGCGCCAAATTGTGGACCGTGGCTAAACTATCTGGAAAGGCGAATTGGGTATGTTTTTTTATGCTGGATTGAGTGAATAGTGTGGATTCAATTGATGCCCCGATTTTGGATGATATGGCCATGATTTTGTACATATTGAGTGTTGGCATAATATGTAAATCATGTGAGTTTGCACGAATGTCATTGAGTATGTGATCACCTAAATTGTCCTGAGGCGTCATTCACACGGGGTTCAGATAAAAATTGATGAAGTGTGTACGTGTGGTCACATAAGTCATGATGCATTTAACGCGAGGTATTAAACCCGTCCCGAGGCGTTTAACGTAGGACGATGCTTGGTTTACCGGACGATGGCCAACCTGAGGCGTCATGGGTTGTGTCATGGACTTGAGGCATGTTATGCGAGTCCCGAGCAGTGATAAACCTAATGCGTTTAACGCGGGTTGGAGATTAATTGAAAATTGGCACGTGTGCGAATTGCGCATTAATGAGTGCAAGTATGTGAATGGCGAGTATTCGTGGCCAAGTGATAATGTGTATGTGCCGTGATTGGTTTTTGTATTATTATTATTATTATGTGCCTAACCTGCATGGTCGATTATACGCTTGAGTAGGGCCCGAGGGCCTAAATTGTTTGACTACCTGATTGTATGTTTGGATATTCCCTTTTTTGGAAGTACATGTTATCCTAAGTTAGGTTTAGGGGGCTTATTTACTGAGATTCGTTCTCACTGTTGTAATCCCCAATATTTCAGACCCCCAACCTTGAGGATGACCCGCATACCACTATGTTTTGGGATCCCGAACCATATAAAGCATTCGGTGATCGAGTACCCTGATTGGAACGGTGAGGCTTATATTAGATTTTACACTATCGTCTGGGTCGACGAGGGCGTGCTACAACTCAAGGCCCATCCTTACCTTAGTTGGTGCTTTCAGGACCAATTCAGCTTTCATGGGGATGTAGTGAGCCCCGATTCTATGTCTGAGGCGAACTCTAACCCCCGACCAGTCATCATAGAGTCTGACATGAATTTTGAGCTTGAGGACCAAGAGGAGGAGCCAATGGAGTGGGAGTCCGACCCCGAACCGAAGCCAATAGAGCTTGACTTTGAGCCGGAGGAGGATCTCGAGGAGGTATTGGAGCTCGAGAATGATCCCGAGGAGGAGCCGTTAGAGGTCAAGTCCGAACCCGAGTTTATGGATTCTGAGTTCGAGCCATTTGACGATTCATCCGAGTCTTCTAGATCTGATTCTGATTGGATACCCCCCCTAGGGATTAGTTTAGAGCATAGCTAACGTTTAGGGCCGACACTTTTTGGAAGAGAGCCCTTAGTGGATATAGTACCTAATGGCCCCGAGCCACGAATCCCTTTTTGATGACGGTGGCTTGCTGATCCATTTTTGTCCTATGTATGCTTATGTTTCTAATGGATACTGTAAATCCTCCCTTGTTTAATATAAGTATGTGTTTATGATGTTTGTTGCTATCATGGTTATGTTTATTTATGTATGGGAGTATAATCGTTTCCACGTGTGGATATTCTCTGATTTGGGGTTTTGGGTCGGCGACGAGTCCTCCGATGTCGCACTAATCCAATCGCAGAAGGGATGCCACGTGTTGTAGGGTTTGGGACATGACATTCCCCGTTGATTTGGTATCAGAGCAAGGTCAGCTTGATCCAACTTGGTCGAAGCCTAAAGTGATAAGGATTGATGACCTTGGGTAGCTAAATAGGGAGACTTGTGTGCTACATGTATGTTTAGGTTGTTTGATTTTTATGATGGAGCGATGGTTGGAATGACACGTAAAGTGCAGGTGCAGTAAGATCCAAGGTAAGTATACATATCTCTTTGGTTAAGACCTCATGCTACTTGTGTTTAAAACACCTGTTGTGTGATTGATGTTGTGATTCTTTGCCTAGAACTTTAGACTGGCATAGTTTGGTCTGGGTCTCTAATTCCTGAATGGAATTATAGCAGGTAGGTGGGTCATGAGAAACCTATGAGAATGAGTAGATGAATGGGGTCACGAGGACAAGCGAACACAAGGGGCCTAGAGATGGGAGACTCAAGGATTGATGAGGTCATATAGGCATTATAGGAGATAAGAAACTTGATGGGAAGGCAGGCTCAAGAGAAGGCTACCAATATTGCCCAAGCTGCTGTTAATGGAAATCAAGCCAATTAGGGGCAAACTCAAGTAGTTGTGAATAGACAAATGCATCGGTTGGTGGAGCAGTTTTTGAAATTAAAGCCGCCGAGGTTCGATGGAAAGGGTGAACCCGAGGTTGCGCCATGTTAGGTGGAGGAACTAGAAAAGGCCTTTGAAGTCCTAGGGTGCACCGAGGCCGAGAAGGTGACTTTGTTGTGTACTAGTTGCAAGAGAATGCTAGTGATTGGTGGAAGGTCACTAGGGGGAGAGTGTTCCCTGCGGGTACCGCCCAGACTTGGGCTGTGTTCACTAAGAATTTCTATGGGAAATACTTCTCTAAGAGTGCTAGGGAAAGGAAATTAGTGGAGTTCATGAGACTTTGCCAATGACCGATGACGATAGATCAGTGTGAGGTGAAATTTGCAAGACTATTGAAGTTTGCGCCAAGAATGGTGGAAGACCTGCTAGATAAGGTCTGAAGGTTCCGGAATGGGTTGAAGCCGGACCTTCGTAGTCAAATGATCTCGCTGAATATTTGGGATTATAAAGAAATGTATGAGCGAACTTAGGCAATAAAATGGATCAGATGGATAGGGTCGTCGCCTTTGGATCGCGATATGCCTCGGCTAAGGACAACCGCCGCTTCAGGAAGAGGCCGATGGCGGGAAATAGGCGCTTTGTCCCTCCTATCAAGAAGAACATCGAGAAGCCAAACCATTCTCAGAATCGGTTTGGGACATGTTTCAAGTGTGAGAGCATGGATCATCAGATAAGGCACTGCCTTCAACTTCTAGCAGGTCCCCAATGCAATCTCAGAAACCTCAGATGGGAAATTAGACTGGAAATCCCCCACAGGCTATTCAGAGTAGACCGCCAGCTCAAGGAAGAGTGTATGCAATGACGAGAAGGGAGGCTGAGGACACGCCAGGCGTGGTCACAGGTACGGTCTCTCTGTGTGATCATGCTACATATGCCTTGTTTGATTCGGGAGCTTCACACTCGTTTATATCAGAACAGTTTGTTAGATTGACTAGAATTTAGTCGATTTTACTTGAAGTTATGCTTTGTGTGATGACCCCGCTGAATAATAAGGTGTTAGTCTAATTAGGGTGTCTTGACTGTAAGATAGTAATTGGGGGTAGAGAGGAAAGGATAGACTTGGCAGTATTGACTATGTTCGATTTTGATGTAATTATCGGAATGGATTGGTTAGTTAAGAAAAAAGCTGTGATGGACTATAGCAACAAAATGATCCAATTCAACCCGATTGGACATTATAGATTCGAGTTCATGAGAAACCGATGAGGAACCTCGATCCTATGGATTTCTTCACTTGAGGTAACCAAGTTGTTGGATGAGGGGTGTGGAGGGTATTTGGTAAATGTAGTCGATCCGACGATTTTGGAGCCAAGATTAGAGGACATACCCGTGGTGTGTAATTTTCCCAAAGTCTTTCCTCAGGAATTGCAGGGTTTGCCACTAGAGAGAGAAGTGGAATTTGTAATCGAGTTGGCCGCAGAAACTGAGCGATTTCGAAGGAGCTGTACCGAATGTCACTGTCAGAATTGAAGGAGTTAAAGGTCCAGATGCAAGAATTGTTAGATAAGTACGTTAATTGAATTTAATTATTAATTAGAGACCAAGATTGGGTATTGAAAATTATGAAAGTCACGACAAGATAATTGGACGACGTTGTTATTGGCTTAATCAACCTCAGATTTGTCTGAATTCTTCAAAAAACTTGAATTCTGGCGAAAAATGAAAAATGACCATTTTATCCTTAGGATTTTGTTAATGCCAAGTATAATATGAGAGGGACATTTTGGTCATTTCACACTAACTTTAGAGATAGAAATTTTTGGACAATTTTACCCTTGGAAATTTTGTGAAATTCCAATTTTGCCCCTGTATATTTTTGGCAAGGATTAATCAAGACCGTTGATCTTAGGATAAGATCAAATCGTGTCGTTGATTTGGAAATAGAGAGGAGGGTAGGATGTTCATTTTTCTAGGGGTGTTAGGCACCAATTATTGGCCCTTAGACTATTTCTTTCCATTTTCTCTCTCTTCCCTCATTCTCTCACTCACACCAATCTCTCTCCCTCACTCTCCCTCTTGGCCAAGCCTCCTCCTCCTCCCACCGTGCCCGTGGCCAGCCGTCGCTGTCGCTTCCCCGTCGAGCCGGATCAGCCATACGCCGGAGTCACCGCCGCTGCTGTGGCTGCTCGCCTCACACCACCACCTCACCGTCTCTCTCTCTCTCCCCTATTTTTCTCCCTCACCGAATCACCCTCACCAGCCCCATCTCAGCCCAGCACAACAAGAAAGCCAGCAACCAATCCCTGCCGTCCGCCGTCGCTCGTGATCGCCGACGAGTCGTTGGTAACCCTTACCACTTGTCGCCGCTACCGCTATTGTTTGCTTTCTGTCTAGCCATAGTTGAGACCTCGATTTCACGTAGGAATCACAAGTAAGTAATATCCTAATCCTCACCTAGGATAACGGGTATTTTCGGATTAGTTCGAGGCCGTTTTAGCAAGTTTTAGGGGTTAATCGTGGATTAATGGTTGGAATGATTTGGCTGAGTAGTTTGGATGAAATTGATATAGTTTTTGAGGTGGAATTGAGGTTAGAAATGATTATATAGGTAATCGGAATGATTCCGGATGATCATATTGATGATTAAGATATAGTACGTGATGGCTTGGGGGTTGTCGGTGGGAGTATGACACCCATGAATGGTGAAATTTGGCCTAAAATGCAAAAATTCAGGTTAGTCGTGCACGTGCAATTTGAATTGGATTGACTGGTTTTTGGTGATTGTTATAGCTTGAAATAGACATGAATGTGTTGAATTTATGTCCATAATTGTGGCTATGATTATGGGTCCAATGACGACTTCGTTTACTCGTCAAATTGTGAAATGATTGATTGAATTGTAGCCCCATTATGTGCGTGTATGAGCTGAATCAAATTGACTCGAAATTGGCCATGTTTGGGTGTTAATTGAGCATGTGAAATGCGTGAGGGTCGATGCGTGCATGGGCTGAATTTGATCGGATGATAATTTGGTATGTTGGTGTGTAAATCGAGCATGTTCGTATGAGGTTTGAGCGAACGAATGAGTGAGAAATTGTGTGATATGTCATGCGTGTGGTCACGAGAATCCCCGAGCGTCACGCCACGTGCTTGCGTGCCGGAATGGAGGTATTTTTCTATACGGGCCTCTCCCATACCATACCTCACATGACAGCAAGGTTTACTTGATTTAAATTTGAACTTGGAGTTGTCACTAGTCATTTACGGTAGGTTGACTAGAAATCTAATTGAGGTACGGAAGAAGTACCGCGATCCTACAAACTAGAGATTCTAGATAAGGGATTTGATTATGTTAATGATCTCAAATTGAGACTATTAATGCCCTTTTGGTACTTAAGAAAGATATGGCATGTCTAACGTATCACACGAATTCCTAAGGTTAATTCACTAATCTAATCATGAACAAATAATTAAGCACCCAAGAATTAAATGCACATCCAATGGCAAATCAATCATAGCAACCCTAATTTGGCTATTAAAAATGAAAGTCAAGCAAAACACCTAAACCCTAATGAAACCCTAATAGCTTGTTCTTTTCATTTTTTTTAGGGTTTAGGGTTTTTAGGGGTTTTGTCTTTCAATTTAGAATTTTCCAAACAATGCCACTTGGGCATTTTTGAAAATTCAAATTTTACTTTTTATGACTAGCCATAATGATTTCGAATCATTATGTGGATTTTTAAAATTTTTGATTTTTTTAAAGTGCCATTTGTACACTTCAAAAATTCAAATTTTCATCTTTTATGGCTGGCCATAATGATTTTGGACCTTTTAGTGAATTTTCAAATTTTTTGAATTTTTTTATTTTTTTCGAAAAAAATTTTTAAATTGGGAAATGATTTTTTTATGATTTTCAGGAAACTTTTGTGAATTTTCCAATTTTTTTAATTTTTTATTGATTTTCCAGAATTTCCAAATGTTTTATTTGTATTTTCTGAATTTTCGAAATTTTTATGGATTTTCTGAAAATTTTTGTATTTTTCTGAATATTTTGTAATTTTTATGAATTTTCTACAAAATTTTAGAATTTTTTTTATGAAAATCTAAGTTTTTTTAGATTTTTTTATATTCTTATTTTTTTCAAAATTTTTTGTTTTTTTACTTTTCAATTTTTTTTCTCCACCAAAGGGAACGAACCAAACTGGACAAGTTCAGATAGGTTCGACCGAGACCGAACCGGCCGTCACTGGTGCCAGCGCCGGTCACCACCTTCGATGGGCATAACGTCGAAACGACGCCATTTCGAGCTTTTCCATTTAGGCATTTCATCAAACAATTGGTAGGCATGGTTCATTATTTCCAATTTTTAAGGCCACGACCTTGGGCTCGCCGTCGGCAACCTTTCGATGGTGTTCCGAAGCCGATTTTTGGTTATGTGTAAACCTCATGCTACCAGCTTTCAACCTAACCTAGTCGGAACGCTGCCGGACCTCCTCCGGCCGACGAAAACCGAACTCAACAATGCTAACCTAAACTGAATTCTAAACTAATTTTAGAAACCTATGAACTAATATTCAATCCGTCCTAGCTGTCTAAGTCGCTCAAAATAATCATCAAATCATCATACAAGGTAAATGAAGGCCTACTTGAATGGCCATTGCCCACGGTGAAGCTCCGGCGAGGACCTCCGAGCTCTAGTGAGGTAGTTTTCGTGTATGACTGACTTGGTTTATGCAAGTTTAACCATTCAAAATGCAAACAAACAATAAAAATGAAGTCAGAACATATTTTGAGCATAAAAAATTACAAAATACCAAAGAAACGCATAAGTTTGAGCCAAAACACATTCTGGAAATTCTGGGAATCCGTAACTGCGAAGGAATTTTACTTGCTTCGTTCAACGTCCTAATGAAATTTTTGAAATGATCTGAGCCCCGAGAATTGTTCCTTGACACACGATCTTCACTCTGGTGATCACGGCTTCGCCAGAACAGGTTTGGGCTGATCGGACGAGTCTCGGTTTTAGGCGTTCTCGGTCAGCTTCAAACCCAGTTTGCCAGTGAGGAAACTCTCCGGAGAGACCAATTTGCCAGCGCTTTTTCGATCGGAAAAGTGCCGATCACTCGACCTCAAGGAGTCTCAACTCACTTCTCTCTCTAGTTTTTTCTCTTTTGCGTCCATTTCTCTCTCTGCTTTCTCTCGAGAATTCTATCGAGCACTTTTTGTTCTTCTACTTCAGTTTTTTCTGTTTTTTGATCTTTTATTTCTCGCTCAAAAATTGTTGAAACTAACTCCCAATCGATTGAGATCATTAACAGGTGCCAACCGGACATTTTCCAACTGGCTAAGCCGATCAACACATGCTAAAATGGCTAGAAATGTTTTACAAAGTCACGGGTTTGAGTTAGTTTCTTTTTGGGTTTCTCGTAGGTTAAGTGACCGGATGAAGAAGATGAACTGTTCGGGTCGGGTCGGGTCGACCCGCTCGACTCGGCAATTTCGGTTTTACCTAAATTCGCAAATTAAGCCCAATTTCCACCAAATTTTCGAAATGCAACCTCAAAATTGAATTTCCCATCATATTCCGAACCCAAACATATAATTTTCCCCAATTTTCATCATAATTGTGCCCAAGATTTTCTTATTTTTATATTCGGGTTAATAGGGTTTTTCCAATTCGAGGTCTTAATGACCTGATTAGGAAAAATTGAAGCCAAAATTGAATTACCCACCCCTGATTAACCCTAGAAATGATAATCTCACATTTCAAAAATTTCATTTTGGGCACGATTTCCAATTTTTGTTAAAAATTCTTAATTTTCAATCCAATTTTGGGGATTCTTTATTTTTTATGTCAAATTGTGCAATTGGACCGACCATTATGTAATTAAAGATCCCAGAATCAATTGTTGTGAAGACACTATGACTTAAAAATGTCTAGAAAAAATTTAATTTCATTTTTGGTTCAATTCGGGTTTAATTTTACCCAATTTTGGGAAAAACATATACCCGATTGAGATTTTCTAAAATTGACAGTGTATTTATGAAATTGGATTTAAAAAAAGACTAATGAATCTTTTTATGGAATTTTCTGATTCCATTTACTATTTTTCTTGATTTTCTTGCTTATTTTGACTAAAAGAAATTTCGAAAAAATGCAGAAAAATGCTAAAAAATATATTTTTTTTTGTTTAGAAATATGTTTCTAGGCTTGGCCAAGATCCCTAGACCTAGTTTTGAAAATTTTGAAAATATGACAAAAATGAGCTAAAAATTAGGTATCAACACTGAGGCGTGTATTCTAACGTGTAAAAGTGAGCCATCCTGAGGCGTGTACTTCAACGCGGGATCATACCCAGTATTACTGAAAGACTACCAACCTGAGGCATGTATTGTAACGTGGGTTGTGCCATAGGTGGTGGATGTTGAGCCTGAGGCATATACTGTAACGTGGGCAAAAAATATAGCTTGAAGTGTGTACTGTAACGCGGGCTAAGAAGTATTGTGAATATGAGATAGTCGCGTGTAGACCATGAATTGAAAGCAAACTTGAGGCGTGTACTGTAATGTGGGTCGCTGGCAAGTCGAATGAAAATAGTGTGGTGAGGTATGAATGAGTGTGTATGAAATGTCGAGTTTGAAATGCCATGTGTTCGACTTGTGTGTTGGGCATGAAATGTATTTGAAATGTGCATGTGGTTGGAAATTGTATATTTGAGACTAACCTATAGATTGCACGTATCAAAAGCCCAAGTAAGTGCAAATTGTGTGCCTGTCATGTGGTTGTTGAATGTGATTGTGTTTGGACTTGTCTGAAGGTACGTGTTCGCCTAAGTTGGGTTTAAGGTGTTTCTTACTGAGATATGTCTCATGGTTGTTTCAACCAAATCATTTCAGAACCCCCGCCTGAACCATGAATCTCTCGTCGCTGCCGCCTTAGCATTTTGGAATACCGATGCACACCGACCGTAACGTTGTAGAGTTTCCGATGGACGAGAATATGACCTGAATCAAGCATACTACCATAGTTTGGGTAGACATAGGATAACCCCTTTGGTAGGCCCACACCTATACCGCCTGGTGTTTTCGAGACGGGATGGACGAGTTTGGTCCTGCCAAGGCTTTGATGTTCCTTTTGACGGAGTAGGGGATTGGGATCCGTCGGCCATACCCCCTCTTGACGGTGAGGTGACTAGTCTGGAGATTAGCCTAGTACAGTCCGTACATCAGCCTACACCTGTAGCACCCGAACCTTCAATGGATGAGCCTGACTTGGAACCGGAGGAATCATAGGCAGGGTATGATCCGATGGATGAGGATTTAGACGTAGTGCCAAAAGAGGAACCTGAAGAAGAAGAGCTCGAAGGAGAGCCTAAGGAAGCTCCAGAGGAGGACCGAGTAAAAGATCCAAAGTTAAAACTAGAAGAAGAACTAGAGGATGAGCTAGAAGAGGAGTCTGAAGAGGAGGAGCAAATTAAGGTCCCATTGGAGTCGGATGATGAGAACAACCTGATTGAGATCGAGGCAAACTATGAGCTCTCAGAGGAGGAGGTGGCTTAGGGAAATTCAAACTCGGGTTTTGAGGAGTCTGACTTGGAGTGGACACCATCTAGAGGGCGTAGGGGCTAGTTTAGGGGTAAAGTAAACCTTTTAAAGTGTACCATTTTTGGAGTAAGGTATAACCAAGCTACTTATCCTTTTTGATATCGGTGGTGTATAGTTTAGAAGTTCGGTGTGCATGTATATTATGTGGATTGTAAATGGTGTGTAATGTATAAGTTTGACTTGGTAATGAGAAGATGGATATTCTCCTTTTTACCCCTAGTTAAATATTGTTTGGGTGTTTATTGCTACCGCTAATGCTTTGTATCTAATGTGTGGGATCGGCGACTTCCTAGGACGTCGCGATGTTCCACCATAGAGGTATATCACATGCTCGATGGGGTTCGGGGCGTGACAGTTGCTAATCCAGATTATGAACCAGAGGTTTCAAAACCCGATACGGTGTCCATGGAGACAAATTCTGAACTGGAGTCTTTGCCATCAGGTTCTTTTAATGAAATGTCCGACCCAGCCTCGCCGGGGTCACTGCCAAGAAACTGTGGAGGTTTTTAATAGCGTGAGAAACCCTGTCTTTTTGGAACTCCTCTTTTGAGTATAGCAGTGAAGTAGATCGTTCTCCTAATCCTTTTTTGAGTACGTGTGATCTGGGTTGTGGCCTTTAGGAAGGCTTGTATATGTTATCCTTGTAAGTATCGTTAAGTTTATAAAAGGGTTTGTTAGTTTGTTTAAATCATCTCTCTATTATCTTGTTCATGAGTTTGTTGAATGGAGAATTCGTATTGCTTACACGTGTGTTGCTTTGAAATTTGCCCTATCGGGTCAGCGACGAATCATGGGAAGTCACATACTTAACGACCGAGTGGGATGTTGCGGGCTTGTAGGGTGCGGGGCGTTACATCCCCGTTTAATTAGTATCAGAACAAAATCAGCTCGATCCAAGTTTGGTAGAGACATGGAGTAATAAGGAGCAATGGCTTTTGGGATAGTTAGTTAGAGAGACTTACCTTGATCACAAGTTTAGAATGTTTAATGCATGTCTTGAGAGCATATGCTTGTGATTGCTGGGTGTTTTTGTGTTATTATTCTAGATTACTAATGTTGTAGGTGCAAAAAGGTAAGAGCTAGAACCTTGCTAATTGTGTACTTTGATACTTGTTTTGGTGATTACTTGTTGAGGTTTGCTGCTTAGATTTGTTTAAGCTCGAGTAGTTGGTTTAGGTCTCTAATTCCTCGATGTAATTATAGCAAGTTGTGTGAGATTGGAATAGGATGAACAACTCGGGTAAAGGGACCAAAGGTCAGTCAGTTTCGCAAGCGATAACAGTGGAGGATCCTTGAGTGGATGAAGTCTTGAGAGCCCTTGAGGCTATTGGAGATTTAATAGGATGGCAAACTCAAGAACGAACTGCTACTGTGGTTGCTGCGGCCGAGGCTGCTAAGGCTACTGCTATCGCTGCTCAGGATAATCCGGGGAATGGAAATGGGAATCGCCAGTTGCATCAGCCGGTAGAATAGTTTTTGAAACTTAAACCATCTAAGTTTGACAAGAAAAGTGATCCCGAGGCTGCTACTTTTTGGATCCAAGAGTTAGAAAAGGCCTTTGAACTTCTAGGGTGCACGAAAGAGGAAAAGGTGACATTGGCAGTGTACTAGCTTCAAGGCATAGCTAATGACTGGTGGGGAGCCACCCGAGGTAGGGTTTTCTCTATAGGTATGGTTCCAAACTGGACGGCCTTCGTTGAGACTTTCAATGGGAAATGCTTTTCAGAAAGTGCTAGAGAACGGAAAATGGCAAAGTTTCTAAGACTTCATCAAAATCAAATGATTGTGGATCAGTATGAAATAGAGTTTGTTAGGTGTCTAAGTTTGCACCAAGGATGATCGAAGATCCCATGGATAGGGCACATAGGTTCTAGGATGGTTTGAAACCGGACCTTCGCAGTCAGTTGGTACTCCTAAACCTTAAGGATTACAATGAGCTTTATGAGAGGGCTTAGATGGTTGAAAGGGATATGATCGAGAGGGTTGCCGCATCTGGATTGCGGTACGCACCGGTTAGGGACAACCGTAACTCTGAAAAGAAGCCTATGACTAGCAATAGGCGATTTGTCCCTCCTGTCAGAAAGAATATTAGAAAGCTAGCATTCTACTCTAGTGCCCCATGTCGATCTTGTGGGAGGAGGCATGAGAATGGCCCTTGCCCTAGCAAGAATGGGGCGTGTTATGGATGTGGCCAACATGGTCACCAAGTGAAGGATTGCCTGAATCGACAAGCTAGACTACAAATGCAATTGCAACAACCCAGAGTGGGACCAACTGGGAATGCTTCACAGAATAATTAGAATAGACCGTAGGCGCAAGAAAGAGTATATGCGATGGCAAGGAAGGAGGCGAAGAATGCACCTGGTGTGATCACAGGTACGGTCTCTTTATGTGATCATGCTGCCTATGCTTTATTTGATCCAAGAGCATCTCATTCATTTGTGTCAGAAAGGTTTGTTAGGTTGACTGGAATTGAACCAAAATCGTTAAGACTAGTTTTGCATGTTACCACCCCTTTAAAGGATGAAGTGCTAATTTCAGTAGGATGTTTGGATTGTAAGATAGTTATTTGGCAGTTTTGACTATGTTTGATTTTGATGTTATTATTGGGATGGATTGGCTTGGTAAGCAAAAAGCTATGATAGACTGTAGTAGTAGGGTAATCCAATTTAATCCAATTGGTCATCTCAGATATGAGTTTGTAGGAAGCCGAGGAGAAATCTCGACCCCTTGTAATTTATCGTTTGAGGTGACTAAGCTATTGGATGAAGGATGTTAAGGTTACGTAGAGACCGTGGCTGATTCGTCGATTGAGGAACCAAGGCTAGAGGATATAGTCGAGGTGTATAACTTTCCCGATGTCTTTCCTCTGGAATTGCTGGGATTACCACCTAATAGGGATGTAGAGTTTGTAATCGAGTTGGCCCCTAGGATAGAATCGATCTTTAGAGCACCCTATAGAATGGCATTGTTAGAATTGAAGAAATTAAAGGAATTGAAGGTGCAGATGCAAGAATTGCTTGATAAGGGATTCATTCGTCGGAGTTCGTCACCGTAGGGAGCACTAGTGTTGTTCGTTAGGAAGAAAGATGGTTCGTTATGTTTGTGCATCAACTATCAGCAGTTGAACCAAGTGACCGTCAAGAACAAGTATCTGTTACCAAGAATAGATTACTTGTTTGATCAACTGCAAGGAGCATCAATATTCTCTAAAATAGACTTAAGAACGGGCTACTATCAGTTAAGGATCAAGAAAGAGGATATACTGAAAACGGCATTTTGTACAAGATGTAGATATTATGAGTTTATCGTCATGCCATTTGGATTGATTAACTCCCCAGTCGCTTTTATGGATATGATGAATTGAGTGTTCAAGGAGTTTTTGGATTTGTTCGTTATTGTATTCATCGACGACATATTGGTTTACTCAAAGAATCCCGAAGATCATGAGCGACATTTAGGAATGGTTTTACAGACCTTAAGAGAACACGCACTTTACGCCAAGTTTAGTAAGTGTGAGTTCTGCCTCAATCGAGTAGCGTTTCTTGGACACATAATCTCTGGGGATGGAATTGTAGTAGACCCAACTAAGATTGAGGTATTTATGAATTGGCTAAAACCTACGACAGTAAAGGAAGTTCGGAATTTCCTAGGGCTAGCAGGCTATTCAGAATATTCGCGGAAAGCTTCTCTCTAATAGCCACTCCTTTGACTCGCTTTCTGAAGAAGGAAACAAAATTTGAATGGATAGCTAAGTGCGAGAGGAGTTTCTAGGAGCTTAAGCATAAGTTGACGACCACTCCTGTGTTGACAATACCATCAGATCTTGGAGGATACGAGATTTACAGTGATACATCGCTAAAGAGATTAGGATGCATTCTAATGCAGCATGAAAGAGTTGTTACTTACGCATCGTGACAATTAAGACCTCATGAGTCAAACTACCCGACACACAATTTACAACTTGCGGCTATCATCTTTACGTTAAAGATTTGGAGACACTACTTGTGTGAGGAAAGGTTTCACATCTACACGGACCATTAGAGTTTAAAGAACCTGTTTTCCCAGAAAGAGCTGAACATGAGACAATGCCGTTGGATGGAACTTTTCAAGGATTATGAAGATGCACTTAATCGGAAAAGCTAATAAAGTAGCAGATGCACTTAATCGGAAATCAAGCATCGCACAAATGATAGTTAAGGAATGGATTCTACTTTAAGGAGTATGTGATTCGGAATTTAAGTTTGAAGTAGGTCACCTCTCGAGTCTATTGGCTACTTTGAGAACTGAATCGAAGATTCAGGCGAGATTAAGACATTACAATCTACAGACCCTGACATTCAAAAGATTATGAGTATAGATGCAACTAAGAGAAAATCGGACTTTCAAGTATCCGAGGACCTAATCTTAAAGTTTCGTGGACAATTATGTGTGCCCAATGACGCTGAACTTAAGAAGGAAATCTTGGCGGAAGGTCATCGTAGTAACTACAGTATTCATCCGGGCAGTACCAAGATGTATCAGAACTTACGCCAGCACTATTGGTGGAACGGAATGAAAGTGGATGTAGCTAAGCACATAGCTAAGTGCTTAATGTGCCAATAAGTGAAGGAGCAACATTGTAAGCCTGATGGACTATTGCGACCGTTGGAAATCCTAGAATGGAAATGGGAATATATCACTATGGACTTTGTTTGGGTTTACCAAGGAGCCAAAGAGGCTATAATTCTATTTGGGTTATAGTCGACAAGTTGACTGAGTTAGCACATTTTCTGGTAACGCGAAAGGATTTTGCAATGAATAGGTATGTCGAGCTGTATATGCGACAAATAGTCTGTCTTCATGGAGTGCCAGCTATGATCACATCAAATAGAGACCCCAAGTTTACCGCAACCTTTTGGAGAAGTCTTTAGAAGGTTGTAGGGACGAAGCTATAGTATAGCACGGCTTATCATCCGCAAACTGATGGCCAATTAGAAAGGACAATTCAGATGCTCGAGGATGTGTTACGAGCCTATGTGATAGACTTTAAAGGGAGTTATGAAGAACAGTTGCATTTTGTTGAGTTTGTCTACAATAATAGTTATCGGCAGAGTATCAGAATGGCACCATTTGAAGTGTTGTATGCAGAACTTGCAAAACTCCAACATGTTAGGATGAAGTTGGGGAACGGAGTATAACAGGTCCAGAATTGGTACAACAATCAGTCGAGGCAGTTAAGATCACACAAAAAAGGCTTAAGACCGCTTAGAGTCGTTAGAAAAGTTATGCGGATAAGAGACATAGGCCTTTGGAATTTCAGGTAGGAAACCATGTTTTTCTCAAAGTGTCACCAATGTGAGGAACATATCAATTTGGCAAGAAAGGAAAGTTGAGCCCGAGGTACGCAGGTCCATTTGAGATCTTGGAACGAATTGGGATTTTAGCCTATCGACTCGCTTTGCCGCCGAATTCGTCGCAAATTCATAATTTCTTCCACGTGTCTATGCTAAAGAAATATGAACCAAATCCGACCTACATACTGAATTATGAAGAAATAAACGTGGATGATAAAGTGTCATACATGGAAAAGCCTCTTCGGATAGAAGATAGAAAAGAACAAGTTTTGCGGACTAAGACAATTCCATTGGTCAAGGTTGTCTGGCAACATCATGGAACAGAGGGAGTCACATGGGAAAGTGAAGAAATCATGAGGCGTCAGCACCCCGATTTGTTTGAATAGTTTGGGTTGGTTGAAATTTCAAGGACACAATTTTTGTAAGGGGAAAAAGAGTTGTGACATTCTAAAATTCGACCTATTTTTCGGGATTTATGAAATGATAATATCATCGATGTACTTTCAATTAATTCTCGCTCTGAATTGATCAATCATGAAAATACTAACCGTTGGGGAATTGCTAGCTAGGAAATGAGCACGCACGACCTAAGAACTCAAACCTGGATTGACACTTCAACCATAAAGATTAGCAATGGAATATTTTGGGCCATTATAGACCAATCTAAGAATGGTTATAGAACGATTTGACAATGTTATACAATTGGATCATGGGTGATTCCATTTAACCATTGTATGCATTCCAAACGTTCCGAAACTAATTTCTAGCGATTGTGTCATTAGAAACTAGTGATTGACCATTGTAATTACATGACAACTGAGATCATCATAGCTCGAATAAACTTAAATATGGCTTGATATTGAATCAATCACGGGTTGAATGCCCATAGCTCCTAAAAGCCGCCAGTTAATTTGAGATATACAAAAGTGGCATTTGATCGATTTTGACCATGCAATGGAATCCGAACTTGGGTATCGAACATTCCTGGATATCAAAACTATTATATTAGACGTCGCCGCGTTAAGTTCGCTTAGTTATTGGTTTGCTCATAAATTCTCGGAAAAGTGACATTTGGCTCGGAATTTGGAAAAGGCGTTTTTGCCTCTAGGTGTTCTAGAGTTTCTTTGTTGAGTGGAAGGCATAATGGTCTTTATACCCTAGTGGCCAAAAATCCCCTCCTTGGATAGAATTACCCTTACTTTATTGGTTATTTGCTATATGCCCCTTCTAGAAACCTTTTTGCTAGAATTAATCCTAGCATTGAGATGAAATTTGGGGACATCCCAACCCTTGATTTTGGCTATGGATATTTAGTCCCTTTCTCTCTCTCCTCACTTTCTCTCTTACTCTCTCTCTAAACCAAGAACGTTCTCTCTCTCTAAACCAAGAACGTTCTCTCTCTCACCTTGGCCGAAACACACAACCACCCACCACCATCCTCACGCCACCGCCCTTGAGCCCCGTGACCACTGTGAGCCACCCCCAAGCCGCTGTTCATGCCTGGATCAGCCGCCATTCGCCGAATCACCGTTTGGTCGCCGCCGTTCGTCGGAAGTTCTGGTCTAGCTGTGACTTACTGCTGCTGTTTGGGCTTGGTTTCTAGTTTATATTAGTGGTAAGTAACTCCCTAAACCTTGATTAGGTTGATAGGTTACTAATGGATAGGGTTTAGGGGTTATTTAGTGGATTTAAGGGTTAATATAGGGGTTATTTGAGTGTGCTGATTTGGGAACTGTGTATGGCCGAATTTGATCATGTGGTTGATTTTGATATTAAGATAGGTGTCGCGCTGGACTTTTTCGGGGCTTTCGGGATTTGCGTGCTGAGGAGGTATTTTCGTGTAAGGGTCTTTCCCAGACCATATCTCACGTGATAGTGGAAGGTAATTTCTTATTTAGTCTAGGTTTGTGATTTTGGAGTCGCCACTAGTCATTATTGGTAAGTAGACTAGAAACCTAATCAAGGTATGGGAGAAATACCACGATTCTACGAACCAGAGATTCTGAGTATGCGAACTTGGTTACGTTATTGATCCCAAATCGAGATCCCTAACGCCCTTTCGGTACCTAAGAACGATACAATATCTAACGTGTCATGTGAATTTCTAAGGCTTACCCACTAATTCTATCCGTTCTAATCGCAAGAAAAACCAAATATGTATTAAATGCACAATTGAAGTTAATCAATCCTAAGTGGTCTCTAAAACGAAAATCAATCAAAACACTCAAACTCTAATGAAACTCTAAAAGCTTATTTATTTCATGATATACATTTTTTAGGATTTTAGGTTTTTTAGGGGTTATAACTCTTGAATTTGGAATTTTCTAAAAATGCCACTTGAGCACTTCCAAAAATTCAAATCTCACTTTTTATGGTTGGCCACGGTGTTTTTAGACCATTCTGTAAATTTTTTTAAATTTTTGAATTTTTTGATTTTTTTTCTGAAAACGTTTTTAATCGAGAATCAATTTTTATGATTTTCTAAAAATTTTTATGAATTTTCCAAATTTTCAAATTTTTTATTGCTTTTTCAAATTTTTAACATTTTTATTTGAATTTTTTTACGAATTTTCTGAAAATTTTTGAATTTTTTTACGAATTTTCTATTTTTTTGTGAATTTTCTGTTTTTCTGATTTTTAATTTGATTTTTTTATTGTTTTATTTATTCTTATTTATTTTTTGAAATTTCCTGCCAAGAAATGAACCGGACCGATCCGATTTGACCCGATTCGGCTTGGCCGAATTGTGCATTGCTGGCGCCTGCATTGGTCACCTTCTCTAGCGGGCACAGCACCAAAACGGTGCCGTTTCAAAGGAACTTCATTGGGGCATTCCCCCGAGCACCTAGGGTACATGATTGTATGTTTCCCGTTTTCAAGGTTGTCGGTTCGAACCAAATTCCGACGACCTTCTAGCCATTTTCCAACATCAATTCTTAATGATATACTAACGCCACATTGTCCTCTTGCCATTCAACCTATTCGATTCGTCAACGGAACGTCGCCGACCGGTGAAAACGGAGTTCAAAAACTCTAACTTGCAACTTGTTCTAATATAACTATTCAAACTCTCAATTCACGACACAAAGTACCCTAATTGTCTATCTCGATCTAAACAAGCATCAAAATATCAATCAAGGTCAAATGAAGCTAACTTGGTTGGCCTATGGCCACAATGACACTCTGGCGATGATGTCTGAGCTCTGATGAGATGATTCATGAGATGGCCAACTCAGTTTATGCAGTTTTAGTGATCCAAATGCAATCAAACGACACAAAATGCGATTAGAAATGAGTTTTGCACATCCAAGAATACAAAATCACAAGAACAACAGGATTAAATCAAATCATATTTTTTTGAATTCTGGAAAATCGTGACTGTGAAGGGATTTTACCTTCTTCGAATGTAATCAAATCGGGGTTCTTGGACTAAGTAGTGCCCGTGGATTTTTTCTTCAACACTTAAGCTTCCAACAGATGGTTTTGGCTTTGCCGGAAAGGCTCTGAGCATGTCGGCTGAGCTCGATTTTCAGGCTCAGTTGATTAGCCTTAGGCCAATTGTTCCAAGTGAGGAGGTTCACCACCTAGGCCGATTCGCCGATGCTTTTCTAGCTGGGAAAGCGTCAATCACTTGGTCTGAGAAGCCTCTACTCACCTCCTGTTCAATCTCTCTCTCTTTCACTCCTATTCTCTCTCTTCTCTCTCTCGGTAATTTCGTTGAACAGGTTCTCTTCTGCAATGTTCAGTTTTTCCATTTTTGTTGATCCATTATTCCTGCCTAAATTCGATTAAAACCGATTACCGATCGATGAGATTGGTTCACTGGTGCCAGTTGGAGATTTTCCAGCTAGCCTAGTCAATTTTCACATACCGAATTAGTCGGAAATAATCAATGAAGTCGCAGGCTTGAAATGGTTTTTTTTTCTGTGTTTAGTGTGTTTTGGGCAAGCCAGATGAAGAAGATAACCAACCTGAGTCGGTCCGGGTTGACCTGGTTAACCCGATAGACCCGGGTTGGTCTAAATTCACCAATTAAGCTTAATTTTGATATGATTTTCAAAATTAAACCCCAAAATTGAATTCCCCATCATATTCCGAACCCAAATATGTGATTTTTCTTGATTTTTGTTATAATTGTGTCCAGGATTTTCACATATTTGTATTCGGTTAATAGGTTTCTATTCAATTTGATGTCCTGATGACCTGATTAGGCAAAATTGATAACAAAATTGAATTACCCATATCTAATTAATCCTAGAAATGATGGTCTCATGTTTCAACAATTTCATATTGGGCACGATTCCCAATTTGGGTTCAAAATTCTTAATTTTCAATCTAATTTTGGAGATTTTTTATTTTTATGCCAAATTATGCAATTGGACCTACCATTATGAAATTCAAGATCCTAGAATCATTTGTTATGAAGACACTATGACTTAAAAATGGCTAGAAAAAATTTAATTGGATTTTTTGTTCAATTTAGGTTTAATTTTGCCCAATTTTAGGAAAAACATATACCCGATTGAGATTTTTCAAATTAATGATGTATTCGTGAAATTGGATTTAAAATAAGGCTAATGACTATTTTTATGAAATTTTCTGATTCCATTTGCTATTTTTCATGATTTTCTCACTTATTTTGACTAAAAGAAATTAAATAAAAATGGTAAAAAATCATTTTTTTGGTTACAAATAGGTTTCTAGGCTTGGCCAAGATTCCTAGTCCTAATTTTGAAAATTTTGAAAATATAGAAAAAATAATCTAAAAATTATGTGTCAATAGCTGCCCCTCTTTGAGATTAAGCTCGTTAGAGATTGATATCAAAGACAAAGTGACACCTGAATTTTTAGTCAACTCACTGAACAAGATAAGATGGAAACTTCACAACAATTGATTAGGGATCTTGCTTTTTGAAATTCGTGATCTAATCCAAAGGTTCCCTTTTCAGAACATAATTCGAAATATTCTTGATGAATGAGGGAGAGAAATTTACTTATCTGTGAGAGTTTCTTTGTTGCTTATCCAAGGACATGAATTGATGGTGGTGATGATTATGATGGTTATTCTGATTTCGTGGTTTAAGGATGAACTCACGAATCATAAACGCCTAAGGCTCTTCGCCTGAGGATTTCGAAGACTTGCCAAGTGGTTCCTTACCCGTAGGATTTTGAAAATTGCCTAAGGGCTCCTCGCCTGTAGGACTTTGGATTTGCCTAGTAGTTCCTCACTAGTAGGACTTGAATTTGCCTAGAGGCTCCTCGCTTGTAGGACTTGAATTTGCCTAGGGGTTCCTCGCCTGTAGGACTTAAATTTGCCTAGGTGCTCTTCACCTGTAGGATTTCGAATTTTGCTTAGGGGTTCATCGCTTGCAGGATTTTGAATTTGCCTAGTAGTTCCTGTCATGCCCCGTACCTCACGAAGAGCAAGCATCCCAACGTAGGTCGATTTTGGTGCGACATCCCAGGACGCGTCACGGACCCAATACCCAATATAGAGATCAAGTCACATGCGGAAGCACGATAGATAAAGAAATATATATCACCCAGACAAAAATTACAAAGACCAAGGATAGCCACATCAAAACAATTGCCAAATAAAACAACTTTACCCTTATATAAACATATAGAAACTTGTACAATATCCATTTACAAGAAGCAAGACAAAAACGGGTCGCGGCCAATACAACAAAAAGGGTTAGATGGCCAGGTCGATCTATGACATTATCTAAGGTAGGGTAGGGCTTAGATAAAAAAGATACTGGCCCAACCTACTGCGACTAGGGCTGACCTACGGGACCCAGTCCGGGTCAAAATTAGAAGACCCTAACGAAGAAGAACTATTTGGCAACTCCTCGTTAGAATCCAACGAGTCTAACTCGGACTTAGCCTCCTTTGGTTGATCCTCTGCGTCCATCACCTTGGACTCGGGGTCCTCTTCCATCAGCTGCTCCAACTCATCATCATCCGGTTCCATGTTCATCGGCTCGTCCTCATCAACCTCATACTCCATGAGAACGCCCTCTAAACTTGCACTCTCCTCCGTTAAAGTGGCGGGGTCCACTAAATCACCGTTGGGACACTGGGGATCAATCTCACACTTCCTGTTAAATGGGATATCAAAAGTCCGAAGGGGTCCGGTCTTCTCCCCATTAAACGTTCGATAGCACCATGCAACATACTCATGCGTTTCAGATTCTAACTCCCCGACATCTACCTATACTAAAGTATAGTATCTAATGTACATATTCCCGTCTCCTACGGGATGTACAGACATGGTCTTCTCGATGAAGTGGGGAATCCCAAAACGCACGAGCAGCTCTGCCATCTTCACTGCTGGGGGTCTGAAAAGTAGGGTTTTGAATAACTATGAGACGAATCTTAGTAAGTAAGCCCTCTAAACCTAAACTAGGCAAATGTGCACCTCTTGACAAGAAACAATCACACACGACCACAAGCAACAATAATTAGCCCAGGCCCTCAAGCCCCAGCTTATCACATTTTTGACCTTCCAGGTTAGACAATTTATATAAAATGCCCAAGGCACACACGTGTACTCATTAAACCACACGTATGCCACACACATGCTCATACTCATAAATGTTCATGCTACACATCAGTCACCGAGTCGCACGTTCTCGCACTCATGCACACACGTGCCTCTAATATGCCATGCTCATGACTTGGCTCAATATCACACACTGCCAATTTCTCAATTTATTACTCGACCTGTGTAATACGCATCAGGTCTGAATTTATTAACAACACTTCATGGTCCGTGTGAAATGCATCAGGCCCGGTGTCTCTAGCCCACGTAAAACACCTTAGGCGCAACACCGATCTCCATATACGGACCACACCAGCGTAAAACGCATCAGGTTGGTTGTCTTCCGGCAATCCAAGCATCGTCCCGCGTAACACGCATTAGGACGGACTTTATGTGATCGCATGGACACACTATTAATTATTATCTGGACCCCGCGTAAAATGCATCAGGGTATTTTAGTGATCACATGCTCATTCTCGGCATGCAGAACCACATGGCCAAGCAATTCTCTCATTCTAGCATGTCACAATATAAAATGAGCATAACATTTCGAATGAGCAAATAATTAGTCAATGCCAATTTCATACACCAATTACGCCACAACATACTCAATTTCGGTCACACTTAGTCCAATTCTTGCACAGTCCATAATAACACATATAATACACACCATTTGGACATGAAATTAACCACAATTAGGGCCTGCTATTCTAGCATATACTCGGCCCAATTCACATACGGCATGGTATCACAACATTTCATCCAACAAATCACCCGAAACAATTCAATTCAAACAATATGTCAATTTCCCGATTAAGCTTAACTATTAGCTGGACTAGGCTAATTCAGTTCCCCCCATTGACCGAACCAGAACAGCCCCTCACGTGCCTTAATTTGCGTCCAAAACGACATTTTAACCCATTTAGATCATCACACAACAGCCAATATCAACTCCGCCAGTAATTACCCCTAAATTTTCATAATTAACCCCTAAACCCACTATTCCTATCAAGAAAATGCAATTAAGCATAAATTGGGTTTAGGGTTAATACTCACTAAACTCAAATCGGGACGACGAGGAATGGGCGGCCAATTGCCGGTGAACGACGAAATCGGCAGCGGCGTTTCGACGGCAACAACTCACGGCGATCGGCGATGTATGGACGGTGACGTACGGATGGTGACGTACGGGACGGTGGCGTACGGACGGCGAATGGACGGCTGAGGCGTCATGGTGGTAGCAGCTCAGCTGAACGGTGCTTCGGCGATAGCTGGTCAGTCTTCACGATGGCAATGGGAGGAAACAATGATGGAGAAAATGAAAGGAAGAAAGTAGGAGGAGGAGGAAATGGCATGGGAGGTGAATGGGGAAGGAGAATGGCCAGTCAAGGAGGTCCAAGGGCTTCTTAGTAGAGTCCAAGTGTCAAAGATTTAAGGGGTTTGACCAATTTACCCCTCATCCAAAGGCCCAAATTTAACCAAATCCAATAATGCAAGGGCCCTTTTGTCATTTGCCAAATCTAAATTATTGGCTGACCTTATCCATATTTTAATTCCTGAAATGCTCTTTTTAATTCCCAAAATTCGGAACCCTCAATTTTGTCCTAGGGACAAAATGGTAATTTTCCAATTTCGGACCAAAATTTCAATTTTTGTCCATACCATTCCCAAGTATCTGTGGCCACTCAAAAATGGTGTCGGCCACGCAAAATAGTCACTTACGCCCTCGAAAATTGACTTCAAAGTCTTGAAGGGCAAAACCGTAATTTTTCACTTCCTGGTCGAAATTCCATTTTTCGACCGTACAAGCTCCTAATATGCGTGGTTACCCTAAAACGGCATCGGCCTCGAAAAATAATCTCATACGGCCTCGAAAATTGATGTCGGAGTTTAGAGGGGCAAAATCGTAATTTTTTCGATTTTGGCCGAAATTCCAATTTTCGACTGTACTAGCCCCTAATATATGTGGCCACTCCAAAATATTGGCCACGAAAAATAATCACATACGACTTCAAAAATCAACATCAAGGTCTGGAGGGATAAAATCGTAATTTTTCACTTCCGTGTCGAAATTTTATTTTTCGACCGTACCCACTCCAAACATACGTGGCCACTATAAAATGACATCGGCCTTACAAAATAGTCGTATACGATCTCGAAAATTGAAGCCCAAATCCGGGTCAATGTTCCGCGATCAAAATCGCTCAATTTCAAATTTTAAAGTCTCTGACTAACGGGCGGCTGTTTAGAGGTTACACATATCGTCCTATGGATACTCGAGTCATGACGACCTCGATGACCGGGAAAATGTGAGAATTTATCACTAGTGCCGGAGGTCACGATCGGTCGGTTTAAGTTCGGGATTTGTTTGCCACGTGTACTTTCGATCGTGCGGAATCACTCGTGATCCGATCGTACATCGTTGGCCAAACCATATCCGTTGCCTTCCTAGAATCGGCCCACATTAGCCCAAAATATTTCCTCGCTGTTTCTCGAAATCGGTGGCCCAATTCACGGTTGGGTTCCTGGTTCACGTATCGTTTCCTAATTAGCCATTCCCTTTTGGTTAGTTTCCTGAGAGTGATCAATTCTGGGCGAGACTTATCAAGGTGAAATAAGAAATAATATCTACTTTATTGATCCCAAAAATGGATTGAAATTCAGGATGTTACAACTCTTCATCCCTTACAAAAATTTCGTTCTCGAAATTTACAATTTAACCCATCTACTCAAACAGTTGGGGGTGTAGACATCTCATGGCCTCTTTGCTCTCCCAAGTGGCACTTTCTATTCCATGATGCTCCCAAACAACCTTGACCATCGGGATCGTCTTATTCCGCAGTATCCGATCTTTTCTATCTTCGATCCTGACTGATCGTCTATCTCCTTGTACCTTAGAACGTGGGTCGGGTTTGGTTCATACTTCCTCAACATCGACATGTAGAAAACATTGTGTACTTGGAACAGGTTGAGCGGCAATGCCAATCGATAGGCCATATCGCCAATCTTTTCTAGTATTTCAAATGGACCAACATACCTTAGGCTTAGCTTTCCTTTCTTGCTAAATCGGGACAATCCCTTCATAGGCAACACCTTGAGAAACACATGGTCTCCAACTTGAAACTCTAAGGGTCATCGTCTCCGATCGGCATAACTTTTCTGGCGACTTTGTGCTGTTTTCAGCCTTTCTCGAATAATTTCGACAGCCTCCACGGTCTGCTGAACTAATTTTGGGCCCGTAATACTTCGCTCACCAACTTCATCCCAACATACTAACGTTCTACATGCCCTACCATACAACGCTTCAAACGGGGCCATCTGGATACTTTGTTGGTAACTGTTGTTGTAGGCGAATTCCATTAAGTGTAGTTGTTCTTCCTATTTACCTTGAAAATCCACTACATAAGCCTGTAAACATGTCCTCCAGAGTCTTAATCGTCCTTTCAGATTGGCCATCCGTCTGTGGATGATAAGTCGTACTAAACTGCAATTTGGTACCCATGGTTGTTTGCAGACTCTTCCAGAAGTTGGCTATGAATCTTGGATCGCAGTCCGAAGTGATCGTCACTGGTACTCCATACAACCTGATGATCTGTCACATATATAATTTCGTATACCTTTCTAATTCGAAATCTTTTCGCACTGTCAGAAAGTGCGTTGACTTAGTCAGTCGATCTACGATCACCCATATGGAGTCATGCTCTTTTTGGCTTCTTGGTAATCACGTTATGAAATTCATGATGATGTGCTCCCATTTCCATTTAGAGATCTCTAACAGTCGCGGTAGTCCTCCAGGCTTACAATGCTGTGCATTCACTTGTCGGTACGTCAAATACTTGGCCACATTAACCTTCATTCTGTTCCACCAAAAGTGCTATCAAAGGTTCCAATACATCTTAGTGCTACCCAAGTGAATGTTGTACTTACTGCGGTGCGCTTCACTTAGAATTTCTTCCTTAAGCTCTAAATCATTGGGTATGCATAGTCGCCCACAGAACTTCAAAATTTCGTCCTTGGATACTTGGAAGTCCGACTTCCTCTTGGCAACGTCCATCCCAATCATCTTCTAAATCTCTAGATCCGTAGACTGTAATTCTCGGATCATGGTCTGAATCTCTGGTTCTATTCTCAAAACAACTAGTAAGTTCGATACGTGGCTCACTTCAAACTTGAATTCTGAATCTCTAAGCCTCTCCAGCAAGGTCCATTCATTGATCATCATGTGCGCCATACTTGACTTACGACTCAGTGCATCGGCGACTCAATTCACCTTCTCCGGGTGATACATAATATCGCAGTCGTAGTTCTTTAGTAATTCCATCCATCAGTGCTGTCTCATGTTCAATTCCTTCTGCGAGAATAAGTACTTGAGGCTATAATGATCCGTATAGATCTGCAACCTTTCTCCACATAAATAGTGCCTCCAGATCTTGAGCGCAAACACAATTGTAGCCAATTCCAAATCATGCATCGGGTAATTCAGTTCATGCGGTCTCAACTAAGCGACGCATCACTGTAGACTTCAAAATCTCCTGGCCCGGATGGGATAGCCAGAACCGAGGCGGTCGTCAGCCTATGCTTCAATTCTTAAGTAGCTGTGTCATTGGTATGGCTATCGACGACAATCCTTCCACGAAACGTCGATAATAGCCAACCAGACCTAGAAAGCTTCGAATCTCCATCATGGAAGTCAATCTTGGCCACTTTATTACAGCTTCAATCTTCGTTGAGTCCATAGAAATTCCATCTCCTAAGATTGTGTCCAAGGAACACTACTTTACTAAGCCAAAATTCACACTTGCTGAACTTGACGTAAAGTGCGTACTCCTTCAAGGTCCGTAGTACCATAGTTAAATGCACTTCGTGTTCCTCCGGGCTCTTAGAATACACCAGTATATCGTCAGTAAACACTATGACGAACTAATGCGGACATCAAACCTTATTGAGGAGGAGGTGCTAGGGACCCGTTGTTCTATCCGCTAGGCCCGATCACTTGAGCGAGAGCAAAGAAATTCAAACAAGCTGTCGGCATCATGGCTCAAGATATTTGGAATGGAGATAATCTGGATTCGAAACTTGAAGATTCTGAAACTCCTTGGCGCAACATGATTATTCTTGGTCCAACTAATTCCGAAGGAGCTTAAAATTGATGAACTCCGAATTGGCTCAAATTTAGATGGACATTTGTAAAACGGGTTGCTGATCAATACTCACTACTTTTATAGTGATTGATAACGTTTTTTAGCGATTTGGAGTCGTTTAGATGAACTTTTAGACGTTTTTTTCTATTTTTGAACGAATTTTTAATAATTAAGATTATTTTTGTAATTTTAATCCTAGTAGGGTTAGGATTAGGGTTAGTACCCTATATAAGGTTGCTTATAGATTTCTAAGAAGAGGCAAAATTTTATATAGAAAAGTTTTCTTTTTGAGTTCTTTTGAGATGGATCTTATCAAGGCTCCTTTGTGGCGATCAAATTAAACTTATTGATCAAGATCACGAATTCTCTTGTTCGTAGCGTTATAGCGTGAATTATTTGACACGGGTTCGTCAATAGGTCGCCTTCATACCGAGATTACCAATCACAGGTTCGATTGGGGGTCGAGGTCAGTAATTTGTAACTCACAGATCTTCATAAAACGATCATCTTCCACACAGATCCATATCATCTGGTATCAGAGCTGGTTCTACAAGGTCTGATTATCTTACTTTTACTGCTTTTAATTCATCAATCTAGGTTTATAAAGTTAGGGTTTCGTTATTAATTGAATTAGGGTGTTGAATTTGTTCTTACTATGATTTCAATTTTGATTTAGGGTTTTCGATCCTAGTTGTGTTTTTTTTCTTTATATATTGTACTTGAGTTCGTAAAAAAAAAAACAAACAAAAAAAAGCAAAGCAAAAAAAAGAGGCAAAAAAAAGCAAAGAAAAAAAAATTCAAGAAGAGGTCTCATTTTATTTTTTTTATCATTGATAGTTGGATCGAATAGAAAAAAAAATTTCAGTAGTAGAAATTGAATATGAATTCGAATCTCACAAAAATTTGCTGAATTGCTGAGTTGAGCGATATATTATTGAATTTGATCTTGCTTGGTGGTTTATCAATTATTGTGAAGAGCTTGTGAGACTGGATTCAAGTCTGAAAAAAAAGAACTTGCTAGAAAGAAACGAGAGGTAAAAGGCAAGAGTGTGTGAGTTTAATTGAGGGAAGAAAAAGCCGAAATCGAGTTGCAAGATGTAAGACGAGACTTGAAGATGATCGAGAGCCACCACGAAAGAGGCCACAAAATCAGCGAGAGGAGCCTAAGCCACAACCTAGATGGCAGCGGCAATTTGATGATGCATATGTGTCCGATACATAAGATGATCGAGATGGCAGGTTTGAGAGGAGAAACGAATGTTGAGAATTTAGACGTCGAGAAGATGATGAGCTTGGCAATATCAAGATGAAGATTTTATCTTTTCAAGGAAAGAATGATCCTGATACATATCTAGAATGAGAGAAATGGATGGAGATGGTATTTGATTGTCAACGATATTCGGAACTCAAAAAGGTAAAAATTACAGCTGTTGAATTCACTAATTATGCTATAATTTGGTAGGATCAACTTGTGACTAGCAGGAGACGTAATGGTGAAAGACCAATAGAAACGTGGGATGCGATGAAAGCAATGATGAGGAGGCGCTTTATACCTAGTCATTACCACAGAGACTTGTTCCATAAGCTGCAAAATCTCACACAAGGTAATAGGAGTATGGAAGAATACCATAAAGATATGGAGATTGCTATAATCCGTGCTAATGTGGTGGAAGACCGTGAGGCCATAATGTCACGATTTTTTTGTGGTTTGGGCCGAGATATAGCAAGGGTGGTAGAGTTGCAACACTACGTTGAATTAAAGGAATTAGTGGACAAAGCCATCAAAGTTGAGCGGCGGTTGAAGTTGGATCGAAATTACAAAAGTGGTGGAGGTTCAAGCTCGAATTGGAAGCCTAATTGGAAGAGAGATGAGAAGCCGAATTGGAAGGGAAACAATATCAAGACTGAAACTTTGAAGGAGAGGGAGAAGGATAGCAAAATTGTTTCAAATCCGGTTTCAGATAAAACTGAAAACCTTAACACTAAGACTCGTGATATTAAATATTTCAAGTGTTTGAACAAGGGTCATATGGCAAATCAGTGCCCTAATAGGAGGATGATGATCATGACTGGACATAATGATATTGAATCAGAAAGTGAGGGTGGAAGAGGATGATGACATGCCACCATTGGAGGCTTGTAGTGATGTTGAGATGCCAACAAAAGGTGAATTGATGGTGGTTAGGCATTCTCTTAGTGTTCAAGTCAAAGAGGAGGAGCATCACCAGCAACGCGATAACTTGTTCCATACAAGATGCTTAGTGAATGGTAAGATTTGTAGTTTGATTGTTGATGGAGGTAGTTGTACAAATGTAGCAAGTTGTACCATGATAGAGAAGTTGGGATTGAAGACTGCAAAGCATCCAAGACCATATAGATTGCAGTGGTTGAATGATAGTGGTGAAGTAAAAGTATCAAAACAAGTCAGAGTTCCATTTGAGATAGAGCGATACAAGGATGAGGTGATATGTGATGTTATACCTATGCAAGCAGGGCATCTTTTGCTTGGTAGGCCATGACAGTATGATCGAAAGGTACATCATGACGGGTACACTAACTGATATTCATTGGTGATGAATCAGAAGACATACACATTGGTGCCAATGACACCTACTGAGCTGTATAAAGATCAATTAAAACTACAACGTGAGGTTGAGAGAGAGAGAGAGAGAAAAAGTGATAAAACTGAGGGCTTGCGTGGAAACTTTGAGACACAAGTAAAAGGAGAGGAAGATAAGAGTAGAGTAGTAAAAACCGAGAGAAAAGGAAAAAGAAAAAAAATAGAGAAAAGAATTTCTATGCAAAATCGAGCAAAGTGAGGAGAGGTTTGATTCTGAACCGATCGATACTTGTACTTTTGTACAAGGAGGTACTATTTGCTACTAACGAACTTGACCCGAATTTGCCAAGTTTTGTTGTGTCTTTATTACTGGAATTTGAAGATGTCTTTCCTGATAAACTTCCTGGAGGTTTACCACCGATTCGAGGCATAGAGCATCAAATCGATTTGATTCCTGGTGCACCATTGCCTAATGGACCTGCATATCGAAGCAATCCTGAAGAGACAAAGGAACTTTAGCAGCAAGTTAGCAAATTACTAAAGCAAGGATATGTGAGAGAGTCTCTTAGCCCGTGTGCTATTCCTATTTTGTTGGTGCCAAAGAAGGATGGGTCGTGGCGAATGTGTGTTGATTGCCGAGCAATTAATAACGCAACGGTAAAGTATCGACATCCTATTCCTAGGCTAGATGACATGTTGGATGAATTGTATGGAGCTTGCATATTTACTAAAATTGATCTGAAAAGTGGTTATCATCAAATTAAGATGAAAGAGGGGGATGAATGGAAAAGTGCATTTAAGACCAAGTACGGGTTATATGAGTGGTTAGTCATGCAATTCGGTTTAACTAATGCACCTAGTACTTTCATGCGACTTATGAATCATATTTTGCATGCTTTTATTGGTTGATTTGTAGTTGTCTATTTTGATGATATCCTGACATATAATCGAAACCTTGATGACCATATTGAGCATGTGTGAGCTGTTTTGTAGGTTTTAAGGGCTGAACAATTCTATGCTAACCTAAAGAAGTGTTGTTTTGTAACTGACAAATTAGTATTTTTAGGCATTGTTGTTGGTGCTGATGGAATACAGGTTGATGAAGAAATGGTAAAAGTAATCCGTAAATGGCCAACACCTAAGACAGTAAGAGAGGTGCGTTAGCCAGTTTCTATCGTAGATTTGTAAAAGATTTCAGCACCATTGCCGCACCTTTAACTGAGATTATCAAGAAGCACGTTGGTTTCACGTTGGAAGAAGAGCAAGAGAGTGCATTCAATCTGTTAAAGGATAAGTTGACTAATACTCATTTGTTATCTTTATCGAATGTCAGTACTACTTTTGAGATAAAATGCGATGCTTCTGGTACAAGAATTAGAGTCGTGTTGATGCAAGGAGGACGTCCCATAGTGTATTTCAGTGAAAAGTTAAGCGGAGCGACATTGAATTATCTGACTTATGATAAAGAGATGTATGCTTTGGTGCGAACTTTAGAGAATTGGCAACATTACTTGTGGTCAGAGGAGTTTGTGATCTACACTGACCACAAGACCTTAAAGTACTTGAGGGGAAGCAAAAGTTGAACAAAAGACATGCCAAATTGATGGAGTTCATTGAAACTTTTCTACATGTAATCAAGTACAAAAAAGGTAAGGAAAATGTGGTAGCTAATGCACTTTCTCGAAGGTACGCAATTCTAACTACTCTAAGAGCAAAGTGTCTAGGTTTCGAGCATATCAAAGGTTTATACGCTGACAATGATGATTTTGGAAGAGTTTTGAAGCTTGTGAGTATGCTGCGTTTGAAAAGTTTTATAAGCATAATGAATATCTCTTTCGTGAAAATAAGTTGTGTTTGCCTAGATGCTCTTTGCGAGAGTTGTTAGCGGGAGAGGCACATAGTGGTGGTTTAATGGGGCATTTTGGAATCAATAAGACTTATGAAGTGCTGCATGAACTTTTTTTTGGCCACACATGAAACGAGATGTCACACGAGTTTGCGAGAAATGTATCGCATGTAAGCAGGCTAAATCTACGATTAAATCACATGGTTTGTATACACCTTTGCCTATCCCGACGCATTCTTGGGTTGATATCTCCTATGGATTTTGTGTTAGGATTGCCTAGGTCTAAGTATGGTAAGGATTCTATTTTTGTGGTTGTTGATCGATTTTCAAAGATAACTCATTTTATACCTTGCTATAAATCTGATGATTCATCGAATGTTGCTTAATTGTTCTTTTGTGAGATTGTGCATTTGCATGGCAAGCCTAGGTCCATTGTTTTTTATCGAGATACTAAATTTCTAAGCTACTTTTGGAAGATATTGTGGAAGAAGTTAGGTATACAACTTTTATTCTCTACTACTTGTCATCCACAAACTGATGGTCAAACTGAAGTAGTTAATAGTACTTTAGGGACATTGTTGCGTGCTATCATTAAAAAGAATATTAAGTCTTGATAAGATTGTTTACCGTATGTTGAGTTTGCTTATAATAGAAGCATGCATTCTGTTACTAAATTTACATCGTTTAAGGTTGTCTATGGTTTTAATCCCTTAACTCCGTTAGATTTAACCTCTTTGCCTGTTGCTGAGTGTGTGGATTTAGATGGTGTTAAGAAAGCTAAGTTTGTGAAGACTTTGCATGAGAAGACACGGTTGAATATTGAGCTTAAGACAAAGCAGTATGCAAAGCAAGCCAATAAAGGGCGCAAGAAAGTAGTGTTTGAGCCCGGCGATTGGGTTTGGGTTCATATGTGCACAAAGCGTTTTCCCAAACAGTGACACTTTAAATTGCTACCACGAGAGGATTGACCATTAATGGTGTTGGAAAAAGTCAACGATATGCTTACAAGCTTGACCTTTCAGGTAAGTATGGTATTAATGCTACTTTCAATGTTTCTGATTTGACACTTTTTGATGCAGATGCTGATTTGAGGGCAAATCCTTTGCACGGGGGAGGGAATGATGCTGACATCGAACCCTATCAAGGAGGAGGTGCTAGGGACCCGTTGTTCTATCGGCTAAGCCGATCACTCGAGCGAGAGCAAAGGAATTCAAACAAGCTGTCGGCATCAATGGTTCAAGATATTTGGAATGGAGATAATCTGGATTCGAAACTTGAAGATTCTGAAGCTCCTTGGTGCAACATGAATACTTTTGGTCCAGCGAATTCCGAAAGAGCTTAAAATTAACAAACTTCGAATTGGCTCAAATTTGGCTGGATGTTTGGAAACGGGTCGCTAATCAATACTCACTATTTTAGTAGTAATTGATGACGTTTTTTTAGCAATTTGGAGTCGTTTAGATGAACTTTTAGACATTTTTCCATTTTTGAACGAATTTTTAATAATTAAATTTATTTTTGTAATTTTAATCTTACTAGGGTTAGGATTAGGGTTAGCACCCTATATAAGGTTGCTTATAGATTTCTAAGAGGAGGCAGAATTTTATATATAAAAGTTTTCTTCTTGAGTTCTTTTGAGGACTAGATTTTATCAAGGCTCCCTTGTGGGGATCAAATTAAACTTATCGAGCAAGATCGCGAATTCTCTTGTTCATGGTGTTATAGCATGGATTGGTTGACACAGGTTCGTCAACAGGTTGCGTTCATACCGAGATTACCAATCACAGGTTCAATTGGGAGTTGAGGTCAGCAATTCGTAACTCATAGATCTTCGTAGAACGATCATCTTCCGCACATATTCGTATCACGAACTGGTCTAGAAACTCCTTAAATACGCTATTCATCAGGTCCATAAAAGCTGCATGGGCGTTCGTTAAATCGAAGGGTATCATTGTAAATTCATAGTGCCCGTACCTTGTCCTAAAGGCAGTTTTGGGTATGTCCTCCTTCCGGATCCTCAACTGATGATATCCAGTTCGCAAATCAATCTTGGAGAACACCGAGGCTCCTTGCAATTGATCAAACAAGTCATCGATTCTTGGCAGTGGATATTTGTTCTTTATCGTCACCTGATTTAACTGCCAGTAATCTATACACAATCTTAAACTCCCATCTTTCTTCCTCACAAATAGGACTGGTGCTCCTCACGGGGATGCACTAAGGCTAATGAAACCCTTGTCCAGGAGTTCTTGCATCTGAATCTTCAATTCCTTTAATTCCGACAGTGACATCCGATATGGGGCTGTTGAGATCGGTTCAATTCCTGGGGCCAATTCAAGCACAAGTTTCACTTCTCGCTCAGGCAGTAATCCTAGTAATTCCTAAGGAAAAACCTTGGGAAACTTGCATACTACAGGTATTTCTTCCAACATGGGTCCCTCAATTATTGAATCAATCACAATTACTAGATATCCTTCGCAACCATCATCCATCAGCATGGTCGCCTCGGGGGAGGAAATCCAAGGGGTCAGGGTCCCTTCTCGGTTTCCCTAGAACTCAAATCTAGGACGTCCAACGGGATTAAATTAGATCGTCCTATTACCTCAATCCATAATGGCTTTCTACTTCATTAGCCAATCCATACTGATGATCACATTAAAATCAAACATGGCCAATACAGCCAAATCAATTCTCTCTTCTCTATCCCTAATCATAATTTTACAATCAAGACACCCCAACGACACTAACACATTGTCATGCAGTGGGGTCATCACACAGAGCATATTCTCAAGCAATACTAGTTCAATACCAACCAACCTAACAAATTGCTCCGGAATAAACGAGTAGGTTGCCCCCGAATCAAACAACACATATGCAGCATGACCATGCCTGGCGCTTCCTCTGCCTCTCTGCGTGCCATCGCATATACCCGTTCTTGCACTGGCGGCCTCCCTTGAATAGCCTGTGGAAGATTCCCAGTTTAATTCCCAATTTGATTTTGGGATCGGGGTTGCTGTGATAGCATCAGTGATTTAGTGGGGCGCTGCTGAGGACAGTTTCTGATTTGGTGCTCTAAGCTTCCACACCTAAAATAAGCCCTAAAACGTCTCGGCTGCTTGCTCGGTTTCTCGATGTTCTTTCTCGTCGGCGGGGTAAATCATTTATTTACGATCATGGGCTTCTTTCCAAAGCGGCGGTTATCTCGATTCGAGGTAAATCGCGATCCAGAAGTGGCTACCCTATCTAAATGATCCTGCTCTACGGCTTGAACCCGCTCGTATAACTCTCCGTAGTCCCGGATGTTCAGTAAGACCATTTGACATCGGAGTTCGGCCTCAAACCATCTCGAAATCTTCAAACTTTTTCAATTGGATTCTCAACCATTCTGGGAGTGAACTTTGATAATCTTGAGAACTCTGCCTCATATTGGTCTACAGTCATCGATCCCTAGCGAAGTCTCATAAATTCCGCTAACTTCCTTTCCTGGGCAATTTCAACTCCGTGCCTTCCGAGAATACCCTTTCCTTAGTGGTCTTTCACCAGTCGTTCGCATTATCCTATAATTGGTATATGGCCAAATTCACCATTTCAGTCTCGGTACATCCCAACACCTGAAAGGCTTCCTCCAATTCTTCCACCCAACGTGGAACAGCCTTAGGGTCACCTTTCCCCGTAAACTTCGGCGGTTTTAATTTCAGAAACTGTTCCACCAGTTGGTGCATCTGTCTGTTTGCAACCATCTGGCCTTGCCCTTGCTCGGCGTTATTTCCATTGATGGTAGCAGCTGCTGCAGCTTCAGTGGCCTCGGCAATTGCAGCGACCCTCTCTTGGGCTTGTCTGCCCATGACGTTCCCTATCTCTCTTAGGGTTTCTGTAACTTGCTCCATTATGGGTCTCTAGCCTCTTGGCCACCTGAACTCGACTGACCTTGGGGTTCCTTTCCTCTTCTTCTGCTTATCTTTCCATTTTCTGACACTTAAATACCTTCTATAATTCCATTCAGGAATTAGAGACCTAAATCAACTATACCGGTCTAAGTCCTAGGCAGATATTAAAACAACAACTAAACAATCAACATGCGTCCTAGCTCAATAGCACAGGATTTCACCCAAGGAATTAGTATACTTACCTCGGGTCGTGCCGCACCTGCATCATATGAGTCAAATCCAGCCAAACAATGCAAACACAAATAGTCAGGAGGTACACTTAGCACACGAGGTCACCCTACTAGCTACCTAGGTCTCATCGTTCCTTATCACTCTCGACCTGAATGGATCGAGCTGACCTTACTCTGATACTAATTCAAAAAGGGGATGTCATGGCCCGTACCCCACGAAGCGTGAACATCCCAACGTAGGTCGATTTTGGTTCGACGTCTCAGGACGCATCGCCGACCCAATACCTAACACAGAAATCAAGTCACATGCGGAAGCACGATATATAAACAAATATATATCACCCAGACAAAAATTACAGAGACCAGGGATAAGCCACATCAAAACAATTACCAAATAAAATAACTTTACCCTTATATAAACATATAGAAACTTATACAATATCCATTTACAAGAAGTAAGACAAAAACGGGTCGCGGCCACTACAACAAAAAGGGTTAAATGGCCAGGGCGATCTATGACACTATCTAAGATAGGGTAGGGCTTAGATCAAAAAGGTATTGACCTAACCTACTGCAACTAGGGCTAACCTATGAGACCCAATTCGGGTCAAAATCAGAAGACTCTGATGAAGAAGAACTATCTAGCAACTCCTCATCAGAATCCAACGAGTTTAACTCAGACTCAGCCTCTTCTAGTTGATCCTCTGCGTCCATAACCTCGGGCTCGGGTCCTCTTCCATCAGTTGCTCCAACTTATCATCATCCAGTCCCATGTCCATCGGCTCGTCCTCATCAACCTCGCACTCCACAGGAACGCCCTCTGAACTCACACCCTCCTCCGCTGAAGTGGCGGGGTCCACTAAATTACCGTTGGAACACTGGGGACCAATCTCACCCTTCTCGTTAAACGGGATATCAAAAGTCTGAATCAGTCTCCTCCCCATTAAACGCTCGATAGCATAATGTAACATACTTATGGGTTTCATATTCTAACTCCCCGACATCTACCCATACTAAAGTATAGTATCTAATGTCTATATTCCCAGCCTTTACGGGATGTATAGACATGGTCTTCTCGATGAAGTGGGGAATCCCAAAACGCACGAGCAATTCTGCCATCTTCACTGTCGGGGGTCTGAAAAGTAGAGTTTTGAACAACTATGAGACGAATCTCAGTAAGTAAGCCCCCTAAACATAAACTAGGCAAACATGCACCTCTTGACAGGAAAACAATCACACACGACCACAAGCAACAACAATTGGCCCAGGCCCTCAGGCCCCGGGTTATCACATTCTTGACCCTGCAGGTTATACAATTTATATAAAATGCCCAAGGCATACACGTGTACTCATTTAGCCACACGTACACCACACATATGCTCATACTCATAAATGTTCGTGCTGCACATCAGTCATCGAGTTGCACGTTCTCGCACTCATGTATACATGTGCCTCTAATATGCCATGCTCATGACTTGGCTCAAAATCACACACCGGCAATTTCTCAATTTATTAC
Source organism: Syzygium syzygioides (assembly GCA_031216285.1). Classification (NCBI taxonomy): domain Eukaryota; kingdom Viridiplantae; phylum Streptophyta; class Magnoliopsida; order Myrtales; family Myrtaceae; genus Syzygium; species Syzygium syzygioides. The sequence goes on along the minus strand of CM062252.1, from coordinate 19,279,753 downwards.
TCGACCAGCGTAATACGCATCAGGTCCAAATTTATTAACAACACTTCATGGCCTGCGTGAAACGTATCAGGCCCAGTGTCTCTAGCCCGCATAAAACGCCTCAGGGGCAACACCGATCTCCATATACGGACCACACCCGCGTAAAACGCATTAGGTTGGCCGTCTTCCGGTAATCCGGGCATCGTCCCGCGTAACACGCATCAAGACGGACTTTATGTGATCACACGGGCACACTATTAATTATTATCTAGACCCCGCGTAAAATGCATCAGGGTATTTTAGTGATCATATGCTCATTCTCAACATGCAGAAACACATGGCCAAGCAATTCTCACATTATAGCATGTCACAATATAAAATGAGCATAACATTTCGAATGAACAAATAATTAGTCAATGCCAATTTCATACACCAATTACGCCACAACATACTCACTTTCGGTCACATTTAGTCCAATTCTTGCATGGTCCATAATAACACATATAATACACACCATTTGGACATGAAATTAACCACAATTAGGGCCCGCTATTCTAGCATATACTCTGCCCAATTCACATACGGCATGGTATCACAACATTTTATCCAACAAATCACTCTAAACAATTCAATTCAAACAATACGTCAATTTCCCGATTAAGCTTAACTATTAGCCGGATTAGGCTAATTCGGTTCCCTGCATTGACCAAACCAAAACAGCCCCTCACGGGCCTCAATTTGCATCCAAAACGACATTTTAATCCATTTAGATCATCACACAACCAGCCAATATCAACTCCGCCAGTAATTACCCCTAAATTTTCCTAATTAACCCCTAAACTTGCTACTCCTATCAAGCAAATGCAATTAAGCCTAAATTGGGTTTAGGGTTAATACTCACTAAATTCAAATCGAGACGACGAGGAATGGGTGGCTAATTGCCGGTGAACAGCAAAATCGGCGGTGGCGTTTCGGCAGCAACAACTCACGGCAATCGGCGATGTACGGATGGTGACGTACTAGATGGCGAACAGACGGCTGAGGCGTCACGGCAGCAGCAGCTCGGCTGAATGGTGCTCCGGCGGTGGCTGGTCGGTCTTCCCGGCGGCGATGGGAGGAAACGGTGATGGAGAAAATGAAAGGAAGAAAGTAGGAGGAGGAGGAAATGGCGTGGAAGGTGAATGGGGAAGGAGAATAGCCAGTCAAAGAGGTCCGAGGCTGGTCAAAGGACTTCTTAGTGGAGTCCAAGTGTCAAAGATCTAAGGGGTTTGACCAATTTACCCCTCATCCAAAGGCCCAAATTTAAGTAAATCCAATAATGCAAGGGCCCTTTTGTCATTTGCCAAATCTGAATTATTGGCTGACCTTATCCATATTTTAATTCCCAAAATTCAGAACCCTCATTTTTGCCTTAGAGGCAAAATGGTAATTTTTCAATTTCGAACCGAAATTTCAATTTTTGTCCATACCAATCTCAAATATATGTGGCCACTCAAAAATGGTGTCGGCCACGCAAAATAGTCACTTACGCCCTCGAAAATTGGCTTCAAAGTCTTGAGGGGCAAAATCGTAATTTTTCACTTCCAGGTCGAAATTTCATTTTTCAACCGTACAAGCTCCTAATATGCGTGGCCACCCTAAAACGGCATCGGCCTCAAAAAATAATCTCATACGGCCTCGAAAATTTATGTCAAAGTCTAGAGGGGCAAAATCGTAATTTTTTTGATTTTCGCCGAAATTCCAATTTTGGGCTGTACTAGCCCTTAATATATGTGGCCACTCCAAAACAACATTGGCCACGAAAAATAGTCGCATACAGCTTCAAAAATCAATGTCAAGGTCTGGAGGGGTAAAACCGTAATTTTTCACTTTCGGGTTGAAATTCTATTTTTCAACTGTATCCACTCCAAACATACATGGCCACTCTAAAATGACATCGACCTTGCAAAATAGTCATACAGCCCTCGAAAATCGATGCACAAGTCCGAGTCAATTTTCCGCGATCAAAATCGCTCAATTTCAAATTTTAAAGTCTCTGATTAACGAGCGGTTGTTTAGGGGTTACGCGTATCAACCTATGGATACTCGAGTCATAACGGCCTTGATAGAAAACATGAGAATTTATCACTGGTGCCAGAGGTCATGATCGGTCGGTTTAAGTTTGGGATTTGTTCGCCATGTATAATTTCGGTCGTGTGGAATCACCCACAATCCGATTTACATCATTGGCCAAACCATATCCATCGCCTTCCTAAGATCGACCATCATTGGCCCAAAATATTTCATCATCGTTTCTCGGAATCGGTGCCCAATTCACGATCGGGTCCTTGGTCCACGTACCGTTTCTTAATTAGCTATTCCCTTTTAGTTAGTTTTCCGAGAGTGATCAATTCCAGGCGATACTTACCAAAGTGAAATGAGAAATAACATTTACTTTATTGATCCCGAAAATAGGTTGAAATTTGGGACGTTACAGTTCCTCACCAGTAGGACTTGAATTTTGAAGACTTACCAAGTGGTTCCTCACCAGTAGGGTTTTAGAAATTGCCTAGAGGCTCCTCGCCTATAAGAATTTAGATTTGCCTAGTAGTTCCTCACCAGTAGGACTTGAATTTGCCTAGGGGCTCCTCGCCTATAGGACTTTAATTTGTCTAGGAACTCCTCGTCTGTAGGACTTTGGGAAGACTTTCAATAATGAATGCCTTGACCATGAGTTATGTGATTTTTTGAGGTTTCACTAACCTTTGCATAGTTTTTAGTTGACCAAAAACTTTTTTGAAAAGTAGTTTTGAAATTAATCAAAACTATTTGAAACGTGGTTTTTTCTTAGTTTACCACAAACTGTTTGAAAATTTGATTTTAAGATGATCAAAAACTTTTGAAACCTGATTTTGAAATATGTATTCTTTGTATTAAATGCATTTCAGACAATCAAATTTCCTTTTCAAGGAATTATTTGGACAAAATGCTTCAAATCTTTCAAGAAATGCTTGAAATGATCGTTTGGAAGACCTTCATTAGAAAGGATTTGTTTTGATTTACGAACTTAGTCTTTTTTTATTCGATTGAAAGGGGACTGATATGATATCCCTCAATTTTATCTCTCTTAATCAATCCTTAGGTGTTTGGAGATGTTCGCAATGTATACAATCCAATTGATCCGATAAGGTCTTTCAAAAGGTTATAATGTTGGCTTGGTCAATGGCTATTCAAAGGATAGGCATTCTGAGTAAAAAAAAAAGGATTTTATCATATCTGACTTCGGATCTACAAGTTAAGAACCTCGAGAATAAGATAAGATATTATTGCATACACTTATTTGAGTGAAGAATTCTTGTCATAAAGTCATGTTTCTACTCTCAATATCCCAATCCGAAGAGTCTTTGGGGAGAGGTTGTATTGTTGGTATTTGGTAGGCTCAAAAAGCTCATTTGTTTGAATTTGGGTTTTTATGAAATTGATTATCTTCTTGGCATCACCACTTTTCTTTTCTTCTTTTTTCACTAGAGATCATTTCCTCTATGAACATCAGAGTCCTCTAAACATCCATCACAATCTCTTTTCTTTTGCTCATTCTCACTTATTGTGATTGATGATCTCTCATGATCTTGACTTTGCTTGGTCATGACCTTTTTGTCGTTTTGAGCTTTCTTTTGCACTCTCTTTCTTTCTCATTTTTCTTGGGCATTTGGCCTTGCTTTTACCAGGCACACTGCTTTTTCATACCCTAGACTCTTTTGTCTTTGATCTTTTTGAATTCTGAGGACTTTGTGTTTTGCCCTTTTGTTTCTTATCTATTAAAATGAATCATATGCTCATGCTCCAGTGTGAAGAAATGATCACCAATTTGGGGTTCTGAAATGAATATTCAAGCTCAATTGGGCTTTGTCAAAATAATGTGTTTAGGTATAAGAAATGAAGTGCTCTTTTTCCTCTTTAGATGTCTTGAGCTTCCATATGACTTCATATAAAGTTATCACAGAAAGATCGATGTAAGAACATGCAATAAAATCTTTCTTGATCCTATTCTCCATAGCTATTAATCCACAAACATCCTGATTTGCCCCAATGTGGGGTGGTTCTTAACAGGATTGTTTTGGGAAAACTTTTCTACTGTTTTGGCTCAAATTTTGGTTTGCAAGGGATAAGCATGTGTTTGGGACAGTGAAATGATTGCCTTTCATCATTTCAATCCATATAATTATTGCGAATATCCTCTCTTTTCTTCGGATGAGTTTTTCTTACTCACTTCTCTATTTTGACTTTGAGTATATAAGGGACGTGTTTGAATATGGCTTACCTTTCATCATTTGAAGGTCTTTCCATTTAATTTGATCCAAACTTTTTCTTTGAAATTTTCCAAAGGCTTTTGTCAAATTATCCCTTTTAGGGAGTTTTGATGCTTAGTGCATTTTTAAAGAAAACGTGTTTCAAAAAATTTCTGAGGTATTTTCCTTTTGCAAAACAATTTGTTTTGTTTTTGCTCAATTTAGTTTCATTCCACTTGGGAAAAAGAAGTTCATTTTTCTCTTAAAAATGCAACTTCTTTTACACATGCTCTCACGATTTGGCAATACCTATCTAATTAATTTACCAAGATCCCTCATGTTTGCATGTTTTTGCTTTGGTTACACTGAGGATTCTTCTATTGTTGCTCCCTTGTCTTTGTCTCTCTAGGGATGATAAAAAGGAAAGCACATTAGAGGATACTTCCCTCTACTGTTTGATAACTCCATTGGGAATTTTGAAATCATCAACTGGTTCGGATTCTTTTGCTTTCTTCTGCAAAATAGATAATCGTGTTCATGAAATGCATGGCATGCATGATATGCACATATTCTAAAGGGACCCGAATCTTTTCTTGAATGTTCGCCTTCATTTTATGGATAAAAAATCTTGACAGCATCTGTATTTACGGGATAAGCCAATTTTGTTCCTATCATATCTATAAGAATCAATGCTCCTCCAGGAAGAACCTTCTTGATAATGTATGGACTCTCATAATTCGGAGTAAATTTACTACGAGAATCTGAATTATTGAAGATGACTTTCTTTACTACTAAATCCTTTTATTTTGAAATTCCTCGATTTCACCTTTTAATTAAAAGATTTAGCCACTCGTCTTTAATAGGCTTGTCCATGGCATATATCTCTTAGTCTCCTTTCATTGATCATGTTAAGTTGTTCATATCTTTGTTAAATCCACTCAGCTTCTGAAAGCTTTAACTAGGACAGTATACTTTTTTTTTGTGATCATTGTGCGCTGAATCTGAAGAAGTGTTCTTCATGAAGGTTGTTCTCAACATCTTTAAGTATAACATACTTTAATTTGAGAATTTTTGGAAATCATTTGAGGCCATTCGGAAGTCCATCTTTAGATCGAAACAGAACTGCCCGATTTACTGTTCATCCGACCTTCTAGTCTATTCGAATTTTTAAAAATTTTTCTAGGCCTATTTTCAAAATACTTCCTTCACAAAAAATTGTTGGGGACATTTGTGGTTATAACATATAAAAATTTCAAGGCTTTCCAAAATGATTTGTATACTGAATGAGTTGTATTTTGATGGCTTGAGGGGCTGTCTGCGCGAATCGGATTTTATCCGACTTTAAGTGTCAAAACGAGGTGTTTACAGTAGAACTGGATTTCTAGTTCTTCACAGAAAGTGTTCACCGAGATGTTTTGTATAACATATCCAAATTTCATAGTTTTTGGAATTGATTTACCATTTTTTTTCAAATGGATTTCTATTACTGTGTAACTACCTAATTTGGAACAGATTTTGTAAATTCCGGATTTTTCTCTCTCTCGGACTGATTAGTGGCTATCCATTGAGGTTTAATTGGGCCTTGTATGGCTAATGTGTGGTTTGTTCGTGAATTGCCATTTGTGAATGGTTGGGCCATGTAGTGGCTGATTTGGGTACAAATTATGTCTGATTGTGTTAAATTTTGTGGTGCCTCGTTTGAGCGACTCGGTGGTTGGATGATACTTTTTCGTGCTCAATTACTTAATGCCATGCCGCCTGATTTTGTGTTCGAAGAATGTGGTGTGTGATTGGCCAATCATTGGTGTGAATCTTTATTACCCAAGTGTGTAAATTATGTTTTGGGCCACATGGTACTAGTTGGCCAAGTACGCATGTTATGAGAATAAGTATGGGCAATTGATTGACTATTTGAGCACGTTGATTTGGCATGTTTGTTGAAATGTCGTGCTGAAATTGAATGCTCATGTTGCATTGTAGGACATTGCATGGCCACGCATTATATATGCCGAGAATGGGGCATGAGATGAGATTGTGCAAGAATGCGTGCCTAACATGAGCATGTGATCAGCTAATTGCCCTGACGCGTGTTACGCAGGGTTCAGATAATAACTGGCTGTGTGTATGTGTGATCACAATTCGCCCTGATACGTATTTTCGCGGGATGTGCCGTCCTAATCATTTTACGCGAGACAATGCCCTGTACATTCGAAAAACGACCAAACTGATACGTTTTACGTGGGCTCTGGTTCGTGACGAGATCGGTGTTGCGCCCCATGCACTTTGTAGTAGGCTAGAGACACTGGGCCAGAGATGCGCTCTATGCGGGCCATGAAGTGTTGTGATTAAGAAAGAACAGTGTTGTGCCTCATGCACTTTCTAGCAGGCTAGAGACACTGGACCTAATGCATTTTACACGGGTTGTAATAATAATTGAGCATTAAGCCAGTGTACAGTGTGAGCCAGAATGAAACATGGCATGATGATGACATTTGCATGCATAAGAATGCATGGGCCAGTGTGCGAGTGTGCAAGACTCGATGAATGGCATGCAAGATGAACACTTTGAGTATGGGCATGCGTATGGCGTACGTATGAAAATGTGTGCCACGTATGTACCGTGATTATTATATCGAACTGTTTAACCTGCAGGGTCAGCAAGGTAAGCAATCAGGGCTCAAGGGCCTAGGTCATTTGATTGACATTATTGTCCATTGTTGCATTGATTTGCTTATTAGGAGGTGCATGTTAGCCTAGTTTCAATTTTGGTCGCCTACTCACTGAGATTCATCTTATAGTTGTTTAAACCTCGTTTGTCAGGCTCTTGATAGAGGTTGCCTAGTGTACCCAATCCATACGAGAATCCGGACCCCATAGAGCAGGATCCCAATCAGGATGGTGAGGTCGAACAGATGGATTCGGAGGATGAGATAATCGAGATTGAGTCTGAGTCATGAGGATCTGATCCCGATTAAGTTTCCTAGGATCAGCCTTAGCCTCCTTAGGTCAGCCCAGTAACCCTTCTGATTATAGCCCTACATTAGACTGCCCCTTGGCCACTTAGGGATTTTGTTAGTAGTGGCTGTTGACCCACTTTTGTTTGGTGATTTGTATTGGTGTATAGTGGATATTGTATATGTTTTGAAGTTCAATGCAAGTCTTGATTATTAGTCTTTGAATTGTTCGACATTCCTGCTACCTTTGGTCATGTATTGTTTTGTACGGGTGTTTTAATTATCGCTTCCGCATGTGCCTTATGCTCTGTGTTGGGAGTTGGGTAGGCAACGCGACTTGGGACGTCACAGCAAATTAGACCGGTACGTGAAATGATTGTGCTTCGAGGGGTTCGAGGCGTGACATCATCCATGCCAACCCATATGTCCGGTATAATGTCTTTATTTTTGAACGCCCATAATGATGGTGTTTATTTGACACTGTAATTATATTTACCGCTGTCTTGACCGAGTAAGTCTATAATTTCGCCTTTAACAGATGACTTCTAGGTGAAATGCCTTTCAACCTGACGGACTTTTTCTTTCTCCTTTTCATCTTGATCTATTTCATCTTGAAGTATTTCTTCTTAAGTAGAGCTTTCTCTTTAGGACTGGTTTCATCATCCATACTACCCCAGCCATCAAGCACAATTATTCCAGAATATTCTTCCAAGTTGTCTACAATCTTGCCTTTTAGGAGTGCTTCTTGACGAAAGTGAGCATCTCCTAATCGAGAAGCTTTAATCTTGACTTCATATTCTTTTTCATCATCAGACTCAATCAATGTTTCCTCATCTTTGATCATGTTTACTGTATTATGCTCAGGAAGGGAATTCTGATGTACATTTGATTCGGGCTCTTGGAAGTTCAATATCTTCTTGTCAATGAGCTGTTGAACCTTGTACTTTAGAGTGGAACAATTATCTACATCATGTCCCCTTTCTCCCATGTGATAGATGCAAGTTTTTGACTTATCGTACCAAGAAAATCTCGCAGGATTGTCTCTTGGTACTTCCTTGGCCACCAAATGCCTTTCCAGAAGCATCAGTAATAGCTTTGATAGGGGTCGAGACAACGGTGTATATTGCCTCAAGAGCCTTTTATTTAGCTTGAATTGCCTCGGATTTTTCCAAGCAACATTTGATTGCTTTGGAAATAATACTTGATGAGTACTTGGGCTTGATACCATAGTCACTTCTCGGATGGGTTCTGTCTTTTTTCCTGGGGTAATGCCTTCATGCTGCTGTTTCTTGAGCCTTCTTTTTTTTTAAGCCCCATTGAATTCTCTCATCCACTTTTACCAACATGACGAATGTCTAACAGCCTGATACATGAAGCTTGTTATAATACTCAATTGGCAATGACCTTAAAAAGAGCTCAATGAGATCGTCTTCACTTATGGCGAGCTTTACTTGTGAAATAACAGCTTTCCATTTATAAGCATAGGCTCTGAACCCTTCATTATTCTGTTTCTCGGTTCTGACGAGATCCTCTCTAGTTTGGAATACTTCAGCATTGAACTTGTATTGGTAAAGAAATTCTCCCGCCAAATGATCCCATTCAGCGGAGTCTTCTATATCGAGGGTTGTGTACCATGCAAGGGTCGTCCCTCTCAAACTGTCTTGAAATGTACTACTAAGAAGTGGCGTGTTGTATAAATATCTTGCCATCTTACAGAGATAATATTTCAAATGGCTTTTGCGACAACTAGTGCCATCATACTTGCTCACAAACTTTAGCTCCTTATAGTTTTCTAGAACAACCACCTTTGCATACGGTGAGAACTTGTTGAACCTTTAAAGCTCACCTTGACTTGTTAAACATTCTTCAATTTTGACCAATCTCTTGGCCTCTTCTTTATCTTTTGTTTTGGACGTTTTCTTGATTTGATCATTCACTTTCAAATTTACCACCTCAAGTGTAGTCTTTGAAGGATTTTCTTGAACTGGTTCTTTGTTTCTTACTGGGTCTTCAATTGGTGTTTCGGTTGCGTTTAAAGTTCTTACATTTGCAGTAGTAGGATAAGATCCTCGAGATGCGAGAATAAAAGCCTTCATTTTCGCCATCATTGCAACCATTTGGGTCATTTGATTCTCGACTTCAACTAGTCGAGCATGGGTTTCTTCTTCCGCTATTCTAACTTGTAGGCGAGTCCAGAGTCTTTTACTTTCCGTTGCTAAACAACCTGATTTACAAAAAAAGACCTAATATTAGCATAGGAAAATGATCACGAAACCCTACATCCTTTTTATTGTATGGTTTCATGAGATTGTCAAGGATAAAAAATTTCATACAAGCCTTAGCTTTGTATAAAATTCTTCATCAATGTCTTTCTCAAGGAATCATATAATTCAAAGAATTGTAATCCATGGTGATTTTTCAATATTTTGAACCTTCATTAAGCAATTATTTTAATTATTTTAATTTTTTTTATTACAGTGCTATTCATCAAAATAGGGAAATACTAGCTTAAACAAGTCTAGGCTTCTTGCTAGTTAAGGTAGCTTTAGCTTCTTCATACTTCTTGACTTGTGTCTCACATTATTCCACATCAATCATCACTTCCTTGGGAACATACGGCTCTACACCTGGCATGCTCGACATGATGTACTCTAGGATGTACAGCTCATCAGAATGAGTTGTAACACTCAAAGGTACATAAAGTTCGACGTCAATTGGTCGTTTAGCCTTCAACCACCTTATATACTCATTAGATGCCAAAAAGAGCTTCATTTCTGCTTCCAAATCTTCCGGCCATTGTACTATGTATTTGGTTGATCTTTTCAAGGAATTCACAATCCTATCGACCCTTGTTCGCAACTCTTTACTTTTATTTTCTGGTATAAGTTCTTGTGGTATCTCAAATGTGAACTCCTCAAGATGCCAAATAGGTGGAATTTGTTGAACCATGCCGAATTGTCTTACGACTCTTAGTGGACAACAAGCAGTTTCGCCACTAAATCCTAGTAAAGGCACAAAATTACCGTCTTAGGTAGTAATTTGAGCTTCGCTATCTTCATCCATCGAATTCTCCATTGAAGTTGGTCGGGAGTTAATGCTCTAATGAAGTTTGCCCACTTATGAAAAGAGTACTTTGGCATGTTTTTCTTGGAGTTTCAAACACTTCTCAATAGGGTTGGTAGATGAGTCCATCTCTTGAGTGCTCATATAACGTTCCCAAGACCAAATATGGGAGATAAACCATACAGAAAGCAACCCAGCTAAAGCTTGTAGTACATTCTTTTGTTGATTTTGGTATTTGTTCGGTGAAATGATAGTCTCCGACAAGATCATGTTGGAGAAGTTCCATTTTAGACAAGCTTGCCTAGCAATTACCGCAACAAGAGGATTTAATCCCATCCTTGATGTGGGAAATAAAACAAATCCGAAGAAAGCCAGAATAAAAACCCTTGCGGAAGTATTTCCCGTCTCTTTCGGCAATTTGGAATAATTGTCCACCAAGTATGATAGGAGAAATCTCCCAATATTCGACTTGATCAACTTTTCCACTTGAGGGGTCTTTAAGTTTAAAAATTCAACTATAACACTTGTAGGTTTCAATCTGACTAGGGGCTCAACGGTTCTTGACTCGAAATCAATCCCAATGGTTGCCTTATATTCTTCTAGTGTAGGTACTATCTCGTGCTAGCCCAATTAAAATGTGGCAGTGGTAAATCCCAAAAATGGGATGATGCTTGGATTAGACTGACTTGGTACTCCAGGTTGATGAGCTTAAACAAATACCTGAGCCTTTCCCTTACGTATGCTTTGTTGTCCTTTGTCATGTTTGCCCATCATGCCAAAAGCTCCTTCCTTGGAATAGGAATGACTTGTATATCTAGTTTCCCCATTTCAATCTAAAGCATGTAAAATAAAGTGATTATTATCCACCATGGATTATCAATTGATTTTAATGCCCCTGTTTCACTTATATGTTCTTTTAAGGTAGGACGGAGGTTAAATACACTTGCATGCCTCAAAAGTAATGCAAGTGTTATTTTGAATCCGTTTAAACCTTAAAAGAGCATATAGTTGAGATCATGGACAAATTCAATGTGTAATGTAAATGCCCATTTTGTCATACTCCATTTAGACCATAAAAGTCCTAATCTATGGTTTGCAACTTCGAAGATATTGAAATGAACAAACAGGCATTTGAATTACATGAGAAATCTTCCGTGGACCTATACATTTCATCTAAAAATGAAAGAATGGTCAAATAGAGTATGACGCCCTAATCATGCATTCTAAAACAAAAGGGCATTTAAACCAAGCATTGAATGTCGTTTAGGCATTTTTTAAGAATGTGCCAACTAACATACATAATTGTAAAAGAATGGAATGGAACGATACTTGCTTACCATAATATTTATGTTTGATTTTAGGTATACCAACCACAAAGACATGAATGTAACAAGTGAAGTTTTGACACTTAAAAGGGTGGGATATTCTAAAGGCTCAAGGTCATCACCTTAATGGACAAGAGATTCCATTCCAATAGGCAATCGGCCTAAAGTTATGGAATATTATTCCACCTCGATGATCGACATTGTATTTAAATGATCCCATGAGCAATCGGCCCATAGTTTAACCTAAACACATACCTCCTAAGGGTAATCCTAAATGTAGCTGGGGTTGGGCTACGAGTGGTGTATGCTAATGGTGTAATGCTAAAGTAATTTAAAGACATGCATAGCAATTAATGACCAAACAACACTTCTAAAATTCATTCACAACACATTCAATCCCAACACCATCCTGTAAAAACAAGAGTTAACAAAGACCACACCCATTATACCACTCGCCTGCAAAACCATTTAACACTATCATTAGCGGGACGTACCTGGGATCCTTCCAAGCACAAAATACAAGCATATCGTTCTATCTAGGCCTAAGTCCACCTAGAAAAGGTTCATAATCCCCAACAAAGTTGCCAAGCTTGTCGCGCCACACTTTTTTGAGGCTTTCGGAACTTGCGCACGAAGGAGGTATTTCCTTGTAAGGGTCTTTCCCAAATCATACCCCACGTGACAGTGGAAGGTAACTTCTTATTTAGTCTAGGTTTATGATTTTGTAGTCGTCACTAGTCATTATTGATAGGTAGACTAGAAACCTAATCGAGGTATGAGAGAAATACCACGATTCTATGAAATAGAGATTCTGAGTATGGGGACTTGATTACGTTATTGATCCCAAATCGAGATCCCTAACGCCCTTTCGGTACCTCAAAACGATACGATGTCTAATGTGTCATGCGAATTTTCAAGGCTTACCCACTAATCCTATCTGATCTAATCGCAGGAAAAACCAAACAAGTATTAAATGCAAAATCAAAGTCAATCAAATCAATTAATCCCGAGTGGTCTCTAAAACGAAAACAAATCAAAACACGCAAACCCTAATGAAGCTCTAAAAGCTTCTTCATTTTATGATATACATTTTTTAGGGTTTTTTAGGGGTTATAAACCCCTGAATTTGGAATTTTCTAAAAATGCCACTTTGGCACTTCCAAAAATTCAAATCTTACGTTTATGATTGGCCACGGTATTTTTAGACCATTCTGTGAATTTTTTAAAATTTTTGAATTTTTTGATTTTTTTCGAAAAAACCTTTTTTTAACCGAGAATCGATTTTCATGATTTTCTAAAAATTTTTATGAATTTTCCAATTTTCCAATTTTTTTATTGATTTTTAAAATTATTTACATTTTTTATTTGTATTTTCTGAATTTTTTGAATTTTTATGAATTTTTTGAAAATTTTTGAATTTTTTATGAATTTTCTAATTTTTTTGTGAATTTTTTGTTTTTCTGATTTTTGATTTATTTTTTGTATTTTTTTATTTATTTATTATTATTTTTTATTTTTTGAAATTTCCCGCCGGGAAATGAACCGGACCGGACCGGTTCAACTCGATTCGGCTTGGTCAAACCGAGCATTGCTGACGTCGGCGCTGGTCACCTTCTCCGGTGGGCATAGCACAAAACGGTGCCATTTCAAAAGAACTTCATTGGGGCATTTCCCCGAGCACCTGGGATGCGTGGTTCTATGTTTCACATTTTCAAGGTCGTCGGTTCGAACCAAATTCTGACGACCTTCTAGCCATTTTCCAGCATCAATTCTTAATGATATACTAACTCTACATTGTCCTCTAGCCATTCAACCTATTCGATTCGTCACCAGAACGTCGCCGCCCGGTGAAAACGAAGTTCAAAAACTTTAACTTGCAATTTGTTCTAAATTAACTATTCAAACTCTCAAATCACAACATAGAGCACCCTAGCCTTCTATCTCAATCTAAATATCAATCAAGGTCAAATGAAGCTAACTTGGTTGGCCTATGGCCATGGTGATGGTCCAGCGACGATGTCTGAGCTCTGGCGAGATGATTCATGAGATGGCTGACTCAGTTTATGTAGTTTTTGTGATCCAAATGCAATCAAACAGTACAAAATGCGATTAGAAACTAGTTTTGCACATCCAGGAATACAAAATCGCAAAGAAAATCGCAAGAACAACAGGATTGAATCAAATCATACTTTTTTGAATTCTAGAAAACCGTGATTGTAAAGGGATTTTACCTTCTTCGAATGCAATCAAATCGGAGTTCTTGGACTAAGCAGTGCCCGTGGAGTTGTTCTTCAACACTTAAGCTTCCAACCGATGGTTTTGGCTTCCAAGCTCGATTTTCAAACTCAGTTGACCATCCTCGAGCCAACTATTTCAGGTGAGGAGGCTCACCACCGGGGCCGATTCGCTGGTGCTTTTTTGGCCAAGAAAGCGTCGATCACTCGGTCCGAGAAGCCTCTACTCACCTCCCATTCAATCTCTCTCTCTTTCACTCCTATTCTCTCTTCTCTCTCTCGATAATTTCATTGAACAGGTTCTCTTCTGTAATGTTCAGTTTTCTATTTTTGTTGATCCATTTTTCCTACCCAAATTCGGTTAGAATCGATTACCGATTGGTTAGATCGGTTTACTGGTGCCAGCCGGAGATTTTCCAGCTGGCCCAATCAATTTTCATGTGCCAAATTAGTCGGAAATGATCGGTGAAGTCGCAAACTTGAAATGGTTTTTTTCTGGGTTTAATGTGTGTTGGGCAAGTCGGATGAAGAAAATACCAACCTGGGTCGGGTCGGGCTAACTCGGTCGACCCAACAGACCTGGGTTGGTCTAAACTCGCCAATTAAGCTCAATTTTAACCCAATTTTCAAAATTAAACCCCAAAATTGAATTGCCTATCATATTCCGAACCCAAATATGTGATTTTCCTTGATTTTTATTATAATTGTGTCCAAGATTTTCATATTTTTATATTCGGATTAATAGGTTTTTATTCAATTTGATGTCCTAATGACCTGATTAGGAAAAATTGATGCCAAAATTGAATTACCCACATTTGATTAACCCTAGAAATGATATTCTCATGTTTCGACAATTTCATATTGGGCACGATTCCCAATTTGGGTTCAAAATTCTTAATTTTCAATCTAATTTTGGGGATTTTTTATTTTTATGTCAAATTGTGCAATTGGATAGACCATTATGAAATTCAAGGTTCCAGAATCATTTGTTGTGAAGATACTATGACTTAAAAATTACTAGAAAAAATTTAATTGGATTTTTTGGGTCAATTCGAGTTTAATTTTGCCCAATTTTGGGAAAAACATATACTCGATTGAGATTTTTCAAAATTAATGATGTATTCATGAAATTGAATTTAAAATAAGACTAATGACTATTTTTATGAAATTTTCTGATTCCATTTTCTATTTTTCTTGATTTTCTCACTTATTTTGACTAAAAGAAATTAAATAAAAATGCAGAAAAATGCTAAAAAAAAATTTTGTTTAGAAATAGGTTTCTAGGCTTGGCCAAGATTCCTAGTCCTAATTTTGAAATTTTAAAAAATATAAAAAAAATGAGTTAAAAATTAGGTGTCAACAATAGGTTGATCATGTGGCTCACATTAGTTCTTACTATGTGAATGTTAATCTTATGGCTTAAAGTATTTGATTATGTGCCAATTTCAATCATGTGGTTTAAATTAAATGAGTTTGTGATAAAGTTTGATCATATGGCTGATTAGAGATTTGAAGTTGATCATGTGGCTTTGATTGATAATCGCATGGTTAATTAGTTTAATCGTGTGGTTGATTAAATGTTTAACGCCAATCATATGGTTAATTAGTTTAATCGTGTGGTTGATTTGTTTAATCATGGCTAATTAGTTAACTATGGCTTGATCGCGTAATTTGAATGATGATCATGTGGCTGAAATTGATGTTTCATGGTTGATTTTACACTTGATGAATGGATCGTGTGGTTAATCATGGCTAATCTTGGTGTATCATGGCAATTTGTGACAAGAAAATGATGTTTGATGTGGTTATGAGTGCAACTTATGACATGTTCGTTCATAGGAAAATACACGTCATAAACACTTTGAATTAAATAATTAATAAAGATAAAAATTGGCAATGATTGATTGTTTGCGTGCATGGCCATGATAAGTTCCGTTTAAGATGAGTTCTAAACAATGCCGGGTAGGAGTTTGGATGCCGTCTAGGCGAGGGTTCTAGACGTTGCTGATCGCAGTGGAGGCCGGATCGATGCTCTTTATTAGAATGTCGTTAGGTACCCGGCTTGCCGGGGGGTTCGATCCCCAACGTTATCGCGCCTAAAGTAGCGAGGCGATGCCCAGCTAGACCGGAAGACCGGCGGGAGTTCGGTGTGACTTGAAGGGTCGTTAATAATATGGAAAACTACGAGTGTTATACGCATTGGGGAATGCTTTGTGTTCAACGATGATATTTGAGCATATATGGCTTATTAACTGTCTTTATGCATGATTATGCGAATGCCATGATTAAGTTATGCTTGGTAAGGATGTGTGATATGATGTTACCATTGGGTGTTCGTTGGGACGTTTGTTATGAATTGTACGTTGGTTGTGCCAAAGAAGGTTATTATTATTGTTTTGCCATTTTGTTTAGGATTGCATGTTTAGGATGTTCTAGAGGTACGTGTTACTCTAGTCGGGGTTTAAGTAGTTTAATTATTGAGATTTATTCTCATTATTGCAATATAACACTTCAGGCCCTCAACCTTGACTATGACCGACTCTACAACATTTTGGGGTATCTATGGATACGGAACATTGGTTGACGGAGTAGCCGGCGGGTGATGATAGGGACTATATTAGGCATGCTAGTGCAGTTTGGGTCGACGAGAGTAAAAAGTTTTGGAAACCTTATACCTATTTGGCATGGTTCTTGAGAGATGGAGATCAGATCTTTGGTCCTCTCCATGGGTTTGACTTTCCCCTTGACGATGGATTAGGAGAGTGAGATCTCATGGAAATTGCTCCCCCTGACGGAGCTGTTGCTAATCCAAATTCTAAACCGGAGGTTTCGAAACCTGAGACGATATCCATGGAGAGAGATTCTAAATTGGAGTCTTTGCCATCAGGTTCTTTTAGTGAGCTGTCTAACTCGGCCTCGCCGGGGTCACTGCCAGAAAACTGTGGGGGTTTTTGATAGCGTGAGAAACTTTGTCTTTTTGGGACTCCTTTTTGAGTATAGTAGTGAAGCAGATTGACCACCTGATCCCTTTTTGAGTACGCTTAGTCTGGGTTGTGGCCTTTAGGAAAGCTTGTATATGTTAATGTTTGTAAGTATCGTTAAGTTTATAAAATGGTTTGTTAGTTTGTTTAAATTGTCTCTCTATGATCTTGTTCATGAGTTTGTTGAATGAAAGTTCGTATTGTTTCCAAGTGTATTGCTCTTAAATTTGTTCTATTGGATTGACGACGAGTCTTGGGAAGTCACATACTTAACGACCGAGCGGGATGTTGCCGGCTCGTAGGGTGCAGGGAATGATACCATCAGCTCGTAGTACAAGTGTTAAGGAAGAGTTCCACAGATGCCGATTAGCCCAGGGACAACGTTCAATCCCAAACGAAGCAGGTAAAGTTCGATATTCATCATGGTTTTCTAGAATTCCAAAGAACACGATTGAGTTCAATCTTGTTGATTATACGATTTTCTTTTTGATTTTGAGGTTTTAGATGTTTAGAATACATTTCTGATCACATTTTTGTTGCTTGTTTGAATTTGGAATGGTTGAATATGCATAAAACCGAGTTGACCGCCATTGTTAACCCTCGCCGGAGTTCAGGGACCCTTGCCGGAATACTTCCCGTAGCCTTAGGCCACTCAAGTTAGTCAATTCTTACCTTGTTTGATGATTTTATGTTCATTTTGAGCGATTTAGATGGCTGGGACGATTAGGATAATGATTTGAATGCTGGAAATGTTACTTTTAGACAGAGATGATGTAGGCTTTTAAGCTTGAATCTCACTGGCCAGTGATGATCCGACAGCGAATCTACGAGTCGATATTGATAGAGGATAATTTAGTCTCGATATAAAACCTAAAATCAAGCCTTGAAAGCCGTCGGAAGGTCACAGGAGGAGGGCTTAAACAGGCGGCCTTGAAAACCCAAAACAAAGAAACATGCATACCATCTGTTCGGGCAAATGCCCCAAAGAATAGGGGGCCAAACGGCGCCGTTCGGCATCGTGCCTGTCGGAGAGTTGGCCAGTGTCAACGATCCCCGATTCGATTTGGCCGAACCAGGTTGAACTCGTAGGTCCTGTTCATTCACTTCGGCGGGAAAATTAAAAAAATTCAAAAATTCAAAAAATAATTGAAAAATTCTAAAAGAAACTAAAAAAATCAGAAATTTCTAAAAATTTTGAAAAATAAAAAAATTTTAGAAATTCAGAAAAACTCTAAAAGAGAAAATTTAGAAAATTTGAGAAATTAGAAAAAATTAGAAAAAAATTCTACAAAAATTCAGAAAATACAGAAAAAAATAAAAAATGTGAAAATTTCAGAAAAATACAAAAATTGGAAAATCCAAAAATCTATAAAAGAATTTATAAAATTCTCAAAAACATAAAAATCAACTCTCAGATAGGACAATTCTCAAAAAATTATTTTCCAAAAAAAATTAAAAAATTCGTAGAATGACTTAAAAACACTGTGGCCAATCTTTGAAAGTGAAATTAGAATTTTTGAAGTGCCCAAGTAATATTTTTAGAAAATCCTCAGTTTGGGGTTTTTTACTCCTAAAACCCTAAAATGACATAAATCATGAAATGAACAAGCCTTTAAGGCTTTTATTAGGATTTAGGTGTTTTGAATTGGCTTTCCTTAAAGACAAATTAGAATTGCCTTGTTTGATTGACACTGATTGTGCTATTACTAATTGATTGATTGGTTGGTTGGTTGGTTGGTTGGTTAGGATTAGTGGATAGGCCTTGGAAACTCATGTGATACGTTAGACACATCGTATCGTTTTAGGTACCGAAAAGGCATTAGGGATTTCGATTCGGAATCACTAGTGTAACCAAGTCCCCGTATTCAAAATTTTTGGTTTGTAGAATCGTGGAATTTCTCCCGTACCCCGATTAGGTTTCTATTCAACCTCCCAATAATGACTAATAGCGACTCCGAATCAAAAACATAGATTTAATAGAAAGATAAAAATTACAATCCATTGTCACGTGAGGTATGGTCTGGGAGATACCCCTGTTTGTTTAGTGATGGAATGTCTATGGAACGTCTTGGCGAAATATCCATATTGGGCCTCAGTAGCTCGTTTGGGGACAGTTTCCCCATTCGTGATAAATGGAAATATCTCCTTAGCGTGCCTGAAAAAGGTGCGATGCGACAGGCTTATAGTCATTATTGGTAGGTTGACTAAAAACCTAATCAGGGTACGGGAGAAATACCACGATTCTGTGAACTAGAGATTATGAATACTGGGACTTGGTTATGATAATGATCCCAAATAGAGATTCTTAACACCCTTTCAGTACCTAAAACGATACGATATGTCTACCGTGTCACACGAGTTTCTGAGGTCTATCCACTAATCATAACCATTGTAATTATGGAAAATCAATTAATCAATCAATAATAGCACAATCAATGTCAATCAAACAAGGCAATCCTAATTTGTCTGTAAAGACAGCCAATGCAAAACACTTAAACCCTAATAAAGCCCTAAAGGCTTGTTCATTTCATGATTTATGTCATTTTAGGGTTCTAAGGTTTTTTTAGGGGTAAAAACCCCCAAACTGAGGGTTTTGTACAAATGATACTTGGGCACTCTCAAAATTCTAATTTCACTTGCAAAGGTTGGCCATAGTGTTTTTAGGTCATTCTGAGAATTTTTTATTTTTTTATTTTTTCTCGAAAGATAATTTTCTGAGAATTGTCCTTCCTGAGAGTTGAATTTTATGTTTTTGAGAATTTTTTAAAATTTTTTAATGGATTTTTGAATTTTTTTGTATTTTTCTAAATTTTTCACATTTTTATTTGTTTTTCTGGATTTTTTGAATTTTTATAGAATTTTTTTCTAATTTTTTCTAATTTAAAAAAAAATCAAATTTTTCGAATTTTCTATTTTTAGAGTTTTTCTGAATTTCTAAAATTTTATGTTTTTTTAAATTTTTTAGAATTTTCTATTTTAAAATTTTTTAAAGAATTTTTTTATTTATTTAATTTTCTTCTTCTTTTTTTAAATTATTCAAGTTTTTTAGAGTTTTTTTTAATTTTTTAAATTTTCCCGCCGGAGTGAATGAACCGGACCGGCCGGCTCAACCCTATTCAGCCGAACGAAACCAGGCATCGCTGGTGCCAGCCGACTCTCCGACGGGCACGATGCCAAAAGGTGCCATTTGGCTCCTTGTTCTTTGGGGCATTTTGTCGAACAAGTGGTATGCACGTTTCTTCATTTTGGGTTTTCAAGGCCGCCTATTCAAGCCCTCCTCCGACGACCTTCCGATAGCTTTCAAGACCTAATTTTAAGTTTTATACCGAGACTAGATCATCCTCAATCAATATCAACTCGCAGATTTGCCGTCAAATCATCACCATCCGATGAGATTCAAGCTTAAAAGCCTAAATCATCTCTGTCTAAAACTAACATTTCCAAAATTCAAATCATTATTCTAATCGTCCTAGCTGTCTAAATCGCTCAAAATGAACATAAAATCATCAAACAATGCAAGAATTGACTAACTTGAGTGGCCTAGGGCCATGGAAAGTACTCCGACAAGGGTCCTCAAACTCTGACGAGGGTTAACAATGGTGGTCGACTCAGTTTTATGCATATATCACTCATTCCAAATGCAAACAAGCAACAAAAATGTGATCAGAAATGTATTCTAACAATCTAGAACCTCGTAATCAGAGAGAAAACCGCATAATCAACAAGATTGAACTCAATCGTGTTATCTAAAATTCTGGAAAACCATGATGAATATCGAACTTTACCTACTTCGTTCGGGATTGAAATGTTGTCGCCAGGCTAATTGGCGCCTATGGAACTCTTCCTTAACATTTGTCAAAGGAGTTTTGGACGTGCTAGCCAAGCTCGATTCTTAGGAGGCGACGACCAAGCTTACACCGATCATCTCAGGTGAGGAAGCTCATCGTTTAGGCTAATTCGCCGGCACTTTTCCAGTCGAAAAAGCGTCAATCACTCGGTTTTGGGAGCCTGACTCACTCTCTCTTTAGAAATCTCTCTCTCTCTCTCTCTCTCTCTCTAACTCTCTCTCTCTTCTCTCTGGAATTTTTTCAAGCAGGTTCTATGCGCAGGATAATGTTCTTCCTCCCTTTTTGTCACCTGATTTTCCCACCTAAAGTTGGTTATCATCAACTTGGGGTTGGTTGGATTGAATCTCCAATACCAGTTAGAATTGAAGTTTAAAACGTGCTCATTCGGTTGGATTAAGTCAGGAAAGAGGTAGGCACGAGCTGATTTTTCTGGGTTTAGTATGCTTTGGGCGAGTCAGGTGAAGAAGGAGACCAACCCGGGTCGGGTCAGGTTGACCCAGTTGACTCGACAGGATTGGGTTGATCAAAAATCACAAATTAAGCCCAATTTTGACCCAATTTTTCGATTTTGACCCAAGAATTGATTTCCTCATCACGTTTTGCATCCAAATATGTGACTTTCCATAGTTTTTATCACAATTAAACCCAAGATTTTCATATTATAAATTCGGATCATTGGGATTTTTGTCTAATTCAATATCCAGATGACCTGATTTGGGAAAATTGGTGTCAAAATTGGATTACCCACATCTGATTAACCCTAGAAATGATGGTCTTAGGATTCGACAATTTCCAATTGGTTTGATCCCCAATTTAGGTTTCAAATTCCTAATTTTCAATTGAATTTTGGGGCTTTTTAATTTCTTCATAAAATTGTGCAATTGGACCATCTATTATGCAATTCAAGGTCCTAGAATCATTTTTTGTGAAGACACTACGGCCGAAAATTAACTAGAAATGACTCAATTAAATTTTTGGCTCAATTTGGGATTGATTTTACCCAATTTTGGGAAAAGCACATTTCTGATTGAGATTTTCAAAAATTGATGCTATATTAATGAAATTGGATTTAAAATAAGACTAATGGCTATTTTTATGGAATTTTTGGATTCCATTTTCTATTTTTCTTGACTTTCACCTTTATTTTGACAAAAAGAAATTAAATAAAAATTCAGAAAAATTTTTAAAAATTATTTTTGGTTTAGAAATAGGTTTCTAAGCTTGGCCAAGGTTCCTAATCCTAATTTTTTATTTTTTGAAAAAATTTTAAAAAATAAGTTAAAAATCAGGTGTCAACAATCATGTTAACAAAATCAATATGATCTATATATTAAACAAGTCAATTTCGAGTTACGTGGGTTGAACCCAATCAAGACCTACTTATTAATCATATTAGAGGAGTTGACACCATTTGGCATGAACACGATTGGTATAAACCCAAACCCATTGAATTTGGATCGTTTTAAAAAATTGCCATTCCTTTCAACCCAAAAGAAAATTGCCATGTAATCACTGGATGAAAGTAACCACAATGTAAGAAATTAATAATAACTCAGTATTTTTTAACAAAATCCAATATTAACCTTACGAGTGAGAAAAAAATTTCAGTGCTAAACTAACTTGAATTCAGTCTTAAATCTCTTAATTAAATTAATGCGGTCATAACTTTTTGATAGTAAATACAATCAAGTCCTTCTAGTTATGATATATTTAAAATGGCTAACGTGGCGATTCAGTTATCATTGCCCATCTACCATCAAGGCTAGCAGTTTGACGTAGATAATTTTACTCGAAATGATGTGATTTTGCTTAATTTTTTAACTGTCATTTTTCTTTTATTTCCTTTCGTTATCTTCTGCATTTTATATGTAAATCTGATTACTGTTCATGTTTGTCTTCCTCTCCGAAAGGTCAACTTCTCGTTGGCCATTGTCTACTATTGGAACAATCTCACAATCATTCCAATTGTCCCTCACCACAACATTTAACGATGTGTCGACCACCATGATCACAGTCGTCCATCATCATCTTTGCCCTCAATCTCCGCCGCAACCCTTTGCTTTCCACCACCTCCTCACCACAGATCTTCACCACCAATGCCTCTAGTCTCGATCGATGACCCCTCACCTTTGATTTCCACTTGTGTGGCAGCAGTTCAATGCCGTTGTTGTCAAGCGAGCCTGAGATCAAGGTTGAGCGGCACCAAGCTCAAAATCCAAGGCTTGCAATCTATCCAAGCTTCGATCTCGGCTGAGGTTCACTGCAGCCACGGCCCTTTCCCCAGACGATGGCGATGATGAGCAGGTAGAGAAAGCAGAGAGACAAGGCTTCGTAGGTTCAATCGTGAAAAGCAAGGAGACGCCAAATCTGGCTGAAGAAGAAGGGAGAAGAAAAGGGAAAGAGAAGAAAAACTGAAATAATAAAAACCAGAAAACTCAGACAATACCCACCCATCGGTGGCCGCGATGGTTTGCGTTCAGTTCCTTTCACGAGAGGTCCTGGATTCAAAACTCGTAGGTGCTGATGATTTAAGTGGAGGGTCGTGACGGTGGGATGCTGCGCTAGCCCCCCGAGGACTAGTCGGGCTTCACCGTTGGTTTGAGCGCAAGTTCGCCGATCGCGCGGACACCTCGGTTATCAAAAAAAAAGAAGAAGAAGAAAACTCAGACAATTAAGCAAAACAACGTTATTTTGAGTAATAGATGTAAGACGGTCAACGCTCAGTTAGACATTCGGCCAACGATAACTGGATCGCAATATTAGCAATTTTAATTAAGATTTGATTGGGAGAACTCGATTGTATTTTTACTCAAAAATTTAGGACTACATTAGTCAATTGAAAGATTTAAGACTATATTCAAATATATACTATAGGTTTAAGATTGAAAATAATTTTTTGTCTTCTCCTAATGAACTATCAAAGTGCAATTGGGTTGATCTCATCTATATTTACACTAATAAAACAGACAAGGAAATTGATAAGTAACCTTTTCTGTACTTATAATAAAAGTATTTTATTACGCACTTAGCCCTTTTGCCAGAGGAGTGGAGAACAGCAATCATTCCCACAACATCCCCCATTCTCATTTCAATGTACTGTAAAATCACCTTTAATGATTCCTTCACTCAAGTATATCTACAGGCGCTCCCCCCATCCTTTTCTCTCTCTTCCCCTCCCTTCAATCATGCTCACTTTCTTCTTTCCATACCCCCACCCACACACCCCGAGAAAAAAGCGCGAGAATTCACGCCTTCCAAAAGGAAAAAGTAAACAAAAACACAAAAGAAAAGACGCGAGCTTTGACTCAGCAACGTTACTCCATTTTTAAAAAACACTCCCGCACTCCCCCCACCCCCCCGTCTCTTTGCTCTTCTTCCCGCTTATTGCTCCCGAAACATGAACGCCCATCCGGAGCCTTCCCTCCCTTCCCCTTTCTCTGCCGTCGCCTTCGCTCTCCTCCTCCTCTTCCTCCCTCGTTCTCTCTCCTCACCGCCCAATGACACCGGCGCTCTCACTCTCTTCCGCCTCCTGGCCGACCCCCACGGCCACCTGCTCTCCAACTGGACCGGCTCTGACGCCTGCTCCGCCGCCTGGCGCGGCGTTCGGTGCTCCTCCTCCGCTCCCTCGAGCGGCCGCGTCACCGCCCTCTCCCTCCCTTCCCTCAACCTCCGCGGACCCGTCGACCCTCTCTCTTCCCTGGACCAGCTCCGCCTGCTCGATCTCCACGATAACCGGCTGAACGGTACCGTCACGCCCCTCGCCAACTGCACCAACCTCAAGCTCCTCTACCTCGCCGGGAACGACTTTTCCGGCGAGATCCGGCCGGAGATATCCTCTCTCCGGCGCCTCGTCCGTCTCGACATTTCCGACAACAACATCCGGGGTGTGATCCCGGGGGAGCTCCGAGGCCTGAGCCGCCTCCTGACTCTCCGGCTTCAGAGCAACCTGCTCTCTGGCGAGGTGCCCGATCTCTCCGCGTCGCTCAATAACCTGAAGGAGCTCAACCTGACGAACAACGAACTGTACGGGCGTTTGCCGGATGGACTACTGAGAAAGTTTGGTGTTCGGAGCTTCGTCGGGAACGAAGGACTATGTGGCTCAAGCCCATTACCAGCTTGCTCGTTATCTGGGACCTCACCACCGGCTTCTACCTCTCTCACGGTACCGTCTAACCCCAGCTCCATGCCGGAGACGCCAGCAATTGGACCGCGTCAGAAGCATCGGCAAAAAGGACTGAGCACAGGGGCTATAGTGGCGATTGCCCTCGCGAATTGCGTGGCATTACTTGTTGTGACATCTTTCGTGGTTGCTTATTGCTGCTCGAGAGAGCGGAATGCGAGCTTGAAAGCAAATGGAGAGAGTACTGGGAAGAGGAGAAGTGGGAGTAGCCATGGAAGTGAGAAGAGAGTGTATGCAAGTGGCGGTGCTGATAGTGATGGGACAAACGCTACTGATAGGAGTAAGCTTGTGTTCTTCGAGCGGAAGAAGCAGTTTGAACTAGAAGATTTGCTCAGAGCATCGGCAGAAATGCTTGGGAAAGGAAGCTTAGGGACAGTTTACAAGGCTGTGCTTGATGATGGGGGCGTCGTGGCCGTTAAGAGATTGAAGGATGCCAATCCGTGTATGAGGAAGGAGTTCGAGCAGTACATGGACGTAATTGGGAAGCTTAAGCACCAAAATGTGGTCAAACTCAGAGCTTACTACTATGCCAGAGAAGAGAAGCTCTTGGTATATGATTATCTCCCAAATGGCAGCCTGCACTCACTGCTTCATGGTCAGCATAATTCTATTGTCAAATAATGTTTCATTCTGAATGGACTAATTCTGGGATTATGTCGAGTTGAGCCTATAATCTTTATCTTGTTCTTGTTACTCTTGCTTTAATCAGGTAACAGAGGTCCTGGAAGGATTCCTCTGGATTGGACCACAAGAATTAGCTTGGTACTTGGAGCGGCTCGGGGGCTTGCCCGGATCCACGAAGAGTACAGTGCAGCGAAAATCCCCCATGGAAACATCAAGTCTTCCAACATACTCCTCGACAAGAATGGCGTTGCTTGTGTCTCCGATTTTGGGCTCTCACTGCTTCTGAATCCGGTTCATGCCATTGCGAGATTGGGGGGATACCGAGCTCCGGAGCAGGCAGAAACCAAGCGGCTCTCTCAAAAAGCTGATGTCTATGGCTTTGGCGTCCTGTTACTAGAAGTCCTCACTGGCAGAGCTCCATCGCAGTATCCCTCCCCAACACGGCCTCGAGCCGATGAAGAGGAACAGGCAGTCGATCTCCCCAAATGGGTGAGATCTGTGGTGAAGGAGGAGTGGACGGCTGAGGTGTTCGATCAAGAGCTTCTTCGCTACAAGAACATCGAAGAGGAACTCGTGTCCATGCTTCATGTGGGCTTGGCCTGCGCGGCAGCTCAGCCCGACAAGAGGCCTTCCATGGCGGAAGTGGTGAAGATGATCGAGGACATTAGGGTCGAGCAGTCACCATTGGGAGAGGACTATGACGAGTCGCGAAACTCGCTCTCTCCTTCGCTTGCCACAACGGAAGATGGGCTTTGAAGGCTCGGATTGATGGATCAGTTCACTGGGTTGTTCCGTGATTGGCTTATGTATGTTTTTCGCATTGTCTCATTGCAATTGCATGTGGTTTGTCCTGGGTTTAAGTTTGTAAAATTGGCTTAGCCTATTATATTTCTAACGGTATCGGTGGGAGAATTTGGGGATCTTCACCATATTCGACCAATTTGATCTACTCGGTCGGCTCTCTTTCACCGGAAGATGTACATCAGTACTCAGTAGAGTCGTCTTCTTGTCGGAAAGCTTCATTTCTGTTCTCAAATTATGGACGGCACTGAACTCTACTAACGTTATCAATTGGATAGTCTCCATATAATTAATGATACTTCCGTCGAATGAATTTCCCGTGTCAAGAAGCAGAAGAAAAGTAATTCATGTTGGAAAAATTTAAGAAGTATATTGAATGTTATTTATCAAACGATATGGTTAGTATTATTTTTTAATGTCTAAAGGATTTGTATTTATTATCAAAGATTTATACCATGAAAAATCTCAAACTGATACACATATGACAAATTTACCCAAAACTAATTTTTTGACCATAAAAAACCCCAAATTGATATATTTGTAATAAATTTAGCCTCTATTAAATTGAATTAATATAAAAAAACCATAAACTAGTACATTTGGGATAAACAGAGGGTAAAATCCCAAATTAATTCATTCGTCAACTGCTATGTATCATTTAATTAAACAATTTGACAGTAACATTTAACGAAAACTAACAAAGAGTAAATTTGTCACAGGTGTATCAGTTTAGAATTTTTTATGGTCAAAAAATTAATTTAGGGTGAATTTATTATAAATATACAAGTTTGGGAATTTTCGTGGTAATAACCCTATTATCAAACCCTAATTGCTCATCGCTAGGTGCATGCTTGGGTGGAGAGAGAGGGATATATGATGGTTAGGCTTTTGTGATTTCGATTTCTTTATGGGGCACAAGAACGGCAGGTCATTTTATGAGAAATGGTAATATGGTAAATAACAAAAAAAAAATTGTTATCTGATGTTAACTGTAATGTGAAGTCTAACGACGAAAGTCAAACTGTTAAACAGCAAAATGGCTAAAATAAAAATGCCAGATGATCTATGCTAACAACTTACTCTAATCAATGGTCTACATCTGCTGATGAAATATTCGAATTGAGCCATAACTACTCTGCAATACACTTGATCATCACGAGATACGCTACAACATTTAGCCGTTCACAAATTCAGTCTCAACATGAATCAAATTGGCATGAAAGGCAGATGAATCTTTAACGACTAGTCCAATCATCTTGGTGGTAAATAGAGGCAGGTTGTTTTTCGTTTTCCTTTTCTCCCTTTAAAGTGCTGCCGGTCAGCCAGAGTTTCTTTAGCAATGACTTTGCTTATCTTTGAAAAAGAAAAATTAAAGTTATTCTCGCCAACGTCTTGTCTGATAAAACAGGGGCAGAATTATAAGCTTATGAAAAAGCAAACCGCGTTTGACTTATGCCTGGGCGGGCCTCATCCACGTTGCAGGTGGTTGGTTAGTCCGTATATAAAATTATCAAATCCAAATAAGATTAGAATTATTGCTAAATAAGCATCAACCGTGTAAAATATTTTTACATTGAAGATATGAAATGTAGTTGTCAAGGCTTCATTCAGAATCTCGTCCAGATCTCGGGATCCCTAGGATATATAACTCAATTAGAGGACATTATCTCTCTCTCAGGAATATAAAGATAGAGAGAATTGAGGGCACCGGCACATTAAAATAAAAAACGTATCCATGGAGCCCGTTGTCTCTATATATCAAACAAACAAGTCGTAAAGGCTTTTATGGGAGTTTCAACTCCTTTTATGCGGTGAGGTTTACACTTAACCAGACACTGAGAATCCATGGAAGATCTCTAATTAAGTGTAAAACTTTTTAGATACTTTTTATTTTGCATGAATACAAAAAGGAAATTAAAACATAATTGACATAACGAATAATATTTGAAAGAAGAATAGAAAGATAAACGAGAAAGCGCCATCAATTGTGATGTCCCAACGACCATCATTCTAGTGGATCTCACTTTCCTCTGTCAGATCTTGAAGGAGATCTAATGTCTGACGAAACTTCCAAGTTCCAACACCTCACCTCCCGACTGCCATAATATGTGCAACACCTCTATTTTCTAAATTGAGGGTCGCCATTTAAATGGTGTCACGATTTCTAAAGTCTTCCCAACTCCTAATTTTAGGTTATCGCCATATCAAAAACCTAAAAACTAGACTGGAGTTGTCAATAATCAATTTTGGACAAACTTAGGTCAATTTGACACCCAGACAACTCAAGTAGTGTTGGGCAAGTACTCGTGGAACTGGTTAAGTGAAAACTAGGGATCTTAGGTCTAGAATTCTGTTACACGTGGAATGACTTAGCATCCCACGATACCATTTAAGTATTGCAACCTATTTTTGGTCAAGTCCTAAATTATACATCAAGTATGTAGCACCTTGAATATCGCAAACTCGGTAATTGCCACCTAGTAGTTCCTCGATTTGTAAGATCTTCCCAAATCCTGCATTCAAGTAATCTATCGGATCAAAATATGATCATTAACTTAAATACCAGACTAGAGTCTCCATCAATCAATTTAATTGAACCTTGGTTGATTGGACACCTAGAGGGCCTAGATCTTGGGGATTGATTATGCACGTTTGACAGAAGTAGTCAAATGGAAACGCGAGATCTTACATCTTGGGGATTGATTATTCATGGAATGGATCAATATTCCACGACTCCCTTTTGGTAATGGAAATCTACTTTAAGTTAGTTCCACTAACTTTGGAATGTCGTTTATCTAAGTGATAATGCAATCTTAATTAACAATTATGATCTTAAAGGTGCCGAAGCCGCTAAAGTTGCAAATGATAATCATTTTATCTCTCTGTTTTTCATTTCCCAGGTATTGATACCTGATTTTTAGCTTATTTTTCAAATTTTTTCAAAAATCACAAAATTGGAATTAGGAACCTTGGCCAAACTTAGGGACCTATTTCTATACCAAAAATAATTTTTTTAGAATTTTCCTGAAATTTTTCTTTTAGTCAAAATAATAGAGAAAATCAAGAAAAATAGCAAATGGAATCCAAAAATTCCACAAAAATAGCCATTAGTCTCCTTTTAAATCCAATTTCATCAATACAACATCAATTTAGGAAAATTTCAATTGGGAATGTGCTTTTCTCAAAATTGGGTAAAAACAAGCCCAAGTTGAATAAAAAATTCAATTGAGTCATTTATAGTCATTTATAGGCTATAGTGTCTTCACAACAAATGATCGTGGAACCTTGAATTACATAATGGTCAGTCCAATTGCACAATTTAAAGAAATCGAAAAGCCCCAAAATCCAATTGAAAATTAGGGATTTTAAGCCCAAATTAGGAATCATGATCAATTTGAAATTGTCGAACCTTGAGACCATCGTTTCTAGGGTTAATCAATCATGCATAATCCAATTTTGGCATCAATTTTTCCCAATCAGGTCATCTAGATGTTAAATTGAACAAAAACCCTAATGATCCAAATTTACAATTTGAGAATTTTAGGTTTAATTATGACAAAAATTAAGGCAAATCTCATATTTAGGTGTAAAATGTGATGGGAATCCAATTTTGGGGTTAAAATCGAAAAATAGGGTCAAAATCGGTTCGATTTGCAAATTTAGATCAATTCAGGTCTGCTGAGTTGGTCGGATTGACCCAACCTACTAGGTCGGTCTCCTTCATCCGACTCACCTAGAACATGATAAACCTAGAAAAAATCTTCTCCGGCCTATGACTTTACCGATTGAATCTGATCAAATTAGCACGTGTTAAATTCTAATTCCAGTTGGAGAATCTCCAGTTGGCATCGGAGATTCGATCTAACCGACTTAAAAACCAATGATAACAAACTTTAGGCAGGAAATCAAGCTAGAAAAAGGGAAAAAAAAACATTATCAAAGGCATAGAGGGTGTTTGACGAAATCATTGAGAGAGAGAGAGAGAGAGAGAGAGAGAGAGAGAGAGAGAGAGGGAAATCAAAGAGAGAAAAGGGAGTTGAGGTCCCTTGATCGATGGACCGGCACTAATTTGATTGAACAGTGTTGGCAAATTGATCATTCAAGATGGACTTCCTCCTTAGGGGATTGGCATAAAGCTGATCACCGAGGCTTGAAAATAAAGCTCGGCCAGCGTGTCCAAAGCTAACTCGACAAAGCCGAAGCCACTGTCTTGAAGTTCAGTTGACAGAGAAGGGCTTTGTTGTCACCAGTTGTGTAATGCCCCCACCTCAGGGTTATTTGTGCGACGTCTTGTTTGTTATTATCTTTGACTAAGCACAAGCGGAAGCAATTAATTCAAGACATACAATCAAAACAAACAACGGGGTTATGACAACCATCATGAGCAAACCTTATATAAATATGTAACATCTTATTATTAAACACATGTAGAAATGGCCCGTACAAATCATATCACAAGTGAAGGCTGAGGTTAATCCTAGCTTTTTTACGTCATCCTCCATCTTACGGACCTGAAAAGAGGAAAAACAATAAGGAGTGAGTCGGGGGGACTCAATGAGTAAATTCACTAATACCCATGCAGGATGATGCCTCGCCATCATACTAATGCATACAAATAGTTTCCCCTACCTTATGTTGATGGTAAATTAATAGCAAAGCCTTTGACCTTACCTTTGCTATATTCACATTGAAACTCACCTTTATCCGATCACATAAATGCGGCTTATTAATAAATACACATACCCGCACACATATAGAATTCATTTATTACCATTCTGGCTCAATCAGGGCATCCAGCTTCATGCTAAGCATCCTGGCTCAACTAGGGCATCTCGGCTTAACCGAGGCATCCCGGGGCTAGCTCACCCGAGGCATTCGGGCTCAACCAAGGCATCCTAGCTCAATTAGGGCATCCCAGTACTAATTTACCGAGGCATCCAAGCTCAACTCAGGCATTCTAGCTCAACTAGGGAATTTCAGTGCTAGTTTATCGAGGCATCACTATTGACACCTAAATTTTGCCTAATCATTTAGGATTTTATCGTATAGAAAATTAGAGTTTAATTTTTAGCCCCTAAATCAAAATATTTTCATCAAAATTGCATGGCATATAGACATTAGGTGCATTTGCATTAATAGGGTCTATTAGAATATATCAAAAAAAAAGGAAAAAAAGGGGTTTCTGGACCGGGTCAGTCGGCCTATTCTTCTTTTTTTCTTTTTATCTTCGTGCGGCCCATTCTTCTTTTTCTTTTTATTCTTTTCTTGCGCAGGCTGGCCCTCGCCCCCGGGCTCGGCCCGCGCATTGTTGACCTTCTCTCCCCCAGCTTGCTCAGCATTTCTAAGCATACGGGGGAGACGAAACAGAAACGAGGCCAGAATGGAGCAGAAGCTAG
Organism: Syzygium syzygioides; assembly: GCA_031216285.1. Lineage (NCBI taxonomy): Eukaryota > Viridiplantae > Streptophyta > Magnoliopsida > Myrtales > Myrtaceae > Syzygium > Syzygium syzygioides. The sequence continues at coordinate 19,248,100 of CM062252.1, read as the reverse complement.
AGAGACGCAAGGCATGCTGGCACGATCCTTGAGTCAGGATTAGGCCGGCCTCGGTAAACTGGCGGTGGCGAGGGCCATGAGCACCTGCCTGCTGGCCGGCCTTAAATCAGATAGGACTAAGAGAGATCGGCAGGGAGGAAGGGAGAACAGAGAGGGAGATCCAGAGAGAGAGTGAGGCCAAGGGCATTGGAGAGTGAGATCTGAGGTCGAATGGTCTCTCGTCGATGATCGCCACGTGTTAGCCATGGCCGACAAAGCTCTGGCGCACCTTATTTCACGCGATAGGTCTCAGTTCTGAGCGCTTGCTGGGTTTTATTTTGGTTTGGTTTGATGCAGGGTCGATTTACCGAGAATTCTAGCTCAGAGGCGTGCGAGACGACCGGACGGTGTTTGATCTATTACATTCGCCAACGTTCGTCTCCACCGAACCGGATAGGAGGGTCGCAAATGGCTACCTCTCCTTCCCCTGTTCTGGTCTGCGTACTTTGTTTTTGGGCTCACTGGCTGGAGCTCGCAATCGTCCAGCTCGCGCGAGTTCTGGCTCGTGATACCACATTTTTGATCTTGATTGTCTATGCTATGTGTGAATTTCGGATGCGTTTGAGTCTCAATCGAGTCGGAAATCTTTTGTTTTTGCCGTACACCCTAACTGCTCGAGGTTATGCCCGAGTGAGATCCATGTGTTTTTCTTCCTTTTGCTTGTGACATGCCCCCAGAATCTTGATGCCTTCTACTTTGCTTATGGTGTCTTGGTTAAGCTACCGCTTGTTTCCGGTCGGCTGAGTCATTTTTGTGTTTTTTTTTCGACGGACAAGGAAGACTCGCGGAAAGGTAGCACGAACACAGAGATCAGTTTGGCCAGTCCCCCGCCGGGACTTGGCTGGCTTGTGGCCATCCGGCTTCTGGTTAGGGCTTGGTTGACACAAGCCCAGTTGTCGACCGGATGGTGTTCCAAGTGCGACCACGAGTGGGGCCAATCAGCCAGCCTCCTTGTTAGGATATGGCGAGTCCATGGCTATCTAGCCCCTCGTCAGGGTTTGGATGGTCCCGTTCGGCTGCCGATCACTGTGGCAGTGACACGGTTGTCTCACATTCATCAACCCTTGGCGAGATGGCGGCTGCGTGACAAGGAGACACCGGCCACCGGTTATCGGCATTAGGGCTGGCCGCAAGTGCGAAGAGGCGGCGCTAGTAGAAGTGGTGGCCGGTGGTCAAGTCGAGCAAGTTGGCTCGGTAGCTCGCGATCAGGTTAGGTTCGCGGGTCGAAACTAGATAGGGTTTTATTTAATGCATGGGCTTTAGAGTGTCTTTTAGGTTTTTGGCTATTTCGTAGTTGGGCCAAATTGGGTATGTTGGGATTTGGCTTTCATTTCCTTTTTTTTTTTAAATTTGGGATGGACCTTTCCTTTAAAAAATTTTAAAAATTAAACCGAGCTCAATAAATGAGCCTGGTTCATTTCGACCCGAGTCATTTTTATATTATATTATAATTTAATATGAAAAAATTTCAAAAAATAAAAAATTTATTTGGACTTTGAAATTGGCTTTTTTTGCCCTATTGTGTGATTAGTGTTATGTTTAATTGCACATTGCTTGGTTCACACACTTTGAATCGCACGTTTAATTTAGCCTTGCAAGTAGTTGATTGGGCATGTTAGGTTCTTGAGTTGATTATTGCTTACCCTAGTTCGGTTAGGAATCAAATTTCAAGACTTCCAATTAGTGTGAACACATTAGGTGGTAATTGAACAATGTTAGGTATCGAAAGGGCATTAGTTGGTCAATTAGTGTAATTAAGTCCCCGTATTTATTGAATCTTTGTTTTGTAGAAGTGAAACATTTCTCCTATGCTTTATTTGGGTGTCTAATCGACCCACTAAAAACTAGTTAGTGGCGACTTCTAGATAAAATTGATTTGCATGTTAATAACTTAAATCTAAGTTACGAATTGGTATAGGTTTAGGAGAGCTTGAGCTAGGTTTAACTTAGTAATCCATTAACTAAACCATCTAGGTGGCTGGGCCGGTTCGAGGAGGTTGTGACAGCTTGGTGATTCCACTGGGGACTTGAATAGAATTCTTAGTGGACTTAGGCCATTTATCTTGTTCAATTATGCCCATAATGTGAATGTTCTTGTAGTCGGGAGTTATAAGGCGATGAGTGATTGTTGACTCCTTGTTTTGCAGGTTTGGGGTTTGGAAATGAATGTTTATTTTTTTCAAACTCTTGAAGTGTCATTTGTTTATAAATTGTTGTACTTGTTTAAAATGTTTTAGCACTATACTGTTGCACACATAGCCATGTTGTCGGACTTGGGCCATGGTAGGATACTTTAGGATGGTGTTAAGAAAGATACAACTTCGAATGCGAGTCTGCGATGTATAGGTTGCCTTTCTTTTCCCCGAAAATTTCTCTTGGTGTCGTAAGTGTTTATCTTTATCTGCGAGATCACGTGACTATAGGATATCCCTTTCAACTAAGCTGGAGTTAAGTAGGCTTGATACCAACGCGAGACTGTAATGGTCAGATCACCTTCTTAGCTTCACCTCGTTAAACTATCTAAATAGAAATCGAGCCTCACTTTTTATATGCATGTCCTTGTGTTTGCCATGGTTCTTGATTAAGTAAGCCTTTTATCCTTGTTGTTACGCAATTCATTTATTTCCTTCCGTTGGTCCATGGCAAATTAGATTGGTCGTTAGTCTCAATCTATATACGATGGAGAGAGCCGATGTCCAATTCATTTTCACTCTCAAGAAAGAGCTCATAGGATGGTAGGATCAGTTGGATCAAGGTGGCCAAAAACAAGTTGATGCAAGGATTGGCCGCCTTCTCCCGTTGCTCAAGATCAACATCCACTCTGGAGTTATACAAGCAATACCACACTTTTGGTGCCCCTAGACGTTAACCGTCATATTTGATGAGTTCAAGCTAACTCAAACCTTGGAAGAATATAGCACTGCCATTGGAATACTTCTTGGGACCAAACTTGACAAGCCACTTGTAGGTATAGACCCTATTTCTGAGTTGTCGCAATTCCTAAGAGTTAGAGCCGAGATGGTAAGGAAGGTTGTTAAAGCTAATTGTTATGCATGTCTATTCTCGTTTTTAACCGAATGATTTTCAAATTAACCGATGGCTCAAAATGATAGGATTTTCATTTTAGCATTCTTTGAGCTCATCATTTTTCCTCATCGTCAGAATGCCATAAATCCTTCAATTGCTTGGGCATCAAACACATGTGTGCCGGGTTAAACTATGTCAACATGATTTTAGACGAAACATTTTTGTCCCTTAACCATTTTAAACAAAACGAAGAGAAAATCATGCGGGCTTTTCTGGAAATTTTGCAAATATGGTTTCTTTCTCATATAAGGGGATTTGGGCACCTTATGCAATTATTTCAAATAGACGAGTTTACACACCTAATATAGAGGTTTCAGGTCTTAGAGAAGCATTCCCCTGACAAAGAATATTCTCGTTGGATAAATTTTCTAAAAGACTCAGGTTTTAAGGCATTTCTATGGCATGCTAATTGGTTCCAGGTTAAGGAAGCCCACTTCGCTCACAAGTTTACTAATCCAATCTTGCTACTCAGTTTCTCTAGCGCTACTTCATATTATCCGTATAGGGTGGCCCGCCAATACAGGGCTCCCCAAGAGATCCCGCTACTTCTCAAGACAGAGTTATTCCAGGCTCGCTTCACTTGGACAGACTACGATTACTTCAACGAAATCCACACCATCGAGATTGCATGAAGTGAATGCCATTCGGAAAGAATCGTCGTGCCTAAGAAATTGAAGGAGCAAGAGGAGATTCACCACGCCTCCACATTTTACATTCTCAATCACCAGATTCTAGCCATCCTGTAGCTGATAGTCCTGGAGGTGACTGACAAGGTCACCCAGAAAGCACGAATTGAGTATCTTGAAAAGAAGGTGAAAAAGGATAAGACTCGCATCTTGAAGTTAACTCAAGAGAACAAGCAGCTTCGCAAAGCCATGGACTCCTCATCGCATATAGAATGAGTTGCCTAGAGGAGTTTGAAAGTCACTTCTACTCGAGTTTCGATGTTTAGAAGGCTCCGTTTCTTTTTCTAGGGAATTCCATTTTTTTTTATAATTTAGAAGTTTCATATATTCTACTAGTTTTGATGTTTAGGTAATTTTTTCTTTTCTATTTTGGAGGTTTAGGAATTGTTATGTACCTTTCTTGCTTCAATGTCCAAGGAATTTCATTTTCTAATTTCAATGTTAAGGAGTTTTCATTCCATTTGTTGTCTCAAATGTTTTTTTTTAAAAGAGAGACTCCCCAATCTCGATGTTTAGAAAGTTTTCTCTCGAGGAACATAGAGCGCCTAGACCATTGCCATGGGCTAACCCTCTATATGGATCATGTGCTCATGTATGCTCATCTTTCAGGTGATCACAAATTGTCCGTATTCTCCAATTTGAGCTCATTTAGCATGTGAGGAGAGGAATCGAAAGATCAAGAGGTCGGGGAGAGAGACCTTCTGACGACCACGGTGTCTCCGTCCAGTTCGACAACCCATCAACACCCCATTTCTTCGCCAAACCAGAGTTACAGTTTTGAGGTAATTGCCGATTCGTACACGATCAAGGGCTGCACAAATGAATATTGAGAGCAAAACGCCTGTTTCACCGCTCTCGATAACAACAATGATCTTGCTGCCCAGCTCACTCAATTCACCAACGATATGAGGGCCGCATTGGCCGCATTGAGCGCTAATCAAGCGGTACCACAAGTTGTCCCCAAGCTCGTAGAAGAACCTGTGAGAAGGAATGTTGTCGAGGAGACATTAGGTTCTACACCTATAGTGGTCGAACTAGACTTTATTTCGAAAGCCATCATGGCTCGTTTGGAGGAAGAACACAACAAAAGGTTCGCGAAAATAAAAGAGAAACTTCGTGTGCTATGAGGATACAAAGAGCACATGATCGAGGATTTGTCTCGATATATACAGATGAGCTTTCTTGAGAAGTTCAAGATTCTTAATTTCATTAAGTATGATGGGACTGGAGACTCAAAGATCTACTTGAAGTATTATTTGAACAGAATGACGAGGTATGCCCAGAATATCCCATTAATAGTTTAGACTTTTCAAGAGAGTTTGACGGGGCCTACATTGCAATGGTATGTGTTGTTGGAGCCCGAGAAGTTCAAGAAGTGGGAGGAGTTGGCTGAGGCTTTCATCTTGCAATACAAATACAATACCGATATAGCCCCTACATGTGAAGTTTTGACTCGAATTGAAAAGAAAAGTAGTGAGTCCTTTAAAGCCTTTGCTCAAAGATGGCGTACTCTTGCCGCTCAAGTTCAGCCCCTGCTCAATGAGAAGGAACTACTGGATCTCTTTCTCAAGGCCTTACCTAATGATTTCTATTTAAAGTTGGTAAGTTCTTGATGTTTGACCTTCTCTCAATTGGTAGATGTCGGAGAGAGGGTAGAGGGGGCCATGCATGATGGTAGATTAAATGAAGGGACTAGTCGGAAGGTCCCGAATAGGAAAGAAAAGGATGTGGAGATCATGTATGTATAGGCACCAGTTGTGACGAAGCCACTTGCCTCATCCTCTCAAGGCCTGTCTGTGCTCCAAGAGAGGGCATATCAGAATTATGAATTTAAAAGGAGAGCACCAAGGCAGTTGACTCCCCTGCCTAGGTCACTATCCAAATTGTTGCCCATGCTGTTGAGAAGGGGAATGATAGCTAAAGAAGTGCTTCGGGATAATCCCTTAAGATTCCCCGAGTTCGATTTGTTAAAGTTCTGTGAGTTCCATAGAGGCGAAAAGGGTCATGATGTGGACAACTACTTCACTCTTAAGATCAAAATTCAGGATTTGCTTGACAAAAGCATTTTATCTTTTAAGGATCCATCCCCTAATGTTCAATAAAACTTGTTGCCCAATCATGCTGAGAATGTTAACGTGGTTATTGAGAAGAGTGATGAGAGTAAGCAAACCTTCAAGGTGGATGTTCATAAACTATATGAACTATTAGTGTTAGCTGGACACCTCGAAGAAGTGGATGATGTTTCGATAGAGGACAAGTTGAAATGTTTCACTCGAATGGTAGACATGGGTATAATCTCTAGTATGAAGGAAGATGGTACGATGGCCCAGGCAGCTGTTATTGACTTGTTTTGTGAGAATGAGTCAGAGGAGACACATGTTGAGCTTACAGAAACTAACAAGCCGACTAGTGAAGGCGCGCAGGAGAGTCTAATCATAATCGATAGTGAAGGGGAGAATTCAGATGATGATTATGGGCTTCAAGCTAGCAATGTTGATTAGAACCACTAATTCATGAAGACTGCTTACAAGAATGGGGAGGTGGTTGACACGCTAGATCAACCTAACGGCATATTCGACTATTTGGTAAAGTATTCACCCCCACTGAGTTTTTTCATCAATCCCAAGGATGTTGTTCCTGATGGATGGGGTGGTATGGATGACCTACCTAAGCCAGATGAGGAGACGGTTAACATGATTACCCCCGTAATCATTGATTTGTCTGTTGAGGAGGATCTATACACGCTAGATAAGGGAGATGTTGAGCATGTGGTCATCGACCTTATGGTCGAAGAGTTTGCTACCCTAGAGATCAATGATTACGTCATGGAGCTAGTAGTGATTGAGCTCCCGCTAGAAGATGAGGAAGACATACTAGTAAAAAATACCCCGAGTTGCAACCCCAAGGCAATTCCTTGGAATTATAAGATGGACGAGATAGATGCTGTCACACGTTCAGGTAGTTGCTATGCACCCGATGGGGTAGTTGAGAAGAAAGCCGTATCAAATGAGGAAAACAAAGCAGTTCTTGGCAATTGTCAAGATGAGGGAATTTAATGTTGTGAACCAGTCGAGAAAGCTGCTTGCCCAAATCTCCCTCTTGGATCTTTTTAAATCATCCGAGAAGCACAAAAATACACTACTAAAAGTCCTTAATGAAGTGCATATGCCAGAGGACATCAATGATGCGCAGTTAGAGGAGTTTGTTGGGTCTGTCTTACTAAAAGATCAAATCTCATTTGCTGATGAAGACTTCTTCGGTGAAGGCCGAAACCATACCAAGGCCTTACTTATTTCGGTTAAGTGTCGTGATAGAATAGTGGCAAGAGTGCTAATTGATAATGGGTTTGCATTAAACATTTGCCCACTTGCCACCCTCCATTGTCTTATAAGTGAGTGAGGAGAAAATTATATTATCAAAATCTACCGTTCGTGCTTTTGACGATATGAAGAAAGAAGTCATTGGTGAGGTCGAGCTTTTAGTCCTTTTTTTTGTTAACTTCTAGGTCTTGGACATTCCTAATGCATTCAACTTTCTACTGGGACGACCTTGGATACACGCTGCCGGAGCTATGCCCTCAAGCTTGTACTAGAAGGTCATATTCATTGTGGATGGAAAGCTGGTAACTGTTCACGGAGAGACTGATTTCAAAGTTTTCCATGACACTGTAATACCGTACATAGAGCCCGAGAACAAGGCTAAATCACACTATCAGACTTTGGAGTTAGTATCGATGGTCCATGTGCCTGTGGGAGCTATCAAGCGAAATCTAAAAGTGGCTAAGCCTTTGATGATGTCGAGTAGAGTGTTGCTCGAAAATGATCATGTTCCCAGAGCCGGCCTAGGACTACATGGTCAAGGAATCAAAGAACCTATTTAGGTTTTCAAGTGGCATAAAACAGTAGACCTAGGTTATCATGGAGACAATTCTAGTGGCCGAAATAACCATGGAAGACGAGGTGATTTCAGGAGTCGAGGTAGTTATGGAAGCCATGGTGGCCGCAGAAGCCATATTAACTACGGGGGCCGTAGAGGCAATGAAGGCCGTGGTGAAGGCCTAATGAACCATGGAGGTAATGGAAGTCGTGGAAATCTATTTGGATTAAAGGAGGGTCAGAAGGGCTTACTTCTTCCAGAGTTGAAGGAAATCTTCCCGGGTCCACCCAAGCTACTACAAGATGAGGAGGCTATTCTTGGTCTAGTTGATTTGTTCGAGGGGGAGTTTGCTTATGCTATCATGGAAAATGAAGAGGCCGAGCCTTCTGCTACCGCTGCCAACCCTTCTGAACAGGGATGCTGCTTTTCTTTCCGGTTTCATTTTGTTTAAGTCTATGTTCATCCATTTCATGGGAGGTTTGTTTAGGTCTAGCTATTACTTTCCTCTATAATCAAAATCTTGGGTTGCGAGCTGTTGGTTCAAGACCTCGAGTCATGTAAACGGCCTTATCTTGTTAATTGAATCATGAACGTGTTTTATTAAGGAAGTGTGTAAGTATCTAAACCAGTCTGATGATGATGCTTTAAGGAATGGATTTTCACACGCTTCCCAGTTTCAAAATTCTTTGTGGATAGGGACGTCCAAGGATATGAGGACGGATCACTCATTTTCTATGTTGAAAACTCTTTCAAAATGATTTCAAAATAGATGCATGTCATCAATTGCAATAATGTTTGCCAATCTAATTACTAACCTTATTCGTGGCATCTCAAGCATAGCATTTCACATGATCATGATAAGTGCATTTGTGAGTCAGATTTGTTTGATAAAAATTCCTTTGGGTCTGATGATGACAAAGATGACTGTGCTCAAAGAAGCATCGAACGAGATTGGATTTTCCATGAAGAATCTAAACCGTTGACCGTAGAGCCCATAGTTACAATAAATCTGGATGATTCAGAGAATGTTAGAGGAGTCAAGATTAGAGTTGGCCTTTCTGAGATTAAGGCTAAAGAGATGGTCAGGCTGTCAAAAGAATACCAGGAGATGTTCGCATGGTCGTATGTGGATATGCCAGGGTTAGATAAGGAAATTGTAGACATGCTCTCCTAACTGATCAGAATATCCCACCTAAGAAATAAAGGCTTAGAAAAACAAAGCCCGAATTATCTAAGAAAATTGAAGAAGAAGTCATGAAGTTGTTAAAAGTGGGCTTTATAGAAGTGTCACACTATTCAGATTAGATTGCCAATGTTGTCTCTATTATGAAGAAAGATGGTTGGGTTAGGATTTGTATTGACTACCGCAATCTGAATCGAGCAAGTTCGAAAGACGATTTCCCGTTGCCTTACATCGATGTGTTGGTTGACAGTATTGCAGGGTTCAAGCTATTTTCCTTCATGGATGGATTCTCTGATTACAATCAAATTCGGATGAAAAAAAAAGACAAAAGTAAGACCTCCTTTATTACCCTAAAGGGGACCTTTTGTTACAAAGTAATGCCTTTTGACTTGAAGAAAGCCGGGGCAACGTACCAAAGAGCAATGGTCACCTTGTTCCATGATACGATGCATAAGGAAGTGGAGGTCTATGTAGACGACATGATTACTAATTCCAAACATCGAGAGGATCACATCGAGATGTTACAAAAATTGTTTGACCGACTCCGAAAGTTCAAATTGAGACTTAATCCCGCCAAGTGTGTGTTTAGGGCAAAGTCTGGAAAACTATTGGGGTTCATGATTAGTAATCGAGGCATTGAAATTGACCGGTCAAAAGTTAAAGCCATTTGCTAGGAAGATTGAACATTGTGGCGAGGTTCATTTTTCAATTGTCTGAGACGGCTAAACCTTTCTTCAAGCTCTTAAAGAAGAACGCCAAAGTTGAGTGGGATACCGACTGTCAAAAGGCCTTTAAGGAAATAAAACAATATCTTTCTCATCTACCAGTTGTGGTGCCACCTGTTCCTAGAGTGCCATTGATACTCTATTTGAGTATTCATGATGAGTCGTTGGGAGCCTTGCTAGCTCAGAAGAGACCAAGTGATGACAAAAAATGTGCGATATACTATCTTAGTAAAAAGTTTACTCCCTCTAAAACAAATTATCCTAGAGTTGAGAAAATGTGTGTGGCTTTGGTATGGGTATTGCACCGTCTCCACCAATACACACTCCATCATCGAATTCTGCTTGTAACTGAGAATTATCCCATCAAATATTTGCTGGAAAAACATGTGTTGGTCGGAAAGTTAGCAAAATGGTAGGTTTTGGTGTCCGAATTCGATGTCCATAGCATGGCACAGAAATCCGTCAAGGGAAGAACCATAACTGACATGTTGGTAGAAAACTTCGAAAGGTCAGAAGGCCATGATTAGTCAGAACTCATAGAGGAGCGCATTTCAGAAATAGTAAGTGATAAGTGGACTATGTACTTTGACAGTGCTATTAACCTAGCGGGTTCTGAGACTGGGGTAGTTCTTATTTCCTCGACGAGTCAACACCACCCTATGGCCGCTAAATTTGTATTCCCTTTTACCAACAATATCTCAGAATACAAGACTTGCATACTTGGATTGCAATTGGCTGTCGACATGAAAGTTAGGAAGCTGTAAGTGTATGGCGATTTCGCCCTTATCATTCTTTAGACAGAAGGCCAATGGCGGACTCGTGACTCCAAATTAATTCCTTACCACGAATTCCTTGAGGAATTAATAAAGGAATTTAAGGAGATTTCTTTTGAGCATTTACTCTTTTGCAGAATTAGTTTGTCAATGCCCTTGCCACGTTGTCATCAATGCTACAAGTTATGGAAGGGTTAGATATCGAGCCACTAAAAATTGAAGTCTTAAGACGTCCGGTTTACTGTTCGGCAATCACAAACAAACATGATGAGAAGCCGTGGTATTATGATATCATGAACTACCTTCAAAAGGGTGAATACCTTCATAAGAGTGAACTAGCAAATCATAAGTACATAAGGAAGCTAGCGTCAAAGTTCTTCATAAGTGGCAATGCTCTTTATAAGAGGTCGTTCGACTCAATTTTGTTGAAATACGTTGATGCTAAAGAAGTTAATCAGTTGATGAGAGAAATACATGAGAGGAAATGAGGTCCGCACATGAATGGTCATTTTCTAGCTAGAAAGATCATGAGACTAGGATATTTTTGGATGGCCATGGAGGCTGACTGTATCCGGCATATTCGTTATTGTCATTTGTGCTAGAATTATGCAGATAAAGTCAAGGTATCACCCAACGAATTGCATCAAATTTCTGAGCCATAGCCCTTCTCAATGTAGAGGATCGATATGATTGGGCCAATTAATCCTAAGGCCTCCAATGAACATTGCTTCATCTTGGTGGCCATTGATTATTTCAGTAAGTGGATTGAGGCAAATTCATATGCCAATGTCACTACCAAGAATGTGGCCAAGTTTATCCGCCTTGACATCATTGCTCGTTATAGAGTCTCAGAGGCGATCATTACTGATAATGGCTCAAATCTAAACAATAAAGTCATGGATGACTTGCTCGACGAATTTCATGTTCGTTACCTGAATTCCTCGCCTTACCTCCCACAAATGAATAGAGCTGTGGAGGCAACTAATAACAGCATAAAGAAGATCCTATCAAAGACTGTCGACAATTATCGAGATTGGTATGAACGGTTGCCTTATCCATTGATGGTATACCAAACTTCAATTCGCACTTCGACAGAAGCGACTCCTTTCTCGCTTGTTTATGGTATGGAAGCGATTTTGCCCATGGAAGTCGAAATTCCTTCATTAAGGATACTCTCACAAGCTGAGCTCTTTGAGGAAGAATGGACTCAATAGAGATATGATCAGTTGAACATGATCGATGAGAAGATACTAAAGGCTTTATGCCATGGTCAATGCTAACAAAGGCGAGTTACAAAGTCTTTTAATCACAAAGTCCAACCTCGACATTTTGAAGCTGGAGAGAAAAACAATCATAAAAGTGGAAATTGTGAAAGTAAACTTTTCACAAAAATTTTGAATATCATCATTGTCCAAAGTTATCTTGATGCTTAGGGGAACATTCATTTTGAATCAAAATTTCCTGTGGAGATCAATCAACTCAGGCGATCTTGGCAAAACAAGAGGAAATATATTAATCATGCCAAACAAGAAGCACTTAGAATGAAGAAAGGCAAACTATTCCCAAACACATCCTATAAACACTTTGTGAGTTGAGTACAGAAAAAAAAATCGTGTTTTAGGATGAGAGATTCATTTACAAATAGTACATGGATCAAAGTAAAAAGAGGCATTTCTTTCATCCATCCTACACACTACAGGTAATCATAGTTAAGCCCTTTCAAGCCTTCACATGTGAAGAATTTATACAAAATACCCCTATCAACAACCACTCTACAATGGGGCAAATTTGAAGATTGTGGTTGACACCATTTGGTAAAGAAGATGGGAAAGACTTCTTCGCTTTTACTTGTATTAATCTTTTGTGGTAACTTCAATCGAGTCCTTATGAAAGCTTGAAGCATCCCGAAATGAAGAAGAACATTTCTTTCTCTACCCAAACACTCATACCCTTTGCTTAGCTAAATTGAGCCTAAACATTCATTTCAAAAGCCCGAGTGGCGATTATTCCCCCATACTAGAGCAAGGCACATGATTTTCCAAAGTAATTGGCGCTCGTGCGACAACACGTAAAAAAAAATCTCGAAAGTCCTAAGAGCTTAAAAGGTTTAAACTAGCAAAAGAAAGCCAGGGGGCATAAAAAAACAGTGTGCTTGGTAAAAGCAAGGCCAGTGCCCGTAAAAAAAATATGTCCAAAGAAAAATTCTTGCATGAAAGAAAAATCATTGTAAAAGTGAAAGCCATTAAAAAAAGAGCAAAGCTCTTATGTTGAAATGATTTGCTGATGGACTCTCGAGACGAGTTAAGGAGTCATGTGCCTTTTGAAAAGACGAGATGATATGGCAATGATGCTACGATAATCATCAGCTCTTAAATCTTTTCTGAAAAACTCGAGCCTTTACTCGAACCAATGTTATAACTCTTTCCAAAGTCTCTTCTGATTGGGACGGTTCAAACGGAAATTTGGACTTCTAAAGAAGCTACCGCTTGAAGAAGTGGGGGCAAGATTATCTTATCTCATTTAAGATTTCTTGACTTGTAAACCTGGCGAAGATGCTGATCCATAATTATTTTATTTCTTGGCCAATAGTGCTAATCCATTATTAAAACCATGACCAAACCTGCATTACAGTCCTTAAAAGACCTCTCCAATTGGTCAATGTGTACTTATGCGAATGATTCTTGAAGACTTCGACATTGGTAATGCAAGGTACATCAAAAACCAGATTAATTCCCACGTCAATGGATGGGATCAAACAACTTTCTTGAAAGTATGAGAGAAGCCCTTTTCGACGAAGGAGCTCTTGTTTGGCATATTTAACGAGCCCTCTTCATGGATCAAGGTATTTTTTCTAATAAATATTTGTCTCCTAAGGGAATTTGATGATTAATGGCATTTCCCAAGCCTGAGGCAATTCTGAGATATTGAATGATACCGAATGCTTGTTAAACAATTGAAATTAGCTTGAATTGATCATATAATCAATGCTTCCTTTGTGATAATTTTCTTTTGATAGTATCCATTATGACATTCGAATGATAATGATCTCGCCTGGTATGCTTTCCTTAGCAAGGTGCCTGTTATAACATATTCCGTTAGATGTGCAGTGGCCATTTCGAAATCTTTTTGCTTGATATATTTACAGCCTCAGAATTACACAGTGAGCTTTTGTAGCCCGGAGCACCCCTTCGACTTAGCGAACTTTCGCAGTCCAGAGTCTTGTTCCTTACCCGTTGAGCTTTTGCAACTCGGAGCACCCCTTTCGACCTGGCAAGCTTTTGCAGGCTCAAAGTCTTTTCTTGTTTCTTGCTCGGTGAGCCTTTGCAGCCCGAAGCACCCCTTGCACTTGGTGAGCTTTCATAGCACATAGTCTTTTTCCTTGCACGGTGAGCTTTTGCAACTCGGAGCACCTCTTTGACCTGGTGAGCTTTTGCAGCCCAGAACCATTTTCCTTGCACAGTGAGCTTTTGCAACCTAGAGCACCCTTTCAACTTGGTGAACTTTCACAGCCCGGAGCACCCTTTCGACCTGGTGACCTTTCGCAACCCAGAGTCTTGTTCCTTGCACAGTGAGCTTTCGCAATCCAGAGCACCCCTTTGACCTGGCGAGCTTTCGCAGCCTAGAGTCTTGTTTCTTACCCAGTGAGCTTTTACAGCTCGGAGCACCCCATCAACTTGGTAAGCTTTTGCAAGCCTAGAGTCTTTTCTTTCTTGCTCGGTGAGCTTTCGCAGCCTGGAGCACCCCTTCGACCTGGCGATCTTTCGCAGCCCAGAGCCTTGTTCTTTGCACGGTGAGCTTTTGCAGCTTAGAGCATCCCTTCAACCTAGCGAGCTTTCATAGCCCAGAGCCTTTTTCCTTGCACTGTGAGCTTTTGCAGCCCAGAGCACCCCTTCGACCTAACGAGCTTTCATAGCCTAGAACCATTTTTCTTGCACGGTGAGCTTTTGCAACCTGGAACACCCCTACAACCTGGTGAACTTTTGTAGCCCGGAGCACCCCTTTGACCTGACAAGCTTTCGCAGCACAGAGTCTTGTTCCTTTCATGGTGAGCTTTCGCGGCCCAGAGCACCCCTTCGACTTGGCGAGCTTTCGTAGCTTAGAGTCTTGTTCCTTGCTTAGAGAGCTTTTACATCTTGAACCACCCCATTGACCTGGCAAGCTTTTGTAGGCGTCTTTTCTTTCTTGCTCGATGAGCTTTTACAGCTCGGAGCACCCCTTCGACCTGGCGAACTTTCACAGCCTAGAGTCTTGTTCCTTGCACGGTGAGCTTTTACAGCCTGGAGCACCCCTTCAACCTAGCGAGCTTTTGCAACTCAGCGCCTTTTTCCTTGTACGGTAAGCTTTTGCAGCCCGGAGCTTTGACCTGGCGAGTTTTTGTAGCCCAAAGCCTTTTTACTTGCACGGTAAGCTTTTGCAGCCCGAAACACCCCTTCAACCTGGCGAGCTTTTGCAGCTCAAAGCCTTTTTCCTTGCACAGTAACCTTTTGCAGCCTGGAGAACCCCTTCGACTTAGCGAGCTTTCACGGCCCAGAGCCTTTTTCCTTACACGACAAGCTTTCAAAGCCCAGAGTACCTTATCGACCTGGCAAGCTGTCATAGCCTAGAGTTTATTTCTTTACATTGTGAGACTTTATTTAGCCAAAAGCCCGCTCTTACACAGTATGGCAGATATAAAAAAAAAACAAACTCCAAGTCAAATCATATCGCATGCATCTTTCTTATCTTTAAAAGGAACCTCTTCGAGCTCCCCTTCAAAGAGAGGCAGCTGTTAATACCTAAATTTTGTCTAATCATTTAAGATTTTATCACATAGAAAATTAGGGTTTAATTTTTAACTCCTAAACCAAAATATTTTCATCAAAATTACATGGCATATAGATATTATGTGCATTTACATTAGTAGGGTCTATTAAAACATATCAAAAAAAAAAGAAAAAAAGGAAAAAAAGGGGTTTCCGGACTAGGTCAGTTGGCCCATTCTTCTTCTTTTCTTTTTATCTTCGCGTTGCCCATTCTTATTCTTATTTTTATTCATTTCTCGAGCGGGCCGACCCTCTCCCCTGGGCCCGGCTCTTGCATTATTCACTTTTCTCCCCCAGCTTGCTCAGCATTTCTGAGCGTACGGGGAGATGGAATAGAAATGAGCAGAGGCCAGAATGAAGTAGAAGCCAGAGAGGCACGGGGCATGGCGGCGTGATCCTCGAGTCAGGATCAGGCTGGCCCCGGCAAGCTAGTGGTGGCAGGGGCCATGCGTGCTTGCCTGCTGGCCGGCCTTAAATCGAAGAGGACCGAGAGAGATCGGCAGGGAGGAAGGGAGAACAAAGAGAGATCTAGAGAGAGAGTGAGGCCGAAAGCGTTGAAGAGTGAGATTTGAGGTCAAATGGTCTTTCGTTGATGATCGCCACGCCTCAACCATGGCTGGCGAAGCTTCGGCGCACCTCATTTCATGCGGTAGATTCCAGTTTTGAGCATTTGCCAGGTTCTATTTTGGTTTGGTTTAATTCGAGGTCGATTTCCTGAGGATTCTAGCTCGGAGGCATGGGACAAGACCGAACGGTGTCCGATTTATTACGTTCACCAACTTTCGTCATCTTCGAGCCGGATAGGGAGCGCTGCAAATGGCCACCTCTCCCTTCCTGTTCTTGTCTGTGTACTCTATTTTTGGGCTCACTGGCCAAAGCTCGCGACTGTCTAGTTCGCCTGAGTTCTGGCTCGTGATACCACATGCTTGATCCCGATTGTCTATGCAATTGTATGTTTGAATTTCGGATGCATTTGAGTCACAGCCAAGTCGGAAATCTCTTGTTTTCGCTATGCACCCCAACTGTTTGAGGTTATACCTAAGTGAGATCCATGTGTTTTTCTTCCTTTTGCTTGTGACACACCCCTCAATCTTGATGCCTTTTGCTTCGCTTGTGGTGTCTTGGTTGAGCTGTCGCTTGTTTTCGATTGGCTAAGTTGTTTTTGTGTTTTTTTACGACGGACAAGGAAGGCCCACGGAAAGGTAGCACGAGCGCGGAGCTCGGTTTGGCTAGTCCCCCGCCAGGACTTGGCCAGCTCGTGGCCATCCAGCCCCTGGTCGGGGCTTGGTCAACGCAAGCCTAGTTGCCGGTTGGATGGTATTTCGAGCACGGCCACGGGTGGGGCCAATCAACCAACCTTCCCGTCGGGACCTGGCGAGTCCGTGGCTGTCTAGCCCCTCATTAGGGTTTAGATGGTCCCGTTCAGCTGCCGATCACCGTGGCAATGACGCGGTTATAGCACGTTCGTCGGCCCTCGGCAAGATGGCGGCTGTATGACAAGGAGGCACCAGCCGCCAGTCGCCGGGGTTAGGGCTGGCCACAAGTGCAAGGAGGTGGCGCTAGTAGGAGTGGCGGTCAGCAGTCGGGTCGGGGGAGTCGGGTTGTGGGCACTAGGGTTTCCAGCAAGTCGGGTCTCCGGCTCGCGGTTGGGTCAAGTTCGCGGGTCGAAACCAGGTAGGGTTTTATTTAATGTATGGGCTTTAGAGTGTCTTTTAGGTTTTGGGCTATTTCGTAATTTGGCCGAATTGGGTAAGTTGGGCTTTGGCCTTCATTTCTTTTTTTTTTTAAATTTGGGCTGGGCCTTTCCTTAAAAAATTTTTAAAAATTAGACCGGGCTCAATAAGTGAGCCCGGTTTGATTGCGAACCTTGGCCGACGCGCTCGGGTTAGTCCCGATCCAGGTCAGATGTGGAGATCTGACCTGGGTCTTTTTTATATTATTTTAATATACAAAAAAATTTTAAAAAAATTTCGAAATATCAAAAAAATTATTTGGACTTTGAAATTGGCTTTTCTTGCCCTATTGTGTGATTATTGTCATATTTGATTGTACGTTGCTTGGTTCACATACTTTGAATTACGTGTTTAATTTAACCTCGCACGTAGTTGATTGGGCATGTTAGGTTCTTGAGTTGATTATTGCTTACCCTAGTTCGTTTAGGAATCGAATTTTGAGACTCCCAATTAGTGTGAACTCATTAGGCGGTAATTGAATAAGGTTAGGTACCGAAAAGGCACTAGTTGATCAATTAGTGTAATTAAGTCCCCATACCCATTGAATCTCTGGTTCGTAGAAGTGAAGCATTTCTCCCATGCTTTACTTGGGTGTCTAATCGACCCACCAAAAACTAACTAGTGGTGACTTCTAGATGAAATTGATTTGCATGTTAATAACTTAAATCTAAGTCGCGAATTGATATGGGCTTGAGAGAGCTCGAGCTAGGTTTAACTTAGTTATTCATTAGCCAAATCACCTAGGTGGCATGGCCAGTTCGGGGAGGTCGCGACAATCACCACCAACGCTATATGAAGACGATCTTCTTCTTTTATTTAGTGATTACACATCATGGGTCACACAAGCCGGTTTATTATCTTGATTTCATTAGTCTATGCAATCAAGCCCAAAGGCGTGTTGTGGTTGTGTAATCGTGATCTCTAAAACATTCGCCTAACATGCAAGTCACGGTCGAGGGAACATGGTTTGATCCGCTATGCCGAGCGTCAGCTCGGAGTCGAACTTGGCCAGGATCTGCACATCTCAATGTAAACCCGTACTAATCCAAACTCGTCCTATGATGCCACAACATGAGTATGAGACCATACGACACCCCGTTTCGTGACTCGTACGTGCTTTGACTTACGATTATGAAGCAAAACAATAAATACTCATGCAAATATCGAGCATCACAGACACGGTCACTACTCGAGCCAAACTTGTAACACCATATCATATTCTCTTATAACTCAACAAGTATGGTAACAAGTGATGCGTGCAATATAAACAACAACATGCAAGTCTCAACAAAGGTTCGGATGAGAACTCAAGCCAACAACACATTATAGCTTCCTATCTTGAGATTAGGGAATCCACTTACATGCCTCGTTTCATCCACGTAATACACCGCCCTATTTAAGTGTTAGGGAATTCACTCACCTATAATCATCTATAATCACAAGAAAACATCAATGGCGGTCGATGGCAGCAAATGGCGAGAGAGAGAGAGAGAGAGAGAGAGAGAGAGAGATGATTGGCGTGATGGTGCGAGAGTGAGAGATGAGAGGAAGAATGTGTGATGTGTGTAACTAAGGGGGAACCAAGCCTATTTATAGGCAAACCAACTTGTTCCCCAAGTTTAATCATGAAGAAAAGATAAATGACACAATGAAATAGCCCATAAAGTCAAGAGTCATCATGACTATGATCTAGAAAATCTTGATCATTAATGATATTAATGGAGAAGAGCCAAATGACATTAATGAAATAGCCCTAAAGTTAAGTGCCATTATGACTATGATCTAGAAAATCTTGATTATTAATGACATTAATGGGGTAGAGTCAAATGACATTAATGAAATAGCCTTAAAGTCAAGTGCCATCATGACTATGATCTAGAAAATCTTGACTATTAATGACATTAATGGAGAAGAGCCAAATGACATTAATGAAATAGCCCTAAAGTCAAAGCTTCATAATTAAGCTTCTTGTGTAAGCCAATTTGAGGCCATTCATTTTCAACTTGGCCTCCAAGTTTCTACCTTAGGGTCATTATGCCCTATTCATTCAAGGCCTAAATAATCATGATGTCTCTCTTTCTCTCTCTCTTTGCCGTGAGCCATCTTATTAGGCGTGAGTGATGGTCTTGGTCCTTAAAACTGAATTATAGAAGCGTTCCAGAAGAACACATTTTAGCTTCTGCCACCACATGTAAAGCCTCATTTCCCCCTTCATATGACCTCCAATAAAAGTGTAACATATGTCATTTAAAAGCTTAGAATGAGCACATTATATCACCGGAAGACATCAATTCGAGCTTCTAACTTTCTCATATAAAAAATGATGAATCTTTGAAATTTGACACCGGCAATTTTTGCACTGTTCTAGAAATCAAGCTTAAAAACATAGTAAACGAACTCCAAAAATACCCAAATTTGAATATGTTATACAAAAGACCTTAATAAACATTTTCTATGAAGAACATAAAATCTGAATCTTTCTATGAACACAATTTTTAATAGCTCAAAGATAGACTAAAAACAAGTTGCTAAAACAAAATTCTTGCTTCTCAAAGTAAGCTCTTTTCAGAATCCAAATCAACTCCAAAAATTTCCAAATTTATATGTGTTATAGAAAAAAAAGTTCTCAACAACTTTTATAAGGAAGTTTGTTCAAAATCGACCCATAAAAGTTTGTTGAAAATCGAGAAAGTGTGAGCATCACCGAAATACCCATTCTGGGTAGTTTTACACGGTCAGAAATTAGGCTA
This sequence comes from Syzygium syzygioides, assembly GCA_031216285.1. NCBI lineage: Eukaryota > Viridiplantae > Streptophyta > Magnoliopsida > Myrtales > Myrtaceae > Syzygium > Syzygium syzygioides. Next base: position 19,228,446 of record CM062252.1, on the reverse strand, counting down.
TCTTACTATTCATATCAAATCCAAAAATTATGAAATTAAAGTATGTAAAACTTCAAGATGTTTGGAGCTACTTTTAATAAGGAAATATTTAGAAATTCGGATGACAAAGTCTCCACAAAAATAACAAAACGAGGTGGTGCTAGGGATTCGAAATTAGGTTTTCCAGAACAAAAGTAAAAAGTGGCTCCAATTGGAAAACCACCAAACTTAAATCAAAGCCAATTCCTAGGGACTAAAATTGAGGATGTTACAATTTGCCTTGATAACCTCGTTTGATCCTTCGCCGAAGCAAGTAACTTTAATCCTTGTCACGGTTTGAATGAAATTCCAGAAAACATGTTTGGGTTTAATCTTGTTGTTCATGCGATTTTTATTGCAATTTTGAGCTTGTTGATACATATGATGAGTTTCTAAGCATATTTTTCATTGTTTGTTGCATTTTGAATAATTGAAATTGCATTTGATCGAGTCAGCTACCATGAAACCCATGTCAGAGCTTCTCAAACTTTGCCAAAACATTTTTTTTATGGCCAATGCCCACCCAAGTTAGTGATTTCCAATCTTTCTTGATGTTCTTATGGATGTTTTAAACGTTAGAAACGGCTAGGGCATACCGTGTGATAATCTGAAGGCCAAAAAAGCTGGTTTGGATCAGTTCTTGGTTAAGTTCTTTAAGATCGATTTTCACTGGCCAACGATGATTCGGCGACTAACTGAGGAGGTTAGATGGTTAGGGGGCGATGAGAGGTTGATGTAAAACCTAAAATCGATGTCGGAGAGTCATCAGAAGGTCGTTAGAATTCAGTTCAAAGTGGCAGCCTTGATAACAACAAACCTAGAATCATGCCTACTAGATGTTCAGCAAAATGTTGAAGAGAACAACGCCAGAAGTAGTGCCATTTTGGTGCTGTGTCGGCTGAGGCATTTGCCGATGCCGATGTCGGCCAATCCGACTTGATCGGACCGGTCTGAACTGATTCAGCTCGGTTCAACCCCCACACGAGAAAATTTTTTAAAATAAAAATACAAAATACAAAATACAAAAAAAAATCAAATTTTTTTTTGAAAAATTTGAAAAATTCAGAAAAAAAATTCTAGAAAATCCTAAAAAATAGAAAATTTAGAAAAATCTTTAAAAAATTCGAAAAATTCATAAAAATAGAAAATTCAAAAATTTTCTAAAAAAAAGAAAAATCATAAAAATTTCAAAAAAATCCATTAAAAATAGAAAAAAAAATCACAAAATCCAAAAAAAAATCTCAAAATTTTTGGAAATTTCAGAAAAATAAAAAATAAAAAATTTCAAAAATTCACAGAATAATCTAAAAGCATTGTGACCAACCTTTGCAATTGAAATTAGAATTTTTAGAGTTGCCTAAATGGCATTTTTAGAAAATCCTTAGTTTAGGGGTTTTTACCCCTAAAAAAATCAAAACCCTAAAACAACACACATCATTGATTAAATAAGCCTTTAGGGCTTTACTAGGGTTTTGGTATTTTGAATTGGTTTTCATTTTAAAGACTCAAATTAGGATTGTTTTGTTTGATTACAATTGATTGTGTTGCTTATATTGATTGATTGAGTTCCCACTATTAGAATGGTTAGAATTAGTGCATAAACCTCGGAAACTCATGTGACACGTTAAACACATCATATCGTTTTAGGTACCGAAAGGGCATTAAGAATCTCGACTCGGGATCATTAGCATAACTAAGTCTTCGTATTCAGAATCTCTAGTTTGTAGAATCGTGGTATTTCTCCTATTAGGATCTCGACGCCCCATTTTAGGTACCCCGGTGAGGTTTCTAGTCAACCTATCAATAATGACTAGTGGCGACTCCAAATCGAAAACCTAGATTGAATAGAATCATAAACAAATCACAACCCACTGTCACATGAGGTATAGTCCCTGTTTATCTAGTGATGGGATGTCTATGAGATGTTTAAGCAAAATATTCGTATCGCTGTTGACACCTAATTTTTAGCTCATTTTTGTCATATTTTCAAAAATTTCAAAATTAGGTATAGGGATCTTAGCCAAGCTTGGAAACCTATTTCTAAACTAAAAAAATATATTTTTTAGCATTTTTTAGCATTTTTTCTTAATTTTTTTAGTCAAAATAAGCAAGAAAATAAAAAAATAAATGGAATTAGAGAATTCCATAAAAATAGCCACTAATCTTCTTTTAAATCCAATTTCATAAAGACATTATCAATTTTAGAAAATTTCAATTGGGCGTACGTTTTTCCCAAAACTGGGCAAAATTAAACTCGAATTCAACCAAAAATAAAATTAAATTTTTTCTAGATATTTTTAAGTCATAGTGTTTTCACAACAATTGATTCTGGAACCTTTAATTGCATAATGGTCGGTCCAATTGCACAATTTGACATAAAAATAAAAAATCTCCAAAATTTGATTGAAAATTAAGAATTTTGAACCCAAATCGGGAATCGTGCCCAAAATGAAATTGTCGAAATGTGAGACTATCATTTCTAGGGTTAATCAGGGGTGGGTAATTCAATTTTGGCATCAATTTACCTAATCAGCTCATTAGGACCTCGAATTGAACAAAACCCTATTAACTCGAATTTAAAAATGACAAAAATCTTGGGCACAATTATAATAAAAATTGGGGAAAATTATATGTTTGGGTTCGGAATATGACGGGAAATTCAATTTTGAGGTTGAATTTCGGAAATTCGGTGGAAATTGGACTTAATTCGCGAATTTGGGCAAAATCGGAACTGCTGGGTCGGGCGGATCAACCTGACCCGATCCGAACAGTTCATCTTCTTCACCCGGCCACTTAACCCGCAAGAAACCCAGAAAAGAAACTAACTCAAACCTGCGACTTTGTAAAAAATTTCCAGCCATTTTAGCACGTGTTGATCGGCTTGGCCAGCTGGCACCAGTTAACGATCCCAACCGATCGGAAGTCGGTTTCAACAAGTTTTAAGCGGGAAATCAAGGATCAAAAAAGAGAAAAAACGTAAGAACATGAAACAGAGGGTGTTCGAGAAAATTCCAGAGAGAGAGAGTAAAGAGAGAGGGTGTAAATCAAAGCAAGTTCTAGAGAGAGAAGGAGAGTTAGAGATCTCCAGGTCGAGCGATTATTGCCAGTCGATTGATCGGTGCCGGCAAATCGACATTTCAGGAGGATCTCCTTCTCGGATGTCCGGGGCAAAACTAGTTCGCGAAGGCCTGAAATCGAGGCTCCTCCGATCAGCACAAAGGCTTCCTGGCGATTCTGAGACCACCAGATTAAAGAAGAAGTGTCGAAGAATACCTCTACAGCTGAGGATCAGCTCAGAAAAGGCATTTGATCATCAAACAAGTAAGGTGAAGATCGCTCATTGCTTTATTTTTCCAAAAATTCCAGAACCTAAGTTTCGATGTTCATGCGATTTTCCTTACGATTTTGGATTTGTGAATGTTCAAAACTCATTTCTGATCATGTTTTATGTTCCTTGGTTTCATTTTGGCCATAAAAACCGCATGAAAACCCTCTCGTTCACTCTTGTCAAACCTTGCTGGAGCTCGAAGGTTCTTATCAGAGCATTCCGTGGCCCTAGGCTGGTCAAGTACTTTGCTTGTTGATTTTCTAATCTTTAGGCTCGTATTAGACGGTTAGGGCGATGTAGATTGATGGTTTAAGTTCTGAAAATGTTAATCTTAGCTAATGATAGTTTCAGTTTAGGTTAGATTTTTAGGCTCGATTTTCGCTGGCCGGCGGAGGTTCGACAGCGTTCCGACTAGGATAGGTTGAAAGCTAGTGGTACGAGGTTTGCATAGAACCAAAGATCAGCTCCGAAACACCACCGGAAGGTCATTGGCAAAACGCTTGAACCGACGGTCTTGAAAACTGAAAACATGCAATAATGCCCACCAATCGTTTGTGAAAATGCCTAAATGAAAAACACTTTAAACGACGCCGTTTTAGGTGTTGCGTTCGCCGGAGGGGGTCACCGACGACGGCCGGTTCGGTCTCAACCGAACAGGTCTAAACTGGTCCGGTTCGTTCCTCTCAACGGAAAAAATTCAAAAATAAAAATTAAAAATTCTAAAAAATTAGAAAAATTCTAAAAAATTTTAAAAATCACAAAAATCTCAAAAAATTAGATTTTTTTTGGAAATTAGGAAAAATCAGAAAATTCATAAAAATTCAAAAAATTACAGAAAATTCAGAAAAATATAAAAATTTTATGAAAATTCATAAAAATTCCAAAAAAACAAATAAAAAATTTGAAAAATCTAAAAAATTTGAAAAATTTGAAAAATTCCCAAAAATTTCCAGAAACTCATAAAAAAATAATTTCTTGGTTTAAAGAAAATTTATCGAAAAAAATCAAAAAAATTCAAAAAACTTGAAAATTCACAGAAAGATCCAAAATCATTGTGGCCAGCTGTAAAAGATGAAAACTTGAATTTTTGAAGTGTACAAATGGCACTTAAAATAATTTCAAAAACTTTAAAAATCCACAGAATGATTCGAAATCATTATGGTGTTGACACCTAATGTTTAGCCCATTTTTGTCAAATTTTTGAAAATTCCAAAACTAGGTCCAGGGATCTTGGCCAAGCCTAGAAACCTATTTCTAAACAAAGAATAATTTTTTTAGCGTTTTTCTGTATTTTTCTTGAATTTCTTTTGGTCAAAATAAGCAAGAAAATCATAAAAAATAGTAAATGGAATCATAAAATTCCACAAAAATAGTCAATAATTTTATTTTAAATCCAATTTCATAAATACACTGTCAATTTTATAAAATTTCAATCGGGTGTATGTTTTTCCCAAAATTAGGCAAAATTAAACTCAAATTGAACCAAAAATGAAATTAAATTTTTTCTAGACATTTTTAGCTCATAGTATCTTCACAACAATTGATCCTACGATCTTTAATTACACAATGGTCAGTCCAATTGCATAATTTGGTGTAAAAATAAAAAATCCCCAAAAATTGACTAAAAATTGAGAATTTTTAACCTAAATTGGGAATTGTGCCCAAAATAAAATTTCCAAAATATAAGACTATCATTTTTAGGGTTAATCAGAGGTGGGTAATGCAATTTTGGCATCAATTTTGGCTAATCAGGTCATTAAGACCTCGAATTGAACAAAACCCTATTAACCCGAATATAAAATTGAGGAAATTTTGGGCACAACTATAATAAAAATTGGGGAAAATTATATATTTAGGTTTGGAACATGCTGATGAATGCAATTCTGAGGTTTAATTTGAAAAATTCAATCAAATCAAGGCCCAATTTGCATTTTTAATCAAAATCGGAACTGCCGGGCTGGGCTGGTCAACCCGACCCGACCCTCACATTTCGTCTTCTTCACCCGGCCATGACTCGCACGAAACCCAGAAGAAAAACAGTCTTGAGCCTATGACTTTGTTGACCAATTCCATTTAATAAACATGTTTTTAATCAAATTTTCCAGCTAGAAAATGTCCAGCTGGCATCACTCAACGACCAAAACGGATTAGAAAATCAGTTTCAACTGATTTCAAGCGGGAATGGAAGGAACAAAAAAAACCAAAAAAAAAAAACAAAACGTTGTAGAGAACCTATTCGACAAATTTCCCGAGAGAGAGAAGGGAAAAAAAGGAGCGAAACGTGTATAAATCTAGAGAGAGAGAGGGTCAGAGGTCCCCACGTGAGTGTGATCGGCGCCGCCCTAGACGGCAGGGCACCGACAAATCACAAGTAGGACGTGACCTCCCCTCGCCGGAAAAGCTTATCATGAAGGCCTAAAAATCAGTCTCGGCCAACATGTTTGGACCTGATTCGGCGAAACCGAGTACACTAGGACGTAGAACGAGAGTCAAGGAATAATCCCCGAGGTTCCATTCGATTCAACAATTTCATTTGAGCGTTGGACGAATCAGGTAAAAACTCTTCCCGATCAGATTCATCAAAAAATTCCAAAATGTGATTTTGTCATCGATGTGCATGTTTGAGTGATTGCTTTGACAAATCTGAGTATATTGATGTTCAAAACATGTTTCTGACCATGAATTTTTCGTTTGATTGCATTTGTGGATGAAAAGCGGTGCAAACTGAGTTGGCCATATTTTAAAACCTTCTCACCGGAGCTCCGACGGCCTTGTTGGAGAGTCGCAGTGGCCTTAGGCCATTCAAGTAGGTTTCCTTAAACCTTGATCGTTGATTATCTAGTCATTAGGTTCGTGATAGATGGCTAGGGCGGTGCATATTAGGAATTCAAGTTCTGGAAATGAAAAATTAAGAAAAGTGCAAATTAGGTTTGTTTTGACCGGTTTTTCGTCGGCCGACAAAGGTCCGACAGTGATCGGATTAGGCTAGTCGGAAAGTAGAATATGTGGACTTGCTAATGATGCAATCAAACTGGCCAAAAGGTTTCTGGAGTCTCATCGATGGTGAGCTCAAACCGGCGACCTTGCAAACCTCAACTCATAATCCACGCACACTAAGTATTTGGGAAAATGCCCGAATGAAAGATGCCCAAAACGGTGCTGTTTTGGCACCGTGCCTACCAGAGAGAACGATCGGCGCCGGTGCCGGCGATGGCTGGTTCGATCTAAGTCCACTCGGCGGGAAAAATGAATGAATGAAAAAAATTAAAAAACTCAAAAAAATCAAAAAATTTTGAAAAATCATAAAAATTAGATTTTTTTAGAAAATTCAAAAATTTAGCGAAAATTCATAAAAATTTAAAAAATTACAAAAAATTTTCAGAAAATTCATATAAATTTCAAAAAAAATAAAAAAAATACAAATAAAAAATTGAAAAATTCTGGAAAATCAATAAAATTGAAAACTTGGAAAATCCACAAAAAAAATTTATACAGAAATTCATAAAAAGTCATTTCTTGGTCAAAAAATTTTTCCAAAAAAAATTCAAAAATTTGAAAAATTCACAGAAAGGTCCAAAATCATCGTGGCCAGACATAAAAAATGAAATTGGAATTTTTGGAAGTGCCCAAATGGCACTAAAAAAAATCAAAAATCAAAAAATTTTGAAAATCCACAGAATGATTAGAAATTATTGTGGCTAGTTCTTAAAAGTGAAATTTGGATTTTCCTAAATGCCCAAGTGGCATAATTTGAAAAATTCCAAATTTAAGGCCAAAATCCCCTAAAAAAATCCTAAAAATGAAATGAACAAGCTATTAGAGCTTTGTTAAGGTTTTGGGTAGGTTTTCATTTCTAGTGACCAAATTAGGATTGCTGTGATTAATTTTCCATTGGATGTGTAGTTGATTTTTGGATGTTTAATTGATTGTCCATGATTAGATTAGTGAATTGAACTTAGGGATCCGTGTGATGTGCTAGATATGCCATATCGTTCTTAGGTACCTAAAGGGCATTAATGGTCTCAATTTGGGATCATTAATGTAACCAAGTCTCTTATCCAGAATCTTTGGTTCGTAGGATTGCGGTACTTCTCCCGTGCCATAATAGGTTTCTGGTCGACCTACCATAAATGATTAGTGGCGACTCCAAGTTTAATTTTAGATCAAATAAATCCTGTTGTCACGTGAAGTATGGCCTATGAGAGGCCCATATAAAAAAATACTTCCATCAGAAAAGCACGTGAGCGCGTGGTGCGACATGTGGCCAATCATAAAATGTAAAAATTGAATTTTCTGAAATACCCAAGTGACATTTTTGGAAAATTCCAAATTTAAGGATAAAACCCCTAAAAATGTGTAAATCATAAAATGAACAAGCTATTAGAGCTTCGTTAGGGTTTGGGTGTTCTGCTTGATTTTCATTTTTAGTGGCCAAATTAGGGTTGCTACGATTGATTTGCTATTGGATGTGCATTTAATTGTTGGGTGCTTAATTGTTTGAGCATGATTAGATTAGTGAATTGACCTTAGGGATCCGTGTGATATGATAGACATGCCATATTGTTCTTAGGTACTGAAAGGGCGTTAATGGTCTCAATTTGGGATCGTTAACGTAACCAAGTCCCTTATTCAGAATCTCTAGTTCGTAGGATTACGGTACTTCTCCCGTACCTCAATTAGGTTTTTAGTCAACCTACTGTAAATAACTAGTGGTGACTCCAAGTTCAAATTTAGATCAACTGAACCCCGCTGTCATATGAGGTATGGTCTGGAAGAGGCCCGTATAGAAAAATACCTCCATCCTAGCACGCGAGAGCATGGCGCGACAAGCTTGGGGACTCCGCTGGGGATACTTAGGTTTCTAAGTATACTTAGGCCTAGATAGAATGATATGTATGTGTTTGTGCTTGCAAGGATCCCAAGTACGTTCCATTAATGACGTGTTAAATGGTGATGCAGGTGGGAGGTATAAGGGGTGTAGTCTATGCTTACCTTTGTTTTGCAGGATGGTGTTAGGATTGAATATGATTTGACCCAAATTTTAGAAGTGTTGTTTGGTTATAAATTGTTGTGTTTGCCTTTAAATTGCTTCAGCATGTCACTTTTTGCACACACTACCCGTGGCCCAACCCCGGCTACATTTAGGATCACCCTTAGGAGGTACGTATTTAAGCGAAACTGTAAGCTGATTGCTCATGGGATCGTTTAAATACAATATCGACCACCGAGATGGAATAACATTCCATTACTTTAGGTCAATCGCTTATTCGAATGGAATCCCTTGTTCATTAAAGTGGTGACCTTGAGCCTTTAGTATATCCTCACTCTTTTAGGTGTCAAAACCTCGCTTGTTGCATATTCTTGTCTTTGTGATTGGTATACCTAAAACCAAGCAAAATGTGTCGATAAGTAAGTGTCGTTCCATTTCTCTCATCTTTTTAATTATGCAAAGTTAGTTGATAAAATTTTGTTAAAAAAATACTCAAATGACAATCAATGTTTGGTCAAAATGCCTTTTCATACTAGGATGAATGAATAGGATGACACGCTCTATTTGGTCACATTTTTCATTTCTAGATGGAATGTATAGGTCCATGATGATTTTTAATGTAATTCAAGTAGATTGAATGTTCAAGATGTAACAAGTACAATCCCATTTTTTGAAAGTCTATTTTCGATGTATACAAAATTGTAAACCATAGGATAGGACTTTATAGTTAAAATGGAGCATGTCAAAAGGCATTTATATTAAACATTGATTTCATTCACATTTTCAAATATATGCTCTTTTAAGACATAAATGGATTAGAAGTGGCATTTATATTACGTCATAAGAATGCAAATGTACTTTATCTCTATTTTTCCATAAAAGGACATATAATTAAATGGAGGCATTTAAAATTTGATGTGTAATCCATGATGATTAATAATGAACTTTTTGCATGATTAGGCTCGATGGGAAAACTAAATATCCAAGTGGTTCCCATTTCATGAAAAGAGCTCATGGCTTGCTGGAAGGACATGACAAAAGATAATCAAGTTTATGTTCAAGATAGATTGGGATACCTTCTAGACTTGATCCATGTGGAACATCAAGTCAGTTTGATCCAAGCACTTGTGCATTTTTGGGAAGTTTCTATCGTAACCTTTCAATTTGGAGAGTATGAATTGACACCAACTTTGGAAGAGTACCAAGCTGCCATTGGAATTGATTCCAAGCCTAGGATCGTAGAGCCACCTGTTGGATTTCATCCCATAAGCATTCTTGCAAAATTCCTTAATCTTAAAGCTTCCAAAATTGAAAAGTTAATCAAGTCAAACACGGGTAGATTTCCATTATCCTTTCTTATAGCCAATTTTTCCAAACTTCCTAGGGAAACGGGAAACACTTCGGCTCGGGTTTTCATTCTAGTCTTCTTTGGCTTCATTCTATTCCCCATATCTAGAACGAGATTCGACCCTTTAGTAGCAATAATCACGAGGCAAGCATGTCTCAAATGGGATTTCTCTAACATACTTCTTGCTCAAACCATCATTTCCTTGAAGACATATCAAAAGCGTGGAAAAGGAATCCTTCAAGCTTATACGGGTCTCTTATCTCTATGGTTCATCTCGCATATTCGACCATGGTGCCATTCCATGAGTATTCGCGAGATTTGCCCAACGATAAATCCCATCGAATGATACCTTCATATTCAACATAAATTGCCCAAGCAATCTTTATTAGATTGGGCTAACTTCATTAGGGCTTTAACTCCTAGTCAAATCCAATGGCGGATCAATTGGCCAAAGATTAGCAAAGCAAGGATTACAAGCCAAGAAGGGAACGCAGTACCATTACTCGAGTTGAATGTGGGAGCTGCCTATTGTCCCTTGTGAGTTGTCAGACAATTTGGCATGCTTCAACAAGTCCCACCGGTATGGAACCTTGAGGAGTTCGTTTTTGACATCCCAAATGGGATTATACCCAAACAAGAGAAGAAAAACCTTCAAGCCAAAGTCCACAAAATTATCTTTTCTTTGGATAATTCACCTTCACGAGTAATGGAATGGCCAAAGAACTTGGAAGGAGACATGAAGATTTATATGGCATCTAAGGAATACATCAAGTGAATGGAAAGTAAACAACCAATTGATGTGGAGCTATATGTTCCATTGAGTATTATAAAGGATCCCAAGGAGGAGTATGTCCCAGAATATATCGTCCCATATGTGCCTGGAGTTGAGCCTTACATCCCCGAAAAAGTCGTGATCGATGTCGAAGAATGGGAATCCCGAATCAAGGAATGGAAGGATTACCACAGGGAGGAAGCTACCTTAACTAGCAAGAAACCTAGACTTGAATGATCTAGAATTCTCATTCGAGTTTAAAATAATTTTGTAAAGCAATCTTGGACTTTATATGAAATACTCATTTTTCAAAATCTATTTGGATAATTTCAAAATCATGATTAAAAAGAAGAATCACCATGAATTACAATTCTTTGAATGGTATAATTCCTTGAGAAAAAAATATTGATGAGAAGTTTTATGCAAGGCTAAGGCTTGTGTAAAAGTTCTTATCCTTGTTAATCACAAAAAACTATATAATTAAAAGAATGTAGGTTTTCATATTCATTTCACCAATTCTAATATCTTGATGGTTTTTATGAAGACAGGTTTTCTAGCAACAGAAGGCAAAAGATCCCGAACCCGTTTATAAATTAAAATGGCCAAGGAAGAAACTCACACTCGACTAGCTGAAGTGGAGAATCAAATGACGCAAATGGCTACCATGATGGCAGAAATGAAGGCTTTTATTCTCGCATCTCAATGGTCTTATCCTATTACTCCAAATGTAGGAGCTTCAAATGCTATTGAAACACCAATTGAAGACCCAGTCAGAAACAAAGAACTGGTTCAAGAAAATCCTCCAAAGACTATACCAGAGATAGTAAATCTAGAAGAAAATGATCAAACCAAGAAAGCAATTAAAACAAAGGATGAAGAAGAGGACAAAAAATTGGCAAAAATTGAAGAATGCCTTGCAAGCTAAGGATATGAGCTTCAAAGGTTCACCATATTGGTGAAGGACGGTAAAAGAGTTGAATAGTCATTGCAAGAAGATAAATCTCAAGAAATGGCAATGCGAAGACCTCATCTTAGGAAGAAAGATAAAGAACCTGTGCGTAACGTGGCTATAGTGTCTAACCCCAATGTTAATCAAGCTTCATTTCCAAAACAATCTAACGTCTCTTGGAGAAATCCAAAACAGTTTAAGCCAAAGAAAAAGCCCGTAAGACAATTTACTCTATTGCCACGACTCCTGTCAAAGTTATTACCGATGCTATTAGAAAGATATTTGATGGCCAAAGAAGTGCCAAGAGATAATCCTAAATAGTTCCTCTGGTATGATGAGTCAAAGACTTGCATATATCACATGGAAGAAAGAGGGCACGATTTGGACAATTGTATAGTTTTAAAATACAAAGTTCAGCAACTCATAGATAAGAAAATATTAAGTTTTAAAGAGCCAAAGCCAAATGTGCATTAGAACTCTCTTCCTAAGCATAATATGGTCCTTACTAAAGCAGAAATAGTAAGGCCTGACGATGAAGATGAGCATGAGGCCAAATTAAAGACTGCTTAACAAGGAGATACTCGCTTTCATTGTGAAGCATTCTTAAAAGGGGAAATTATAGACAACTTAGGAGATGATTCTGGCAAATATAACTTTCAAGTAAAGTACACTCTACCGCCATAGGCTTTTAAAAGTGAAATGATTATGCCCGATGGTTGGGGTGGCATAGACGATGAGCTTAGCAGACAAAATGAGATTCCATCTGGTGATGAAGGGGATCAATTTAATGAGCAAAAGAAAGGATTCGGCAGGGTGAAAGGAGATTTATCCAAACATCATTTGAGCAAGGTGACATTGTAGACCTCCTTAATCAAGACAATGGAAAATACAACTTCCGTGTTAAGTACACACCTTCACCCTGGGCTTTTAAAAACAAAACTATTGTGCTTGATGGATGGGTAGATACAAATAAAATCCCAATCGACAAATTAAATCTTGAGGAGAAAGAAGATTAAGACAAGAAAATGAAAAAAAAAGGCTCGCCAAAGAGACAGACGATTTGTTCGCAAAGCACAAAAACGAGGCAAAATTGTGGATTATTTGAGACAAGACAGTGGCTGATATAATTACCATGTCAAATACACGCCACCTTCATGGGCATCCAAAGAGGAAAATATTGTGCCTGACGGTTGGGGTGGAATAGATACTATTGAAGCTGACAAAAGCATGGTATCCATGATTATACCACTATGGATTAATCTTGATGAAGTGGATAATCTTGAGAAAGATCATGATGAACCAATTACCATTGAGTTCCCAATTGATCAACTAAAGATCAAAGAAGAAGCGATTCGGCCTATGATCATCACTTTGCCTCCAAAAGAGAAATTTGATACCAAATGTGTATCATGGGATTACACGCCTAAAGAAGTTGATGCAATAATCATATCGGGAAGATGTTATATCCTAAAAGAAGGTGAGCACGAAAAGAAGAGAGTAAAAGAAGGTGAGCACGAAAAGAAGAGAGTAACCGAAGAGGATGTCAAACAGTTGTTGTCAGTATGAAGATAAGTAAATATGAGGTAATTGAGTAATTAAGAAAGATGCTAGCACAGATTTCCTTATTGGATCTCTTCAAGACTTTAGAAAGTCGTAAAATGGTGCTTATGAAGCTTCTTAATGAGGTGTACATCCCGGAGACAATTAATGAGATGCAATTGGAAGACTTTGTTGGTGCTATTCTTCTAAAGGATCAAATTGCTTTCTCTGATGAAGATTTCCTAATTGACGGGCATTCCCACAATAAAGCCCTGTATATTATCGTCAAATGCTGGGGCAATGAGGTATCACGGGTGCTGATCGATAATGGTTCCGCACTTAATTTGTGTTCACTAAGCACACTGCATCGCTTCGGGATTAGTGAAAAGCTCATCAAACCTTCAAAGGTGATTGTATGTTCGTTCGATGGGATGAAGAAAGATGTTATCGGCGATATCGAACCGGAAGTAAATATAGGCCCTGTGCCTTTCCTGAAAATTTTCAAGTGGTGAACATTCCAAGGACTTTCAACCTACTGCTGGAGAGGCCTTGGATTTATATGGCTTGCGCCATTCCTTTTAGTCTTCATCAAAAGGTTAGATTCGTTATTAATGGTAAAATGATTACCATGCATGGGGAGGTGGACTTTACCACTTACAAGGAAAGTGCCATAACTTATGTCGAACCTGAGATAAAAGAAGAGCCCAATTATCATTCTTTCGAGATGATTTATATAATACAAATTTCCGCTGGTAGTATCATGAAGTCTCCGGAATTTTCGACATCATCTATTATGTTTGGAAAAGTATTGTGCCAATATGAATTTAACCATAATGGTGGGCTTGGGACAAAAGCGCAAGGAATTAAAGAACCCATTGTCCCATTTAGCACAAAGAAAAAGTATAGGGTGGGCTATGAAGTCACTAGTAATCACCATAAAGGCCGATGCAAAGGTCAAAAGAATCATGAAGGCCGTGGAAGCCGAGGTGATCGAACCACTAACCCATCCACATGGAAGGACAAGGCTAGAGAATTACCTTATCATTAGATTCATATCAGAGAAAATTTTCCTGGGCCTCCCGAACTACTTTCAGAAGAAAATTTACATGCAGAAGCAAGGTCTATCCTGCTAAGTTTATTTAAAGAGGACATTATCAACGTCATTATAAGGGAAGACGAAGACACCTACACACTGGAATAGGAAGATTCTTTTGAACCATTTTCTTATTGTTGCCTTTGCAATTTGTTTATTCCATATTGACGTCATTTGCAATTTCAATTCAGTTGCAATTTACTTTTCTTTCGATATAGATGTAATTGCATTTTTCAAAATTCAATAAAAGTGTTCAATGTTTTGTTAAGGACATATAGAAACAATACCAAAGCAATGAGGAATATTGCTCACATGTAAAGCTTGAGGCTTTGGGTTTCCATATGACTCCTCATTGTGAAAACAATTTTGAAGAGCAACGATGTCCAAGGATATGAGAACTAGCTCTATCTTCTTGGTCTTTCCAAAACTGATTTCAAAATAATTTTTCAAAATGGTTTTTCATAAAACCTCATGCATCAAATTCATTCAAAATACTATCAAAACGTTCTACTCATGAAATGAAGTTGAACATTTCGAAAACAAGATTGGCATCCTTGTAGAACATGTGCATATCATGTATATCATGCATTCCATAGAACATGTTCGTTCATTCTGCAGATATGACAGAAGGAAATCTGAGATAACTCAAGACTTCTAAAATCCTTTGATGGAGTTGGAAAACAAAAGGGAAGTGTCATTATCAAATTCACTTTTCTCAATGTTGCTTTCTAACGTACCTTTTCCATCCCCAAGGAATTCAAAGGAAGGAAATTACGTAAAAAAAAAGATCCTCGGTGGAATCAATCTGGAAGCACATAAAAGTTGGCGGTATTGTTCCAATTGATGATAAGGATTATGTAAATAAACTATAACACTCGATTTTTTAATCCTTGTAGAATTTTCACCAATCCAAAAAGGTGAGTTGTCATTCAAAAGGATTCCAATTCTCCAAGTGAGGTAAATCAAAACAAAAGAGATAATCTTTCATGAATGATCAAGACAAGATGAACAAGAGATTGGTTGTATCATTTCAATCAGAAATGAACAATGCTTGAATCAATGTTAGTACTGGGTTTCAATTTTATAGGGATCTCGGCAAACCGATCAGGTAAGTATCCTTAACCTAAAAATTTGAGCTCAAACATTTCATTTTCAAATCTCCAGTGGAGCAAATTAATGCAGAAGTTTGAAAAGATAATTTTTTCTTGAAAAATTAAATCAAAACAATCAAGAGGGATATTGTCAAGCCGATCAGGTAAGTATCCCTAACTCATAAATTTGGGTCTCGAAGAAGTTAATTTTCTAGAAGAATGAAATTTCTTTTCCCCAAGCGGATTAACATGAAAGTTTGTTTCAAAGATTACCTCAAAAGTGCTTTAAACAAAAAGTTTTGAAACATACATGCTTTGAGCATGCATTACGCATCAAATTCCTTGAAAAGGAAGTTTTGACAAAAAGCTTTGAAAAATTTCATAGAAAAAGTTTGGATCAAATTAAATGGAAAAGACCTTCAAATGTTGAAAGGTAAGCCATATCCAAACACGTCCCCTATACACGCGAGTGAATGGAAGGATGAGTATCAGAATGAGAGAAAACCTCATCCGAAGGAAATAGGGGATATTCCCAATGATTATATAGATTGAAATAATGAAAGGCAATCATTTCACTATCCCAAACACATGATTATCCCTTACAAACCAAATTTGAGCCTAAACAGTGGAGAAATTTCCCAAAAACAACCCTGTTGAGAACCACCCCACACTGGGGCAAATTAGGAGGTTCACAGTTGACATTTATGGAGAATAGGATCAAGAAAGATTTTATTACATACACTTGTATCAATCTTTCTGTGATAACTTCAAATGAATTCATATGGAAGCTCACAACATCCTAAGAGGAAGAAGAGCATTTTGTTTCCATATCCCAAACACATTTACCTTTGGCAAAGCCTAATTAAGCTTGAATATTCATTTCAGAACCCCAAGTTGGTGATCATCTTTTTGCACTAGAGCATGAGCATATGATCCACTTTGATAAATAGAAAACAAAATAGCAGAACACAAAGTCCTTAGAATGCCAAAAGATCAAGGACGAAGGAGTTTGGGGCATGAAAAAATAATGTGCCTAGTAAAAGCAAGGTCAATACCCAGAAAAATGAGCAATAGAAAAGAAAGAAAAGCATTCAAAAGAAAGAATGACAAAAGTTAAGTTAAAAGCAAAGCAAAAGTTGTGAACAATCAAAAGTTACAACAAATCAGTGATTGAAAATCTAGATGAAAGTTTAAGGAACTCTTGTGTTCATGCTAAGAAAAGATTCCCAGTGGACAAGAGAAAAGAGTGGTGATGCCAAGAAGATCACCAGTTTTACAAAAACCCTAAATTCAAAAACAATGGAGCCTTTTGAGCCTACCTAATACCAACATTACAACCTCTCTCCAAAGACCCTTTAGATTGGGATGTTGAGAGTGAAAATATGATTTCATGATAGGGTTAATACCACGAAAAACCCTAAACTGGTACACTTGTGACAATTTTACCCAAAACTATTTTTTTGACCATAAAAAACCCCAAACTGGTACACATGTGACAATTTTACCCCGAACTAATTTTTTAATATTATTTTTTATTTTTTGAATTTTTTTATTAATTTTTTATTTTTTCTTTACTTTTTCTTTTCTTTTCTCGTTAACCTCCGGCCAGTAGCCGGACCGGCGATCGGCCGGAGGCCGAAGCCGGCGAGGTCGGCCCTACCGGTCGCTGGCGAGGCTCGACCTCGCCGGCGTTGAGCGAGGTCGGCCTCGCCCTGCAACGGCGAGGTCGACCCTTGCCAGATTTGGCGAGGGCCCGGCCCCGCCGGTTGCTGGCGAGGCACGACCTCGCCGGCGTTGGGCAAGGTCGGCCTCGCCTGGGTGAGGCTCGACCTCGCCGTTGCAAGGCGAAAAATAAAAATTAAAAATAATATTAAAAATAATATTAAAAAATTAATAAAAAAATATAAAAAATTAGTTCATGGTAAAATTGTCACATGTATACAAGTTTGGGGTTTTTTGTGGTCAAAAAAATAGTTCGGGGTAAAATTGTCACAAATGTACCGGTTTGGGGTTTTTGGTGGTCAAAAAAATAGTTCGTGGTAAAATTCTCACAAGTGTACCAGTTTGGAATTTTTTATGATTAAAAAAATAGTTTGGGGTAAAACTGTCACAAGTGTACCAGTTTAGGGTTTTTCGTGGTATTAGCCCTTCATGATATAAACCATCACTTAAAGAAGTGTATGCAATATTGTCTTATCTTATCCTCTAGGTCCTTAACTTGAAGACCTGAAGTGAGTTGAAAGATGATAAGATCTTTTTCTTGGCCTCAGAATGCCTATCTTTTGAATAGCTATTGATCAAGCCAATATTACAACCTTTTGAAAGACCTTATCTGATCAATTGGATTGTATACATTGCGAATATCTCTGAACACCTAAGAATTAGTTAGGAGAGATAAAATTAAGGGATATCAGATCAGTACCCTTTCAATCAAATGAAAGAAAGACCAAATTCATAGATCGAGACAAATCGTTTCTAATGAAGGTCTTCTAAATGATCATTCAAAACATTTCTCAAGAGATTTCGAGTTATTTGCTCAAATACTTCCTTTAAAAGGAAATTTGATTGTCAAAATGCATCGACATGAAGAATGTTATTTTTTCAAAATCACGTTTCAAAATAGTTTTTGGTTAACTAAAAAACCATACAAAAGTTTCGTAAAATTATTCTTAAAATCACATTTTGTTAAAATAGATATTTCAAAGCAAATTGCACTTCGTAGCCTCTAAATGATGATTCTCATGAGTGATCGCAATTTTGCAGCTTTGAATATAGTGATTTTTACAATTTTCTCAAGTGATCACAGGATTGTAGCTTCAGAGCTATCACCCTCCGAGTGTTTGCAACCTGTAGCCTTGGATAACTTTTTTTGGCCCAAAGCATGGTCCCATCCAAGTCATATTGGCAAGGAGCCTATAGGCAATTTCCAAAATCCTACGGGTGAGGAATTACATGGCAAGTCTCCAAAATCCAACTCCTATTAGCAAGGAGCCTTTAGGCAATTTCCAAAATCCTATGGGTGAGGAATTACATAGCAAGTCTCCAAAATTCAAGTCCTATTGGCAAGGAGCCTTTAGGCAGTCTCCAAAATTCTACGAGTGAGGAATTACATAGCAAGTCTCCAAAATTCAAGTCCTATTGATAAGGAGCCTTCATGCAATCTCCAAAATCTTACAGGTGAGGAATTACATGTTAAGTCTCCAAAATTCAAGTCCTATTAGCAAGAAGCCTTTAGGCAATTTCCAAAATTCTACGGGTAAGGAATTACATGGCAAGTCTCCAAAATTCAAGTTCTATTGGCAAGGAGCCTTTAGGGAATTTCCAAAATCCTACGGGTGAGTAATTACATGGTGAGTAATTACGGGTGAGTTCGACATCTGAACTCATCTCCATATCGTCCACAAATAAATGGAGTAGTTGAAGCGGTAAATAAGAATATCAAGAAGATACTGGCCAAGACAGCCGAAAATTATCGTGATTGGCATGAAAGATTGCCGCCTGCTTTGATAGCATTTCGAACTTCAATTTGAACATCAATTGGAGCAACCCCATTTTCCTTAGTTTACGAAATGAAAGCAATGCTACTTGTTGAAGTAGAAATTCCTTCATTAAGGATACTATCTTAGTTAAAGCTTTCAGAAGCTGAGTGGATTCAATAAAAGTATGAACAACTCAACATGATTGATGAAAAAAGATTAAGAGCTATATGCCATGGGCAAGCCTATCAAAGACGAGTAGCTAAATCCTTTAATCGAAAGGTAAAACCGAGGAATTTCAAAACAGAGGATTTAGTAGTGAGAAAAGTCATCTCAACAATTCAGATCCTCAGGGCAAATTCACTCTGAATTATGAGGGTCCATACATTATCAAGAAGGTTCTTTCGGAAGGAGCATTGGTTCTTGTAGATATATGGTAAGAACAAAACTGGCTTATTCTATAAATGCAGATGCTGTCAAGATTTTCTACTCATGAAATGAAGACAAACATTCAAGAAAAGATTCGGGTCACTTAAAAACATGTGCATATCATGCATATCATACACGCCATGCATTTCATGAATATGTTTATCTGTTTTGCAGAAGAAAGCAAGCTTGAATCTGAACCAGTTGATAATTTTAGAATCCCCATTGAAGTTATCAAATAGTAGAGGGAAGTATCATTTCCAATTCTATTTTCTATTGATGTCCTTTAATGTGCTTTTCTTTTTATCGTCCTCAAAGAGACAAAGAAAAGGAGTAATAACAGAAGAATCCCTAGTGTAACCAAAGCAAAAGCATGCAAACAAGGGGGATCTTGATAAATTGTTCAGACAGGTATCCCTAAATCGTGAGAGCATGTGAGGTTACCTTTCTAAGAGAAAAATCAACTTTTTCTTTCCCAAGCGGAATGATATTAAGGCTAAGCAAAAACAAAACAAATTGTTTTGAAAAGGAAAATACCTCAGAAATGTTTCAATCAAAGATTTTGAAACATGCTTTCTTTGAAAATGCACTAAGCATCAAAATTCCCTAAAAGGGATAATTTGACAAAAGACTTTGAAAAATTTCATGAAAAAAAGTTTGGATCAAATTGAATGAAAAGACCTTCAAATGATGAAAGGTAAGCCATATCCAAACATGTCCTTTATACACTCAAAGTCAAAAGTGTAGAAGTGAGTGAGCAAAAACTCATCCGAACAAAATAGGGGACATTTGCAATGATTACATGTATTGAAATGATGAAAGGCAATCATTTCACTATTCCAAACACATGTTTATCCTTTGCAAACCAAATTTGAGCCAAAACAGTGGAGAAGTTTTTCCAAAACAACCCTGTTAAGAACCACCCCACATTGGGGTAAATCAAGAGGTTTGTGGATTGACAGCTATGGAGAATAGGATCAAGAAAGATTTTATTGCATACTTTTGTATCAATCTTTCTGAGATAACTTCACATGAAGTCATATGGAAGCTCAAAACATCCGAAGAGGAAGAATAGCACTACATTTCTTATACCTAAACACATTACCTTTCGCAAAGCCCAATTGAGCATGAATATTCATTTCAGAACCCTAAATTGGTGATCATCTCTTCGCACTGGAGCATGAGCATATGATCCGCTTTAATAAATAGGAAACAAAAGGGTAGAACACAGAGTCCTTAGAATTCAAAAAGATCAAAAATAAAAGTCGGGAGCATGAAAAAGTAGCGTGCCTAGTAAAAGTAAGGTCAAATGCCCAGGAAAAATGAAAAAGAAAAAGAGAGTGCAAAAGAAAGCTCAAAACGACAAAAAAGTCATGATAAAGCAAAGTCAAGATCATGAGAGATTATAGATCACGGCAAGTGACAATGATCAAAAGAAAGAGATTGTTATGAATGTTTAGAGGACTCTGATGTTCATAGAAAAGATCTCTAGTGAACAAAGAAGAAAAGGAAAAGTGTTGATGCCAAGAAGATCATTAATTTCGTGAAAACCTTGAATTCAAACAAATAAGCCTTTCAAGCCTACCCAATACCAATAATACAATCTCTCCCCAAAGAATCTTCAGATTAGGATATTGAGAGTAGAAATATGACTTTATGACGAGAAGTCATCACTCAAAGAAGTGTATGCAATACTATCTTGTCTTATCCTCCAGGTTCTTAACTTGAGACCCAAAGTCAGTTGTGACAAAATCCTTTTCTTGGCCTCAGAATGCCTATTCTTTAAATAGCTATTGATCAAGCCAACATTACAACCTTTTGAAAGACCTTATCGGATCAATTGGATTATATACATTGCGAACATCTCTGAACACCTAAGAATTGGTTAAGAGAGATAAAATTGAGGAATATCATATAGGTCTCCCTTCAATCAGAGGAAGAAAGACCAAATTCATAGATCGAAACAAATCCTTTCTAATGGAAGTCTTCCAAATGATCATTTCAAGCATCTCTTGAAATATTGCAAAGCATCTTGTTCAAATAATTCCTTAAAAAGGAAATTTGATTGCCTAAAATGCATTTCATACAAAAAATGCATATTTCAAAATCAGGTTTCAAAAGTTTTTGGTCAACTTAAAACCAAATTTTCAAATAGTTTCTGGTAAGCTAAGGAAAAAACCACATTTAAATAGTTTCGATTAATTTCAAAACTACTTTTCAAAATAGTTTTTGGTCAATTAAAAACCATATCAAAGTTAGTGAAACCTCAAAATTACAAAACTCACGGTTAAGACATTCATTATTTGAAGTCTTTCTGAAGTCCTATTGGTGAGGAACCACCAGGCAAAATTCAAGTCCTATTAGCAAGGAACCTTTAAGCAATTTGCAAAATCCTACGGGTGAGGAATCACATGGCAAGTCTCCAAAATTCAAGTCCTATTGGTAAGGAACCTCTAGACAATTTCCAAAATCCTACGGGTGAGGAACCACATGGCAAGTCTCCAAAATTCAAGTCCTATTAGCGAGAAGCCTCTAGACAATTTCCAAAGTTCTACAGGCGAGAAGCCTCTAAGCATATTCCAAAGTCTTATAGGCAAGGAGCCCCTAGGCAAATTCAAAGTCCTACATGTGACGAGCCACTATGCAAATTCAAAATCCTACAGGAGAGGAGCCCCTAGGAAAATCCAAAGTCCTACAGGCAAGGAGCCCTTAGGCAAATCAAAGTCCTATAAGCGAGGAGCCCCTAGGCAAATTCAAGTCCTATTGGTGAGGAACCACTAGGCAAATTCAAGTCCTACAGGCGAGGATCCCCTGGGCAAATCCAAAGTCCTGCAGGCGAGGAGCCCTTAGGCAAATTCAAAGTCCCATTGGTGAGGAATCACTAGGCAAATTCAAGTTCTCAAGCAAAGAGCCTCGAGCATTCATGGTTCATGGATTCGTCCTTAAACCGTGAAATCCGAATAACCATCATAATCATCACCACCATCAATTCATGCCCTTGGATAAGTAATAAAAAAATTCTCACAAACAAGTAAGTTTCTCTCCCTCAATCAATCATTAAGAATCTTTCGAATTATGTTCTGAAAAGAGAACCTTTTGATTAGATCAAGAATTTTAAAAAGCAAGATCCCTAATAAGTTGTTGTGAAATTTCTATCTTATCTTATTTAGTGAGTCGACTAAAAATTCAAGTGTCACCTTATCTTTGAGATCAACCTCTAACGAGCTCAATCATAAAAAAGGGTAGCTATTGATACCTAATTTTTAGCTCATTTTTTTTTTCATATTTTGAAAATTATGAGTGAGAATCTTGGCCAAGCCTATAAACCTATTTCTAAACTAAAAGATAATTTTTTAGCATTTTCCTGCATTTATCCTTAATTTCTTTTAGTCAAAATAGGCAAGAAAATCAAGAAAAATAGCAAATGGAATCAGAAAATTTCATAAAAATAGTCATTAGTCTTATTTTAAATCCAATTTCAATAATACATTATCAATTTTGAAAAATCTCAATTGGGTATATGTTTTTCCCAAAATTGGGCAAAATTAAATCCGAAATAAATAAAAAATGCAATTAAATTTTTTTAGTCATTTTTAAGTCATAGTGTCTTCACAAAAATTGATTTTGGGACCTTGAATTGCATAATGGTCTATCCAATTGCCCAATTGGAAATAAAAATAAAAAATCCCCAAAATTTAAAAAAATTAGCGAAAAAAATATGGCTAGGAGATTTAATTGATGATAATTTCTAGTGCTGGTATGGCTAGGAGATTCCTGGCGGATACGTTAAGTATGGCGAGCTACCTGAAGAATAGATCCCCATCAATTGCGATTGAATGTCGGACTCTCGAAAAAGTGTGGTCAGGTAATGTTGCTAATTATTCTGTTCATAAAATATTTGGTTGTCCATGTTATGTTCGAGTTAGTGATGGTAAGCTCGATGGAAAGACAAGAAAGTGCATGTTCCTAGGTTATGCACAAGGTGAGCAGGGGTATAAGTTGTGATGCCCGGAATTAAATTCACCTATTATCAGCAGAAAAGTTACAATTAACGAGAATATCAGACTCCCAAAGAAGTGCTGGTATGGCTAGGTGACTATCATTTCACCCATTAAAATTTTGCTAGTATTGCATTTTTTATTGAAAAATATGCATAAACCACCTCGATCGCCCATTAAACCTCCTTGCCGGAAACCTCGAAGCTTCGCTGGAACACCACCCGCGGCAAATGGCCACTCAAGTTAGCTTTTCTCAAGTCTGTTTGTTGTTTTTGATAATCATTAGACTCAATATAGACGGCTAAGGCGATCAAGATCGAGATTTGTATTCTGAAAAATCCATGTTTGAATAGTTTACAAATTAGGCTGTTTAGATCGGTTTTTCACCGACCGACGAACGTCCAGCGACGATCTGACTGGGCTAGATTGATACTACAACATATGAACTTGATAATGGTGTAATCAGAATGGCGAGATAGTTGTCGGAAGGTCGCCAGCCGTGGGCATAAAGTCGCAACCTCGAGAATGTTTAATGCTGAATAATGGCCAAGTGTTTGTAAAAACGCCTAAATGAAAAAATGGCAAAACAGCACCGTTTTTGATGTCGTGCCCGACGGACGGGACGCCGGTGACCAGCGCTGGCGACGCCCAGTTCGGCCAAGCCGAACCGTGTTGAACCGTGCTGGTCCGGTTTGTATCCCCGGCAGGAAAATTCAAAGATAAAAAATAAAAAATAAAAAACTTAAAAAAATAAAAAAGAGAAAATTTAAAAAATTCCAGGAAATTCAAAAAAAAGTTTAGAAAGCTCATAAAAATTCAAAAAATTCAAAAAATTCAATAAAAAGTTGAAAAATTGGAAAATTCATAAATTTTTTGGAAAACCATAAAAAATTAATTCTCGATTTAAAAATTTTTTCGAAAAAAATCAAAAAAATTCAAAAAATTGCAAAATTCACTGAGAGGTTCAAAATCATCATGGCTAGTTATAAAAAGTGAAATTTGAATTTTTGGAAGTGCCCAAATGGCATTAAAAAAATTAAAATTTTGAAAATCCACAAAATGGTCAAAAATCATCATGACCAGCCATAAAAAGTGAAATTGAATGTTTGGAAGTGCCCACGTGGAATTTTTAGAAAATCCCAAATTTAGGGGTTATAACCCCTAAAAAATTCTAAAATCCTAAAAAAATGTGTAAATCATAAAATGAATAAGCTATTAGAGCTTCATTAGGGTTGATTGACTTGATTGATTTTGATTATGCATTTAATACTTATTTGGTCTTTCCTGCGATTAGAACGGATAGGATTAGTGAGTAAGTCTCAGAAATGTGCATGACACGTTAGACATTATATCGTTCTTAAGTACCGAAAGGGCGTTAAGGATCTCAATCGGGATCAATAATGTAACCGAGTGCCCGTACTCATAATCTCCGGTTCGTAGAATCAGGGTATTTCTCCCGTATCTCGATTAGGTTTATAGTCTACCTATCAATAATGACTAGTGGCAACTCCAAAATGACAAATTTAGAAATCACCTTCCACTGTCACGTGGGGTATGGTCTGGGAGAGACCCTTATACGGAAATACCTCATTAGCACGCAAATCTTGAAAATCCCTAAAAAAAGCGTGGCACGACAGCTCCTCGGATAGAGGACTTTGGAAATTTACCTAGTGGTTCCTTACTAGTAAAACTTTGGAAATTTGCTTAGAGGATCCTCGCCTGTAAGACTTTGAAAATTGCTTAGGGGCTCATCACCTGTAGGACTTTGAAATTTGCTTAGGGGCTCTTCACCCGTAGGACTTTGGAAATTTGCCTAGGGGCTTCTCGTCTGTAGGACTTTAGAAATTTGCCTTGGGGCTCCTCGCTTGTAGGACTTTGGAATTTGCCTAGGGACTCCTCGCATGTACGACGTTGGAAATTGCCTAGGGCTCATCACTTGTCGGACTTTGGAAATTTGCCTAGTGGTTCCTCCCTAGTAGGACTTTGAAAATTTGCCTAGGGGCTCCTCGATTGTAGGACTTTGAGAAGGCTTCAAACAATGAGTGCCTTAACCATGAGTTATGTGATTTTGAGGTTTCACTAACCTTTATATGGTTTTTAGTTGACCAAAAACTATTAAAACTTGGTCTGGAAACATGCATTCTTTGCATTAATGCATTTCAGACAATCAAATTTCCTTTTCGAGGAATTATTTGAACAAAGTGCTTTCAATCTTTCAAGAAAATACTTGAAATGATCATTTGGAAAACCTTCATTAGAAAGAATTTGTTTCAATCTATGAGCTTGGTCTTTTTCTTATCTAATTGAAATGGGACTTGTCTGATATCCCTTAATTTTATCTTTCTTAATCAATCCTCAGGTGTTCGGAGATGTTCGCAATGTATACAATCCAATTGATCCAATAAGATCTTTCAAAAGGTTGTAATATTGGCTTGGTCAATGGCTATTCAAAAGGATAGGCATTTTGAGGCAAAAAAAAAAAAGGATTTCATCATGTCTTACTTCGGATCTACAAGTTAAGAACCTCTAAAACAAGACAAGATATTATTACATACACTTCTTTGAGCGATGACTTCTTATCATAAAGTCATGTTTCTACTCTCAACATCCCAATCTGAAGAGCCTTTGGGGAGAGGTTGTGCTGTTGATATTGGGTAGGCTCAAAAGGCTCATTTGTTTGAATTCAGGATTTTATGATTGGGTAGGCTCAAAAGGCTAATTTGTTTGAATTCAGGATTTTATGAAATTGGTGATCTTCTTGGCATCATCACCCTTTTCTCTTTTGTCTACTAGGGATCCTTCTTTTATGAATATCAGAGTCTCCTAAACATTCATTACGATTTCTTTTCTTTTGCTTATTCTCACTTGTTGTGGTCTATGATCTCTCATAATCTTGGCTTTACTTTGTCATGACTTTTTTTTTGTCATTTTGAGCTTTCTTTTGAACTCTCTTTCCTTTTCATTTTTCTTGGGCATCTGGCCTTGTTTTTACCGGGCACACTGCTTTTTCATGCCCTTTATGCTTTTGCCTTTGACCTTTTTGAGTTCTAAGAATTCTGTTTCATACTCTTTTGTTTCTTGTCTATTCAAAGTGGATCATATGCTTATGCTCCAGTGTGAAGAGATGATTACAAATTTATGGTTTCAAAATGAATATTTAGGCTCAATTAGGTTTTGCCACAGGTAATGTGTTTGGGTGTAAAAAATGAAGTGCTCTTCTTCCTCTTGGGATGTCTTAAGTTTTCATATTACTTCATCTAAAGTTATCATAGAAAGATTGATGTAAGAGTATGCAATAAAATATTTCTTGATCCTATTCTCCATAACTGTCAACCACAAACCTCCTGATATGTCCCAATATGGGATGATTCTTAATAAGGTTGTTTTGGAAAAACATCTCCACTGTTTCGGCTCAAATTTACTTCATCTAAAGTTATCATAGAAAGATTGATGTAAGAGTATGTAATAAAATATTTCTTGATCCTATTCTCCATAAATGTCAACCACAAACCTCCTGATATGTCCCAATATGGGGTGATTTTGGAAAAACATCTCTACTGTTTCGGCTCAAATTTACTTCATCTAAAGTTATCATAGAAAGATTGATGTAAGAGTATGCAATAAAATATTTCTTGATCCTATTCTCCATAACTGTCAACCACAAACCTCCTGATATGTCCCAATATGGGGTGATTCTTAATAGGGTTGTTTTGGAAAAACATCTCCACTGTTTCGGCTCAAATTTAGTTTGCAGAGGATAAGCATGTGTTTAGGATAGTGAAATGACTGTCTTTCATTATTTTAATCCGTGTAATCATTGCAAACATCCCCTCTTTCCTTCGGATGAGTTTTTTCTCAATCACTCCTCTACTTTGATTTTGAGTGTATAGGGGACGTGTTTGGATACTGTTTACCTTTCATCATTTGAAGGTCTTTTCATTGGATTTGATCCAAACCTTTTCTTTGAAATTTTTCAAAGCCTTTTGTTAAATTAGCCCTTTTTAGGGAATTTTGATACTTAATGCATTCTCAAAGAAAGCGTGTTTCAAAAGTTTTGATTTGAAACATTTCTAAGGTATTTTCTTTTTCAAAACAATTTATTTTGTTTTGCTCAATCTTAGTGTCAATTCACTTAGGGAAGAAGAAGTTCGATTTTCTCTTAGAAAGGAAACTTCTTTAACACAAGCAGATTTAGGGATACCTGTCTGATCAATTTACCAAGATCCCTCTTGTTTGCATATTTTTGCTTTAATTTCACTAGGGATTCTTCTTTTGTTGCTCCTTTTTCTTTGTCTATCTGGAGATGATAAAAAGAAAAGCAAATTAGGGAATATCAACAGAAAGTTGAATTGGAAGTGATACTTCCCTTTATTATTTAACTACTCTTGACAACTGGTTTTTAGCTCATTTTTTTCATATTTTCAAAAATCTCAAAATTAGGACTAGGAATCTTGGCCAAGCCTAAAAACCTACTTCTAAATCAAAAATAATTTTTTTTAGCATTTTCCTACATTTTTCCTTAATTTCTTTTAGTCAAAATAAGTGAGAAAATCAACAAAAATAGCAAATGAAATCAGAAAACTCCATAAAAATAGTCATTAGTATTCTTTTAAATCCAATTTCATTAATACATCATCAATTTTGAAAATTTCAAATTGGGTATGTGTTTTTCCCAAAATTGGGCAAAATCAAACCCGGATTGAACAAAAAATGCAATTAAATCTTTTCTAGTTATTGTTAAGTCATAGTGTCTTCACAACAAATGATTCTAGGACCCTAAATTATATAATGGTTAGTTCAATTGCACAATTTGTCATAGAAATCAGAAAACCCCAAAATTCAATTGAAAATTAAGAATTTTGAACCAAAATTGGGAATCATGCCTAATATAAAATTGTCAAACCATGAGACTATCATTTCTAGTGTTAATTAGATGTGGGTAATTCAATTTTGGCATCAATTTTGCCTAATTAGGTTATTAGGACATCAAATTGAACAAAACCTATTAACTCGAATACAAAATGTGAAAATATTGGACATGATTATAACAAAAATTGGGAAAAATCACATATTTGGGTTCAAAATATTATGAGGAATTCAATTTTGGGGTTTAATTTTGAAAATTGGGTCAAAATTGAGCTTAATTTGTGAATTTAGACCAACCTAGGTCTGCCGAGTCAACCAGGTCAACCCGACTCGACATGGGTTGTTCATTTTCCTTACCCGGTTTGCCCTAGAATGTGCAAAACCTAGAAAATTCTAACTCAAGCCCGTGACTTTGTCGATCTTTTTCGGCCGATTTAGCACATGAAAATCGACTTAGCCAGTTGGAGAATCTCCAACTGGCACCAGATATTCATTCCAACTGATCAGAAATCATTGGAACGAACTTTGGGCAGGAATAATCAATGAACAAAAAGGGAAGAAAAAACTGAACAAAAGGAGGAAGGTGTTCGACGAAATTACCGAGAGAGAGGAGAGAGAGAAAGGAGCGAAATCAAAGAGAAGGATCTAGAGAGAAAGGGTCGAGAGTCTCCTCACGAATGTCCGGCTTCGCCGTAAACGGCGGATCATCGGCGAATCGTGGATAGGCCACGACTCTCCCCTGGTTGTTTCAATTAGACAAATTGATCGCGAAGCCCTGAAAATGAGCTTCATCCAACATGCCAAGAGATACTCTGGCAAATCCAAAGCTACTAGGTTGAAGACCAAGTGTTAGGGAACATATTTGAAGACCTTATTCAGCTAAAAAACTCCATCTGATCATCAAACAAAGCAGGTGAACTTCGATCATTACCTTGGTTTTTCCAAATTCTTAGAAAATTAAGTTGAAATTGATATTGCCAATCTTGCAATTTCTTTGATGATTCTGAGGTCCTTGATATTTAAAATAGGTTTCTAATCGCATTTGGTATTGTTTGATTGCATTGTTAATTGGAAAATGAGCATAAACCTCCTTGGCCACCATTGTTGAAGCTCATCGAAGCTCAAGAACCCCCTAGCGGAGCTTCATTTTGGCCTTAAAACATCCAAGTCAGTGATTCCTAATATTGTTTTAGAACGATTTAGATGGCTAAGGCAATTAGATTAGTCATTTGAAGTCTGAGAATTTTAGCTTAGGTCAGTCAGTGATGATTTAGGTTTTTCTGACTGGCGTTTTGCCGGCTGGCAATGGCCCAACGGTTATCCAAGTAGTCTAGATCGATAAAGGATGATATGAACTTGATAATGGATCAAAAGAAATGGCGAAATAGTCGCTAGAAGGACATTGGTGATGAGCTCAAAACCACGGCCTCGAGAACTTTAAGTCTGAAATTGTGCACCTTAGGTGCTCGATGTAATGCCCCAATGAAAAATGTCCAAGACGGCATCGTTTTGGTCCTGAGCTCGTCGGAGAAGGTGACCGGTGACCAGTGCCTGCGATGCCTGATTCGACCAAGCCAAACTAGGTTGAATAGGTCCGGTCTGGTTCGTTTCCCAGTAGAAAATTTAAAAAAAAAATCTAAAAAATAAAAAATTCATAAAAAAATAAAAAAAAACTAAAAATATAAAAAGTTTCTGAAAAATTTTGGAAAATTGAAAGAATATTCAGAAAAATAAAAAATTCACAGACTAATAAAAAATTCAAAAATTTTCAGAAAATTCATAAAAATTCAAAAAATTCAAGAAAATACAAATAAAAAATGCGGAAAATTTAGAAAATCAATAAAAATTTGGAAAATTCATAAAATTTTTTAGAAAATCATAAAAATTTTTAGAAAATCATAAAAATCAATTCTCGATTAATGAAATTCTCAAAAATTCAATTTCCGAAAAAAAGGATCAAAACTTTCAAAAATTCACAAAATGGTTCAAAAACACCGTGGCAAACTTTAAAAGTGAAATCTAAATTTTTAAAAGTGCCCAAGTGATATTTTTAGAAAATCTCAAATTCAAGGATTATAACCCCTAAAAAAATCCTAAAACCCTAAAAAAAGTGCAAATCATGAAATGAATAAGCTTCTAGAGCTTCATTAGAGTTTGAATGTTTTGATTGATTTTCATTCTTAGATACCATTCAGGATTAATTGATTTGATTGACATTAATTGCACATTTAATTCTTGATTGATTTCCCTTGTGATTAGAATGGATAGAATTAGTGGATAAACCTCGAAAACTTGCATGACACGCTAGACATTATATTTTTTTTAGGTACCGAAAGGACGTTAGGGATCTCGATTTAGGATCAATAATGTAACCAAGTCCCCATACTCAGAATCTCTGGTTCGTAGAATCGTGGTATTTCTCCCATACCCCGATTAGGTTTATAGTCAAACTATCAATAATGACTAGTGGCGACTCCAAAATCAAAAAGTTAGATTAAATAGGAAATTACCATCCGCTGTCATGTGAGGTATGATCTGGGAGAAACCCTTACACGGAAATACCTCCTTAGCGCGTAAGGTCATTGTTTGCGTATTGTGTTGTTTTGTCTGTTACGAGAATACATGTCAGCCTAACCTAGGTTTAGGGGTTGTACTCGTTGAAATTCGTCTCACGGTTGTAATAACCCATATTTTTAGACCCCCAGCCATGAGTATGCCGAAGCCACCGTAAACACTTTTTAGGATCCCAATGTAGATCCATAGGACTACAAATGTGTACCCAACTGGTCACGGGGAAGAGCATGTGAGATATCGTTCAGTAGTGTATATAAATGTGGGTGAGTACTTCTACCAAACTTAGAAGTATGTGGCGTGGTGCTTGAAAGATGTAGATGGAAACATAGGATGACCTCTCAGAACGTTTGATGTCTTGGTGGATATAGATGGGGTGATGATACTCCATATGGATGATGGTAAGGTTGTAGATCCTCCGACTGCGGGCGAGCCTACAGCTATGAACCAGATACCAGGGGTTTAGTATGATGACCCCGAACCGATGGACGAGGAGATCGAGCCAAAGCCGGAGCCGGAGCCGATGAACCAAGAACCAGGTGAGGACGGAGAGATTGTTGAGCTGGGATCAGATGAAGAGATGGTATCCGATGAGGAGTTAGGTCTATACCTAGATCCGAAGCTAGAGATGGAATTGGAGGACGAGCAGGCAGCCACCCATGCCATTGGGTCAGAGGAGTCCGAGTTGAGCGAGGGATCCTCGGAAGAGCCTACAGAGTCTTTAGGCTCGGATTGGGAGCCTTAGGATAGGCTGGAGGCTTGATAGGAGAGACCGTCTCTTTTTGTCTGTGGACTCTCTTTTGACCTAGATGACTGACTCACCTTAGCCACCTACTCCTTTTTGATTCGTAGTGGCTGTTGATTACTTATACTGTTCGTTTTGTTGTACAAATGGATATTGTAAAAAGGGTTTCCTATAGTAATATAAAGTATATATATATTTTCAGTGATTGTTTGATCGTTGCCATGCTATCCATTACCTCATATTGTTATAATTGTCAGGGTTTGTTCATTTAGTTGCTTCCGCTTATGCGTGTTCCCTGATTGGGCTTTGGGTGGGCGACGCTTCTTGGGACGTCGCACACAAACAAATTGGCCTTTGCGTGGGATGTTAGGGCTTCGTGGGGTACGGGGCGTGACATCCCCGTTTGAATTGATATCAGAGTAAGGTTAGTTTGGTCCAATTCGATCGAAGTTTGGAGTGATAAGGTGACCTCGTATGCTACAAATACCTCTTGAGAGTTGTGTTTGATAGAGTGATTATGGATATGACCTGCAAAGTACAGGTGCGGCAGAACCTGAGGTGAGTATGCGAATCCCTTGGGTGATGTGTTGGATAGTCTTTGTTAGACCGCATGCTGGCTGTTTGATTGTTGTTTTGATACCTGCCTAGGACTTAGACTAGAATAGATTGGTTTAAATCTTTAATTCCTTAATGGAATTATAATAAGTAGTTGAGTAGCTAGTATTGTAAGATGAGTAGAAAAAGGGGAAAGGAACCCTAGGGTCAACCAAGTACGGGAGACCAAGAGGCCAAAGATCCCAGATTTGATGAAGTGATGTAGAACCTACGGGAGATAGGGCATATTATGGGAATGCAAGCTCAGGAAATGGCCGCAGCTTATGCGCAGGTTGCTAAGGCAACACCAATTGCTAGTAATGGAGGAAATCAAGTCCAGCAAGGGCAGACTCAACCGGTGGGAGTTAGGCAGATGCCCCAATTAGTGGAATAATTTATGAAGTTAAAGCCACCTAAATTTCATGGTCGCAGTGACCCCGAGACTGCGTCAAGATAGGTAGAAGAATTGGAGAAAACCTTCAAGGTTTTGTGGTGCACCGATGAGGAGAAGGTAATATTAGCGGTTTATCAGCTACAGGACGGTGCAAATGATTGGTGGAATGCCACGGAGGGCAAAGTATTCCCTGAAGGAACGGCCTCGACTTGGGCGGTATTTGTGGAGAATTTTTATGAGAAGTATTTCTTGGAGAATGCCAGGAAAAGAAATTGATGAATTTATGCGATTGCGCCAAGGCCAGATGACTGTTGACCAATATGAAGCGGAATTTGCTAGGCTAGCGAAGTTCACATCGACAATGGTAGAAAATGCTTAGACAGAGCTCGAAGATTTCGGGATAAATTGAAGCAGGATCTTCGGAGCTTGATCTTGTCACATGATATTAAGGACTATAGGGAGATGTATAGGCAGGCTCAGATTATGGAGCGGGATCAGCAGGAAAGGGCAGCCGCTTCGGGATCGCGGTTTGCCCAGAATAGAGATAATCGTCGTTTGGGGAAAAGACCTATGACTGGGAATAAGCGATTTATCCCACTTGCTAGGCGGAATATTGGGAAGCCAAGTAATCAGGCGGGTAGGTTTGGAGCGTGTTTTAAGTGTGGGAGCATGGAGCATCAGATTCATAATTGCCCGCAGATGCAACCCTCAGGATCGCCCAAATTACCGCCATCACAAACTAGAAATCAAGCCGGACCTCCCCCACCGATTTATCAGGGATGACTATTAGCTCAAGGAAGGGTCTATGCCATATCGCACAAGGAAGCTGAAAACACGTCGGGCGTGATCACAGGTACGATTTCCTTATGTGATCATGCTGCTTATGTATTATTTGATCCGGGGGCGACCCATTCTTTTATTTCAAAGCAGTTTATTAAGTTGGTTGGTGTGAAACCAGTGTTACTTGAGAATGTGCTTTGCGTGTTGACACCTATGAATGATCGGGTGCTAGTTTCTTTTGGATGCTCTAATTGTAAGATAGCTATTGGGGGTAAGGAAGAGAGTATCGACTTGGTAGTGTTGGCCATGTTCGATTTTGATGTGATTATTGGGATGGACTGATTAGTCCGATAGAAAGCTATATTAGATTGCAACGATAGGGGGAACCTCAATCCCTTGGATTTCCTCGCTTAAGGTGAATAAGATGTTGAATGAGGGATGTGAAGGATATTTAGTGAATGTTATGGATCTGACAGTGGTAGAACCCAAGTTGGAAGATATCCCTATAGTATGTAATTTCCTCGAAGTGTTCCCTCAAGAATTGCCGAGCTTACCGCTTGAGCGAGAAGTTGAATTTGTGATTGAACTAGCCCCTGGGATGGAACCGATTTCGAAGGCACCATATTGGATGTCCCTATTAGAATTGAAGGGGCTGAAAGTATAAATACAGGAATTGCTAGACAAGGGTTTCATTCGCCCTAGCGCGTCTTTATAGGGAGCGTCGGTCCTGTTTGTAAGGAAGAAAGATGGAACTTTAAGGTTGTACATAGATTACTAGCAGTTGAACCAAGTGATAGTAAAGAATAAGTATTCGTTGCCAAGGATTGACGATCTGTTTGATCAATTATAAGAAGCCTCATTGTTTTCCAAGATAGATTCGAGGACCGGGTACCATCAGCTGAGGATCAGAAATGAGGACATCCCCAAGACTACTTTTAGGACCATATATGGGCACTATGAATTTACGGTTATGCCCTTTGGATTGACGAACGCCCCAGCTGTTTTTATGGATTTAATGAATCGGGTGTTCAAAGAATTCCTAGATCAGTTCGTGATAGTTTTTATTGATGATATTTTGGTGTACTCGAAGAGCCTTAAGGAACATGAGGTGCATTTAGCTAAAGTGCTACGGACCCTAAGAGAACATGTGTTGTATGCCAAGTTCAGCAAGTGCGAATTTTGGCTCAACCGAGTAGGATTTCTTGGGCACATTGTTTCGGGAGACGAAATTTCTATGGATCTGATGAAAATTGAGGTAGTGACTAAGTGGCCTAGACCGACATCGGTAACTGAGATTAGAAGCTTCCTAGGCTTGGCTGGCTATTATAGGCTATTCGTAGAAGGATTTTCATCTATAACTATGCCATTGACAAGGCTGCTTAAAAAGGAGACTAAATTTGAATGAGATGATAAATGTAAGAGAAGTTTCCAAGAGTTGAAGCATAAGTTAACAATCGCTCCCGTGTTGACCATACCATCTGGACTCGGAGGATTCGAGATCTACAGTGACGCTTCTTTGAGAAGGCTCGGATGTGTTTTAATGCAACATAGAAAAGTGATAGCATATGCATTGCGTCAGTTGAGACCGCATGAGATGAATTACCCGACGCATGATTTGGAATTAGCTGCGATCGTTTTCGCCCTCAAAATCTAGAGACATTATTTGTGTGGAGAGAAATTCCAGATTTTTACAGATCATCAAAGCCTCAAGTATTTGTTTTTGCAAAAGGAATTGAACATGAGGCAATGTCGATGGATGGAACTTCTAAAGGACTATGATTGCGACATTTTGTATCACCCGGGTAAGGCGAATCGGGTTGCTGATGCCTTAAGTTACAAGTCTAGTATGGTGCACCTAATGGTCAATGAATGGACATTATTGGAAAGGTTAAGAGATTCAGAGTTCAAGTTCGAAGTGAGTCAGATGTCTAGCCTGATGGCTGCCTTGAGAATTGAACCAAAAATTCAGGCAATGATCAAGACACTTCAGTCTACAGACCCCAAGATACAAAAGATTATCGGATTGGACGCTGCCGCAAGAAAATTAGACTTTCAACTAAGCGAAACTGGAATCTTAAAGTTCCGAGGAAGGATGTGTGTGCCTGATGACGTAGAGCTCAAGGAAGAAATTTTATCAAAAGCTCATAGAAGCAATTATAGTATCTATCCAAGCAGCATGAAAATGTATCAGAACTTGCAACAATATTATTGGTAGAACGGAATGAAAGCGAATGTGGTCAAGTGTTTGACGTGCCAACAAGTGAAGGCACAGCACTGCAAGCTAGGTGGCTTATTGAGACTGTTAGAGATCCCCGAGTGGAAATGGAAGCAGATCACGATGGATTTCGTATCGGGATTGCCGCGAAGTTAGAGAAGACATGATTCAATATGGGTCATAATGGATCGTTTAACCAAGTCAACGCACTTTCTGACAGTGTGAAAGGACTTTGAGTTGGAAAGATATACCAAATTGTATGTGCGGCAAATAGTCCATCTCCAAGGAGTACTAGTGACAATCACGTCGGATCGAGATCCAAGCTTTACCACGAATTTTTGGAAAAGTCTGCAAGTGGCTTTAGGAACTAAGTTACAGTTCAGTACAGCCTATCATCCACAGACAGATGGTCAGTATGAAAGGACGATTCAAATCTTAGAGGATATGTTGAGAGCTTGTGTGTTAGACTTCTAAGACAAATGGGAAGAGCAGTTGCATTTAGTAGAATTTTCCTATAATAACAGCTACCAGCAGAGCATTCAGATGGCACCATTTGAGGCTTTATATGGTAGAGCATGCAGGACGCCATTATGTTGGGACGAAGTTAGTGAGCGAAATATTACAGGCCCATAATTAGGACAGCAGACAGTTGAAGCCGTGGGAATTATTCGGGATAGACTGAGGACAGCGCAAAGTCGCCAAAAGAGTTATGCCGATAAGAGATGACGACCTTTGGAGTTTCAAGTTGGAGATTATGTATTTCTCAAGGTATCACCTATAAAAGGATTATCCCGATTCGGCAAGAAAGGAAAGCTCAGTCCAAGGTACGTTGGGCCATTTGAGATATTGGAAAAGATTGAAGATATGGCTTATCGACTTGCCTTGCCTCCCAACTTATCCTAAGTGCATAATGTTTTCCACGTGTCGATGTTAAGAAAGTATGAACTAGATCCGACTCACATTCTAAGGTACGAGGAGATAGACGTGAATGACAAAGTGTCGTACATGAAAAGACCAGTTAGGATCGAAGATAGAAAAGATCGAGTGCTGAGGAATAAAACGATCCCGATGGTCAAAGTTGTTTGGAAGCACCACGAGACTGAAAGTGCCACTTGGGAAAGTGAAGAAGCCATGGGACGTCAACACCCCCAGTTATTTGAGTAGATAAAGGTAGATTATAAATTTCAAGGACGAAATTTTTCTAAGGGGGGAAGAGTTGTAACAGCCCGAATTTCGATATAATTTAAGGATAAATAAAATTGACATCATTTCGCATTTCATTTTCGTAAGTCTTGCCCAGAGCTGATCACTCTCGGGATACTAACCAATAGGGTATGGCTAACTGGGAAAAACGGTACGTGGACCAAGGACCCGATCGTGAATCGAGCACTGATCGCGAGAAATGATAAGAGAATATTTTGGACCGATGTAGGCTAATCTTAGGAAAGGTAATGGATTTGGTTTGGCTAAGGCCAACGATGCATAATCGGATCGCAGGTGATTCTGCACGACCGAAAGTGCACGTAGCCAACCAGTCCTGAACTGGAACTGAACGATCGTGACCTTTGAGACTAATGATAATTTCTCATTCTCTCAATAATCAGGACCGTCATGACTC
Source organism: Syzygium syzygioides (assembly GCA_031216285.1). Classification (NCBI taxonomy): domain Eukaryota; kingdom Viridiplantae; phylum Streptophyta; class Magnoliopsida; order Myrtales; family Myrtaceae; genus Syzygium; species Syzygium syzygioides. Next base: position 19,191,635 of record CM062252.1, on the reverse strand, counting down.
GGATAACCCTAGATTGATACGTGTATGCCCTAAACAGCCGCTCGTTAGTGAGAGATCCTGAAATTTGAAATTTAGCGAGTTTTGGTCGTGAAATTGAACCTGGACTTCAGTGCCGATTTTCGAGGGCTTGTACAACTATTTTTGCGAATCCAACATCATATTATGTTGGCCACGCATATTTGGAATAGTTGCCATTGAAAAATGGAATTTTGGGCCGAAAGTGAAAAATGACTATTTTGCCCCTCTGGACCTTGACGTCGATTTCTGAGGGCGTAAGTGACTATTTTGTGTGATCGACATCATTTTTGAGTGGCCACACATATTTGGGATTGGTATAGGTGAAAAATGCATTTTCGACCCGAGACCGGAAAAATGACCATTTTGCCCCTAGGCTATTTTTAGTTCCGAATTTTGGGGATAGTTAAGGAAAGTAATTAATTTTGGAATTATCTCAATTATTGGACCCAATTACCACTTTACCCCTTAATTATTTGGATAAGATCAACTAAAACCGTTGGATCAAGGGTATTTTAGTCAAATTGCTTAGACGATGACACTTGGCACCCACTAGCCACTATATTTGACCAGCTTGGACCATCCCCTCTCTCTCCTCACTCCCTATTCGGCCAGCCCTCCCTCTCCTGATCACTCACTCTCTCTCTCTCTCTCTCTCTCTCTCTCTCAGCTAAGGATGCTAGAGCAAGCCACCGTTTGCCGGAACTACTAGTCGCCAGCGCCGCCTAGCCTCACCATCATCCCGTCCCATCTTCTTCTCTCTCTCCCATTCACATTCGGCGAGAGGATCACCGCCGGACTGCCATCCGCCGAGCTCGCTAGGAAGCAGCGTCATGCATTGCCGTTCGTCGCCACCGTCTACGCCGACCAGCCATCACTGCCACCCTCACTGACCCATTTCTCCCCCTTGCCACCTCAACCGTTGTACGGTCGGCTAAAGGACAGCCATCCGTACCGCCGGCCACCGTGAGCCACTGCTGTCGCCGTCGCCGTCGTAGCTCGTTGGGAACACCGCCGTCGGTTCCACCATTCACCGATGATCGGCCGCCGTTCCTCATCGTCGTAAAGTTGGATTAAGTGAGTATACCTCCTAAACCCAAATTAGAACTGATAGTGCATTTTCTGGATTGGTTTGGGTATAGTGAGTAGTTGTTGAGAGAAATTAGTGAACCGAATAGCGGGGAATTGTACTGGAATAATACTGGTGGATTTATGTGATTCAATTAAGGATGATTGTTGGCCTCAGAGTGGCTGTGGGAATGACTATCCATTAGCGGTTTATTGGACTGGCATGGGTTAATTAAGGATTAGGTGACTAAATTGCGGGGTTTGCCCAGGTTGATTGATTCATTATGAAATTGTACCCAATCTTGGGAATCAAATAATACCATGTCGTGTGATTGCATGGCCAACCAATACGGAGTATGATCGGCCAAGTGAGCAAATTGTTGTGGTATAGGTTTGACTGGTTACCTAAAGTACGTTTGATGCTCATGGTGCATTATGCTGCATTTCATGACCACGCATTGTGTATGATGAGAATGAGGTGTATGACGAATCTGTGTGAGAATGCGTGCTTGTCATGAGCATGTGATCAACTAAAATACCCTGATGCGTTTTACGCGGGGTACAGATAATAACTGGCAGTGTGTGTATGTGTGATCACATTTCGCCCTGATGCGTATTACGCGGGGTGTGCCGTCATCATGCACTTTGAAGCAGAACGATGCCCGGTTCGTTCGAAAGACGACCATCCTGATGCATTTTACGTGGGCTCTGGTTTGTAAGGAGATCAGTGTTGCGCCTTATGCACTTTGTAGCAGGCTAGAGACACTGGGCCATATCGATGTTGCGCCTCATGCACTTTGTAGCAAGCTGGACGCATCAGGTCGGGAATTGTGTTGACTCGAGTCATAATAAATATTAATAATTGAGTTAGTGTGCAGAATGAACCAAAATGAGAACATGGCATGACATTGACATTGCATGCATAGAATGCATGACCCGGTATGAGAGTGCACGAAACTCAGTGAATGGCATGCGGAATGAACACTATGAGCATGAGCATTCGTGTGGCACATGTGTGACCAGTGTATTCGCGCATGTGCCTTGAGGATTTTAATGAACTGCCTAACCTACAGGGTAATTCTTATGTTCTATCTGGGCCCGAGGGCTGAGGTCATTGTTTGCGTATTGTGTTGTTTTGTCTGTCAAGAGAATGCATGTCAGCCTAACCTAGGTTTAGGGGTTGTACTCACTGAGATTCGTCTCACAATTGTAATAACCCACATTTTCAGACCCCTAGCCATGAGTATGCCGAAGCCGCCATTGCCACTTTTTGGGATCTCGACTCAGATCCATAGGACTACAAGTGTGTACCCAGCTGGTCACGAAAACGAGTATGTGAGATATTATTCAGTAGTGTATATAAATGTGGGTGAGTACTTCTACCAAACTTAGGAGTATATGGCGTGGTGCTTGAAAGACACAGATGGAAACATAGAACGACCTCTCAGAACGTTTGATGTCCCAGTGGATATAGATAGGGTGATGATACCCCAGATGGCTGATAGTGAGGTTGTAGATCCTCCGACCGTGGGCGAGCCTATAGCTATGAACTAGATACCAGGGTTTGGTATGATGACCCCGAACCGATGGACGAAGAGATCGAGCCGGAGTTAGAGCCGATGAACCAAGAACCAGGTGAGGACGGAGAGATTGTTGAGCTGGGATCAGATAAAGAGATGGTGTCCAATAAAGAGTTAGGTCTATACCTAGATCCGAAGCTAGAGATAGATTTGGAGGACGAGTGGGCAGCCGCCCATTGCTTCTTATTATTATAATTGTCGGGGTTTGTTTATTTAGTTGCTTCCACTTGTGCGTGTTCCCTGTTTGGGCTTTGGGTCGGCAACGCTTCCTAGGACGTTGCACACAAACAAATCGACCTCTGCGTGAATTTTTAGCGCTTCGTGGGGTACGGGGCATGACAACTTTAGGCCGATTGCCTATTAGAATGGAATCCCTTGTCCATTAAGGTGGTGACCTTGAGCCTTTAGCATATCCTACCCTTTTAGGCATCAAAACTTCAATGGTTGCATTTGCTTGTCTTTGTCATTGGTTTACCTAAAACCAAATAAAAAATATCCTGGTAAGCAAGTATCGTTCCATTCCATTCTTTTACAATTATGCATGTTTTTTTTTGGTAAAGAACAATTATGCATGTTAGTTGACACATTTTCAAAAAATGCTTAAATGACATTCAATACTTGGTCTAAATGCACTTTCATTTTAGAATGCATGATTAGGGCATCATACTCTATTTGACCATTCTTTCATTCTTAGATGAAATGTATAGGTCCATGGCGAATTTCCATGTAATTCAAGTGCTTATTCGTTCATTTCAATGTATTCGAAGTTGTAAACCATAGTTTAAGACTTTATGGTCTAAATGGAGTATGACAAAATGGGCATTTACATTACATTGAATCTGTCCATAATCTCAAATATATACTCTTTTAAGGTATAAATGGACTTAAAGTGACATTTGCATTACTTTCTAGGCATGTAAGTTTATTTTACCTCCGTCTTACCTTAAAAGGACATATAATTGAAATTGAGGCATTAAAATCAAATGGTAATCCATGGTGAACAATAATTACTTTCTTTTACATGCTTTAGATCGAAATGGAGAAACTAGACATACAAGTCATTCTTATTCCAAGGAATGAACTTTTGGCACAGTAGATAAACATGACAAAGGACAATAAAGCATATGTAAGGGAAAGGCTCGAGTATTTGTTCAAGCTTATCAACCTGAAGTACCAAGTGAGCTTAATCCAAGCATTATCCCATTTCTGGGAAGTTACCACTGCAACATTTCAATTAGGCGAGCACGAGATAGTACCTACACTAGAAGAATATAGGGCAACCATCGGGATTGATTTCGGGTCAAGAACTATTGAGCCCCTAATTGGATTGAAACCCACGAGCGTTATAGCTGAATTCTTAAACTTGAAAACCCCTCAAGTGAAAAAGTTGATCAAGTCGAATATTGGGAGATTTCCTCTATCTTACTTGGTGGCCAATTACTCTAAGTTGCCGAAAGAAACGGGAAATGCTTCCGTGACGGTTTTTATTCTTGCCTTCTTTGGATTTGTCTTATTACCCACATTAAGGACTGGATTAAATCCTCTCGTTGCAATAATTGCTAGGCAAGCTTGCCTAAAATAGGACTTCTCTAATATGCTCTTGGTGGAGACCATCATTTCATTGAACAAATACCAAAATCAACAAAAGGTATACTGCAAGCTTTAGCTGTGTTACTTTCTATGTGGTTTATTTTCCATATTTGACATTAGGAACATTATATGTACATTTGAGAGATTGACTCATCTACCAACCCTATTGAGAAGTATTTGAAACTCCAAGACAAAATGCCAAATACTCTTTTCATGAGTGGGCAAACTTCATTAGAGCATTAACTCCCGACCAGTTTCAATGGAGAATTCAATGGCCGAAGATAACGAAAGCTCAAATTACTACCCAAGATGGCAATTTGGTGCCTTTGCTTGGATTGAGCGGCGGAACTGCTTATTGCCCACTAAGAGTCATACGACAATTCGGAATGGTTCAATGAATTCCACCTATTTGGCATCCTGAGGAGTTCACATTTGAGATACCACAAGAAATTCTATCGGAAAAAAAAAATAAAATGCTGCGAATAAGAGTTGATAAGATCTTGAATTCCTTGAAGAAATCAACAAAGCAAATAGTACAATGGCTTGAAGATTTGGAAGGAGAAATGAAGTTTTTTTTGGCGTCCAATGAGTATATAAGGTGGTTAAAGGCTAAGCGACCAATCAACGTTGAACCCTATGTACCCTTGAGTGTTACTACTCATTTCGATGAGCCGTACATCCCAGAGTACATTGTGCCAAGCACGATAGGTGTAGAGCCATATGTTCTCGAGGAGGTTGTAATTGATGTGAAAGAATGGGAGACACTTGCCAAGGAATATGAAGAAGCTTAAGCTTCTTTAGTTAGCAAGAAGCCTAGACTTGTTTAAGCTAATATTCTCTATATTGATGATTAGCATTGTAATAAAAAAATTTTCAAAATTGAAATAATTGCTTAATGAAGTTTCAAAGTATGTTTTTGTAAAGAATCACCATGGATTACAATTCTTTGAATTGTATGATTCCTTGAGAAAGACATTGATGAAGAATTTTATACAAAGTTAAGGCTTGTATGAAATTTCTTATCTTTGACAATTTCATGAAACCATACAATTAAAAGAATGTAGGGTTTCATGATCATTTTACTATGCTGATATCGGGTTTTTTTGGCGAAACAAGTTGTTTAGCAACAGAAGGTAAAAGACCTTGGACTCGCTTGCAAGTTAGAATAGCAGAAGAAGAAACCCGTGTTTGACTAGCTGAAGTTGAGAATCAAATGACCCAAATGGTTGTAATGATGGTAGAAATGAAGGCTTTTATTCTTACATCCCGCGAACAATATCCTATTACTCCAAATGTGGGAACTTCAAACACTACTGAAACACCAATTGAAGAATCAGTCAGAAACAAAGAACCGGTTCAAGAAAATCCTCCAAAGACTATGCCTATAATTGTAAATTTGGAAGAGGATGATCAAATCAAGAAGACATCTAAAACAAAGGATGAGGAAGAGGCCAAGAGATTGTTCAAAATTGAAGAATGCTTAACAAGTCAAGGCAATGACTTTAAAGGTGCGACAAGTTCTCGCCATATGCGAAGGTGGTTATTCCAGAAAATTATAAACAACTAGAGTTCGTAAGCAAGTATGATGGCACTGGTTGTCCCAAAAGCCATTTGAAGTATTATCTCCGTAAGATGGCGAGATATTTAGATAATACGCCACTTCTTATTAGCACATTTCAAGATAGTTTAAGAGGAGTGGCCCTCATATGGTATACAGCCCTCAACATAGAAGATTTCACTGAATGGGATCACTTGGTGTGGGAATTTCTTTGCCAGTACAAGTTTAATGTTGAAGTACTCCAAACTAGAGAAGATCTTGTCAAAATCAAGAAACGAAAGAATGAAGGGTTCAGAGCCTATGCTTAGAGATAGAAAGCTGTTGCTTCACAAGTAAAGCTCGCCATAAGTGAAGACGAGCTCATTGAGCTCTTCCTAAAATCATTGCCAATTGAGTATTATGACAACCTTCATGTATTAGGCTGTCAAACATTCACCATATTGGTAAAAGAGAGTGAAAGAATTGAATGGGGATTAAAAGAAAAGAAGGTTTAAGAAACAGCAGCACGAAGGCCTTACCTATGGAAAAAAGACAAAGAGCCCATCCGAGAAGTGGCTATGATGTCTAGCCTAAATACTCATCAAGCATCATTTCCAAAGCAATCAAATGTCACTTGGAAAAACCCAAGGCAATTCGAGTCAAATAAAATGCCCGTGAGGCAATACATACCATTGCCCCAACCCTTGTTAAAGCTACTACCAATGCTTCTAGATAGGAATTTGGTGGCCAAAGAAGTATTGAGAGACATTCCTATAAAATTTTCTTGATATAATGAACCCAAAACCTGAACCTATCACATGGGAGAAAGGGGGAATGATGTAGATAATTATTCCACTCTAAAGTATAAGGTTCAACAGCTCATTGACAAGAAGATATTGAACTTCCAAGAGCCCGAGCCAAATGAACATCAGAATTCTCTTCCTGAGCATAATACAGTAAACATGATCAAAGGTGAAGATGTAATTATCAAGTCTGATAATGAATATAAATATGAGGTCAAGATTAAAGCTTATCGTTTAGAAGATGCCCACTTTAGTCAAGAAACGCTCCTAAAAGGTGAGATTGTAGACCGAAACTATAGACTTACTCGGTCAAAACAGCGGTAAATACAATTACCGTGTCAAATATACTCCACCACCATGGGCGTTCAAAAATAAAGACATTGTACCTGATGGATAAGGTGGCATGGATGAGGTCTCAATCAGCCAACTAAATCTCGAAGAGAATGAAGATCGAGAAAAGAAAAAGAAGAATAAAATTCGCCGAGGTGATAGGCGATTTGCTCGAAAAGCATGAAAACAAGGTAAAGTTGTTGATTTTTTGAACCAAGATAGTGGCCGGTATAATTACCGTGTCAAATATACACCTCCTCCGTGGACATTCAAGAATGAAATGATCACACCTAATGGATGGGGTGGAATGGATACTGAAGAAACCAATAGAAGCATGGTATCCATGATTACACCATTTCTGATCAAGCTTGATGAGGTAGATAAATATAAGGAGAAAGAAGGTTCTATCGAACCAATTACTATCCAATTTCCCATTGATCAACTAAAGATCGAAGAAGAAGAAATATAGCCCGTGATTATCACTCTCCCTCCAAAAGAAAAGTTTGATTCTAAGTATGTACTTAGGGATTACTCTCCTAAAGAAGTCGAGGTCATAACCCGATTAGGGAGATGTAATGTTCCTAAAGAAGGTGAGCACGAAAAGAAAGGATTAACTGAAGAAGATGTCAAACAATTACTTTCAGTCATGAAGATGAGCGAATTTGAGGTAATTGAACAGTTAAGAAAGATGCCGGCACAAATTTCTCTATTGGATCTCTTTAAGACTTCAGAAAGCCACAAAATGGTGCTTATAAAGCTTCTGAATGAAGTGCAAGTCCCGGAGATAATTAATGAAGTACAATTGAAAGACTTTGTTGGCACTATTCTTTTCAAAGATCAAATTGCCTTGTCCAATGAAGATTTCCCAATTGACAGGCATTCCCATATTAAGGTACTATATATTGCCGTTAAATACCGGGGCAAAAAGGTATCACATGTGCTGATCAATAATGGTTCCGCACTTTATTTGTGTCCACTAAGTACACTACATCGCTTGGGGATTAGCGAAAAGCTCATCAAACCTTTTAAGGTAACTGTGTGTTCATTTGATGGAATAAAGAAAGACGTTATTGATGATATCAAGCTTGAGGTAAACATAGACCCTGTGCCTTTCCTAATTGACTTCCAAGTAATGGATATTCCAAGGACTTTCAACTTGTTACTCAGAAAACCTTGGATCCATATAGCTGGTGCTATTCCTTCAAGTCTCCTTCAGAAGGTCAGGTTCGTCATTAATAGCAAGATAATCACTGTACACAGGGAGATGGATTTCATCACTTACAAAGAGAGCGCAATATTGTATGTTAAGCCCGAAGTGAAAGAAGAACCAAGCTATCATTTATTCGAAATGATCTTAATGGTGTAAATATGGTGTAAATCCTTGTCGGTTGAAATAAAATCCCCAGAGTTCTCAACATCATTCATTATGTCTGGAAGGGTGTTATGCCAGTATGGATTGACTTCTAGTAATGCTCTTGGGTTGAAAACCCAAGGAATTAAAGAACCTATCACTCCGCTTGCTATAAGAACGAAACACGGAGTAGGTTATATTCCAGATAGCTCTAAAGATCACCATTGAGGCCAAAGCCGAAGTGATCGCATCATTAATCTATCCATATGGAAAGGAAAAGCTAAAGAGCTTCCCTATCATCATATCCACATCAAGAAAAGTTTTCCCGGACCTTCCAAGCTACTTCATGAAGAAGACTTATATGCAAAGGAAGAATCTGTTCTACCTGGTTTATTCGAAGAGAATACCATCAACGTTATCATAACCGAGGCAGAAGATACTTACGCACTGGAGTAGAAAGATTCTCTTAAACTTTTGCTACCAGCTTTTTTCGTTTCATTTTGTTGATTATAGTTTCAAATTTCTTGTGATTTCATTTACAATTTTAGTTCAGTTGCGATTTACATTCTTGTTGATATAGATGTAATCACGTTTTTCAATTCAATAAAAGTGGTCAAATGTTTTGTTAAGGACATGTAGAAACAAAACCAAACCCATGATGAACATTATTCTCATTCGTGAGGTTTGAGGCTTTGGGTTTCTATATTGTTCCTCATTGCGAAAATGATTTTAAGAGTAAGGAAGTTTAATGATATGAGGACTAGCTCTGTCTTTATATTCTTTCAAAATAAATTTCAAAATGAATTTCCAAAAGGTTTAGGACCACATGCGTTACTTACTTTGTATGCAATTACTAACCATGTTTGTTATATGTCAGGCATGAGCATGAGCATTCGCATATCCATAATAGGTTAATATGTGGCCCAAATCTTTCCAAGGAGATCACTTACAATATTGAAGAGAATAACGAGGGTGAGAAATGGGTCAGAAAGGAATGGATTCGTCATGAAGAATCAAAGCCACTCACATTAGAAAAAATGATCACCGTTAATCTGGACAATAAAGAGAATCTCAAAGAAGTTAAGATTGGGGAAAGTCTTCCCTCAGTAGAAGCAGAAAGAATCACAGATTTGCTCAGAGAATATCAAGATATATTCGCATGGTCTTATGCTGACATGCCAGGCCTTGATCCAAGCATAGTTGACCATGCTTTGCCAATTAATCCAAGTATTCCACCAAAGAAGCAAAAACTTAGGCAAACAAAGCTAGATTTGGTAAAGAAAATAGAAGAAGAAGTGATAAAATTGCTCAAAGTTGGTTTCATTGAAGTAGCACCATATCCAGAATAGGTTGTCAACATAGTACCTGTAATGAAGAAAAATGGTCGAGTATGGGTGTGCGTTGATTATCGCGACCTAAATAAAGCAAGCCTTAAGGATGATTTCCCACTTTTCACATATTGATGTATTAGTGGATAGCACTACTAGGTTCGAAACATTTTCATTCATGGATGATTTCTCAGGATATAATGAAATCCTCATGAAGAAAAAGGATAAGACGAAAACGTCCTTCATAACATCATGGGGCACATTTTGTTACAAGGTAATGCCTTTCGGTTTGAAAAATGCTGGTGCCACATATCAAAGGGCAATGGTAACTTTGTTCCATGACATAATGCACAAAGTATATGTGGACAACATGATCGCAAAATCCAAACAAGGAGAAGATCATGTTGAGGTGCTTCGCAAATTATTCGAAAGACTTAGAAAGTATAAGTTGCAATTGAACCCCAACAAGTGTGTATTTGGGGCAAAATCTAGCAAACTGCTAGGATTTGTGGTCAGTAATAGAGGCAACGAAATAGATCCCTCTAAGATCAAGGCAATATATGACTTAAAGACTCTTTCTATGGTAAAAGAAGTGAGAAGCCTATTGGGGCGATTAAATTACATTACCCATTTTATCTATTATGTTTCTAAGACTGCTAAACTATTCTTCAAATTGTTGAAGAAAAATGCCAAAATGAAGTGGGATGCAGAATATCAACAAGCCTTTGACAAGGTCAAATAATATTTGGTGTGCCCACCAGTGCCGGTACCACCAATCCTTGGAATTCCATTGATCTTATATTTGACGATTCACTATGAGTTGTTGGGAGCGGTGCTTGTACGAAGAAGACTAAATGATGGTAAAGAACAAACCATTTATTACTTGAGCAAGAAGTTCATAACATTAGAGATGAATTACCCAGCAGTCGAGAAGACGTACGTTGCATTGATTTGGGTATTACACATATTAAGGCAATATGCCCTTCATCATCAAATTTTGCTAGTGCCTGAGAATGATCCGATCAAGTACCTTCTTGAGAAATCCTCCTTGGTCGGGAAGTTAGCATAGTGACAAGTTTTGTTATCTGAATTTGAAATCAGAAGTTCATCCTAAAAGTCAATCAAAGGACGAGCCATAGCAAAAATGTTGGCGAAAAATTCGCAAAATATTACCAATCCTGAAGAACAACTTGACAATCATATGTTAACATTGGTCGATGTCGATGATAAATGAACCATATATTTTGATGGTGCAACCAACTTATCTGGATCAGGAATTGGGGCAGTACTGATCTCTCCAGAAGGCCAACACTATCCAGTATTTGCGAAACTGGTATTTCCATGTACTAATAACGTCGCTGAATACGAAGGATGCATTCTTGGCTTGCAATTAGCCCTTTCAATGAAGGTAAAGAGGTTGCAAGTATATGGAGATTTTATACTTATCCTATTGCAAACAACTAGTGAATGGTAAACTCGAGATGCCAAACTAATTCCTTATCATAGACACTTAGCAGAGATGATAATAAACTTCGAAGAAGTAACATTCGATTATCTCCCAAGAGCTCAGAATCATTTTACAAATGCTCTTGTAACTTTGTCATCCTTACTACAAGCTGAAGATGGTATGGATATAAAAATCATTGAAATTAATATTCTTGAACAACTAGCTCATTGCATGATCATCTAGGTAGAGTTTAGCAACGAACCATGGTATCATGACATCAGAAGGTCTCTTCAAATAGGAGAATTTCCTAAGGAAAGTCAACTAGGTGATAGGAAATTTATAAGGAAGATAACCAACAAATTCTTCCTCAATGGTCAAATCCTCTACAAGAAATCATTTGATTCAACTTTACTAAGATGTGTGGATGCTACAGAAGCTGAACAGATTATGAAAGAAATTCATGAAGGTGAATGTGGATTACACATGAATGGACATCTTCTAGCTCGAAAGATTATGAGATTGGGATATTATTAGATGACAATGGAAACAGATTGCATCCAACACGTGAGATGTTGTCATCTATGTCAAGTTTATGGAGACAGAATCAATGCACGCCAAATGAGCTACATCAAATGTCTGAGCCATGGCCATTTTCAATATAGGGCATTGATATGATCGGTCCAATCAACCCCAAGGCCTTGAATGGGCACCGATTTATCCTAGTTGCTATTGATTATTGCATTAAATGGATTGAACTAAACTCTTATACAAATATTACTGCCAAGAATGTTGTAAGATTCATTAAGCGAGACATCATTGTTGGGTATAGAGTTCCAAAAGCAACAATTATAGACAATAGCTCAAATCTAAATAACAAGATTGTGAATGATTTACTTGAAACACTTCCACATCCGACATCTGAACTCATCTCCATATCGTCTACAAATGAATGGAGCAGTTGAAGTAGCAAATAAAAATATCAAGAAGATATTGGCCAAGACAGCTGAAATTATCGTGATTGGCATGAAAGGTTGCCATATGTTCTGATGGCATATCGAACTTCAATTCGAACATCAACTGGAGCAACCTCATTTTCCTTGGTTTATGGAATGGAAGCCTGTTGCACCACACTTTTTGTTTTAGGGCTTTCGGGATTTGCGCGCTAAGGAGATATTTCCATATAAGGGTCTCTCCTAGACCATACCTCACGTGACAGTAGAAGGTGATTTTTAGATTTATGATTTTGGAGTCGCCACTAGTCATTATTGGTAGATAGACTAAAAACCTAATCAAGGTACGGGAGAAATACTACGATTCTACGAACCAAAAACTCTGAGTATGGGGACTTAGTTGCATTATTGATCCCGAATCGAGATCCTTAACGACCTTTCGGTACCTAAGAATGATATGATGTCTAATGTGTCATACGAATTTCCGAGGCTTACCCACTAATCCTATCCGTTCTAATCGCAAGAAAGACCAAATAAGTATTAAATGCACAATCTAAGTCAATCAAGTCAATCAATGTTAAGTGGTCTCTAAAACGAAAGTCAATCAAAATACCCAAAACCTAATGAAGCTATAAAAGCTTATTCATTTCATGATTTACACATTTTTAGGGTTTTAGGGTTTTTTAGGGGTTATAATAACCCTTGAATTTGAAATTTTTCAAAAATGCCACTTGGACACTTCCGAAAATTCAAATTTCACTTTTTATGGTTGGCCACGATCATTTTGAACCATCTTGTGAATTTTCAAATTTTTATTTTTTTTTTGAAAAAATTTTTAATCGAGAATTGATTTTTTATGATTTTCAAAAATATTTATGAATTTTCTATTATTTCAATTTTCTAAAATTTTTTTATAATTTTATATTTGTATTTTCTGAATTTTTATGAATTTTCTGAATTTTTTTGGAATTTTTTTTATGAATTTTATGAATTTTTTTAACTTTTATGAATTTTCTAATTTTTCATTTTTTTTATGAATTTTCTAATTTTTTGTGAATGTTCTGTTCTTTTTGAATTTTTTGATTTTATATTTTTTGAATTTCCCCATCGGGAGACAAACCGGACCGGCCCGATTCGACCCGATTTAGCCTGATCGAACTGGACAGCGCTGGCATTGATGCCAGTCACCTTCTTCGGCGGACACAGTGCCTAAAACGGCACTGTTTTGGACTTTTTCACTAGGGCATTTCCTCGAACACTTGATATGCATGATTTTAAGTTTAACATTTTCAAGGCCACAACTTTGAGCTCATTGCCGGTGACCTTTCGGTGACTATCTCGCCGTTCTGCTTGCACCATCATCAAGTTCACATGTTCCAGTATCAACCCAGCTAATCAGATTGTTGTCGGACGTTCACCGACCGGTGAAATAATCGATCCAAAAACCCTAACCTAAAACTGATTTTAATAAACTCCTATAATTATCAGATTAACATAAAGCCCGCCCTAATCGTCTAAATCGATCAAAATGATTTCCAAAACATCAAACAAGGTAAGAACAGACTGACTTGAGAGGCCTATGGCCTCGGCGATGCTTCGGCGATGGGTTTCAGTGGCGGGGCCAACTCAGTTCATGCATTTTAATGCCCAAAAATGCGATCAAACAACACCAGAAATGATTAGAAACTAGTAATGAACATCAAAATGCAAAGATTCGTCAATGAAATCACTCAAACATGCACATTGAGGTCAACCAAATTCTGGAAAATTTTTTAAAAAACTGACTATGAGCCGATTTTATGTTCTTCGTCCGATGATCAAACGAAACTGTTGAAGTGATTTGCGCCTATAGTGTCATTCCTTGACACTTATACTTCCTCCTGGTGGTCTTGGCCTCGTCGGAACATGTCTCGATGTGCCAGAAAATACCCGGTTTCAGGCCTTCGTGATTAGGCTGTCCCAGGAAGGAAATCTCCTTGTTTGATTGATTTGTCGGCGCCATTCAATCAACCAGCACCGGTCACTCAATTAGGGATCTCTACTCCTCTCACTCTCTCTCAACTTCGCACTATTTCTCTCGATTTCTCTACTTTCTCCCTTTTTGGCTTTTCGTCGAACAGGTTCCTTCCCTCTCCTCCAGTTTTTTTTTGTTTTTTGTTGATCAATTCTCACCTAAATTCGGTTAGAACCGACTTATAATTGGTTGGGAATGATTAACTGGTGCTAGCTGGATATTTTCCAACTGGTTAAATCAATTAGAACGTGCTAAATTGATCGGGAATGATCGGTCAAGTCATGGGCCTAAGCTGATTTTCTGGGTTTATTGTGCATTATGGCAAACCGGGTGAAGAAGACAACCTATTCGGATCGGGCCAGGTTGACCCAGTCAACTCGGTAGATCTGGGTTGGTCTAAATTCTTCAATTAAACTCAATTTTGACCCAGTTTTCCAAATTTAACTCCAAAATTGAATTCCCCATCATTTTCCGAATCCAAATATATAATTTTTCCCAATATTTATTATAATTGAGTCCAAGATTTTCTCATTTTTGTATTTGGGTTAATAGGATCTTGTTCAATTTGATGCCCTAATGACCTGACTAGGAAAAATTAATACCAAAATTGAATTACCCACATCTGATTAACCCTAGAAATGATGATCTCATATTTCGACAATTTCATATTGGGCACAATTCCCAATTTGGGTTCAAAATTCTTAATTTTCAATTGAATTATGGGGATTTTTAATTTTTATGTCAAATTGTGCAATTGGACCCATCATTATGCAATTCAAGGTCCCAGAATCATTTGTTGTGAAGACACTATGACTTAAAAATGACTAGAAAAGATTTAATTGCATTTTTTGTTCAATTCGGGTTTAATTTTGCCCAATTTTGGGAAAAATATATACTTGATTGAGATTTTTCAAAATTGATGATGCATTCATGAAATTGGATTTAAAATAAGACTAATGACTATTTTTATGGAATTTTCTGATTCCATTTGCTATTTTTCTTGATTTTCTCACCTATTTTGATTCAAAGAAATTAAGAAAAAATGATAAATAATAATTTTTTATTTAGAAATAGGTTTTTAGGTTTGGCTAAGATTCCTAGTCCTAATTTTGAGATTTTTGAAAATATAAAAAAAATGAGCTAAAAATTATGTGTCAACAAAGCAATGCTACCCGTTGAAGTAGAAATTTCTTCATTGAGGATATTGTCTCAATTGAAGCTTTCAGAAGCTGAATAGATTCAACAAAGATATGAACAACTCAACATGATCGATGAAAAGAGATTAAATGCTATATGCCATGGGCAAGCCTATCAAAAAAGAGTGGCTAAATCCTTTAATTGAAAAGTAAAACCAAGGCATGTCAAAACAGAGGATTTAGTAGTGATAAAAGTCATATTCAACAATTCAGATCCTCATGGAAAATTCACTCTGAATTATGAGGGTCTATACATTGTCCAGAAAGTTCTTTCAAGAAGAGCATTGATTCTTGTAGATACAGCAGGAACAGAATTGGCCTATTCTATAAATGCAGTTATTGTCAAGATTTTCTACCCATGAAACAAAGACGAACAATCAAGAAGAGATTTGGGTTACTTTAGAACATGTGCAATATCATGCATATCATGTATATTATGCATTTTATGAATATGTTTATCTGTTTTGTAGAAGAAAGCCAAAAGAGTCCGAACCACTTGATGATTTCAAAATCCCCAAATGGAGTTATCAAATAGTAGAAGAAAGTATTATTTCCAATTCAATTTTCCATTGATATTCCCTAAATGTGATTTTCGTTTTATCATCCCCAGGGAGACAAAGAGAAGGGAGTAACAAAAGAAAAATCCCCAGTGGAACCAAAGCAAAAATATGCAAATAAGAGCAATCTTGGTAAGTTGATCAGACAGGTATCCCTAAATCGTGAGTGCATGTGTTGAAGAAGTTGTATTTTTAAGAGAAAAACGAGCTTCTTTTTCCCCAAGCGGAATAACACTAAGACTGAGCAAAACAAAAGAGATTGTTTTGACAAGAAAATACCTCAGAAATGTTTCAATCAATTGAAACACGCTTTCTTTGAAAATGCATTAAGTATTAAAATTCCCTAAAAAGGGACAATTTGACAAAAGGCTTTGAAAAATTTGAAAGAAAAAGTTTGGATCAAATCGAATAGAAAGACCTTCAAATGATGAAAGGTAAGTCATATCCAAACACATCCCCTATATACTCAAAGTCAAAATGAAGAAGTGAGTGAGAAAAACTCATCCGAAGGAAATATGGGATGTTTCCAATGATTACATGGATTGAAATGATGAAAGGCAGTCATTTCACTATCTTAAACACATGCTTATCCCTTGCAAATCAAATTTGAGCCAAAACAACGGAGAAGTTTTTCCAAAACAACCCTATCAAGAACCACCTCACATTTGGGCAAATCAGGAGGTTTGTGATTGACAGCTATGGAGAATAAGATCAAGAAAGATTTTATTGCATACTCTTGCATCAATCTTACTGTGATAACTTCAGATGAAGTCATATGAGAGCTCAAAACATCCCAAGAGGAAGAAGAGCACTTCATTTCTTATACCCAAACACATTACCTTTGGCAAAGCCCAATTGAGTCTGAATATTCATTTCAGAACCCTAAATTGGTGATCATCTCTTCACACTAGAGCATGAGCATATGATCCACTTTAATAGATAAGAAATAAAAGGGCATGACAAAGAGTCCTTAGATTTCCAAAAAGATCAAAGGTAAAAGAATCTGGGGCATGAAAAAGCAGTGTGCCTAGTAAAAGCAAAGTCAAATGCCCAAGAAAAATCACAAGGAAAGAGAGTTCAAAAGAAAACTCAAAATGACAAAAATAAGTTATGACAAAGCAAAGCCAAGATCATGAGAGATCATATACGATAGTAAGTGAGAATGAGCAAAAGAAAAGAGATCGTAAGGAATATTTAGGAGACTTTAATGTTCATGAAAAGAAAGATCCCTAATAGAAGAAAGAAAAAGGTGGTGATGCCAAGAAAATTACCAATTTCATAAAACCATGAATTCAAACAAACAAGCCTTTTAAGCCTACCCAATACCAACAATACAACCTCCCCCCAAAGACTCTTCAGAATGAGATATTGAGAGTAGAAACATGACTTTATGACAAGAAGTCATCACTCAAAGAAGTGTATGCAATAATATCTTATCTTGTTCTTGAGGTTCTTAACTTGTATACCCAAAGTCAAATATGATGAAATCCTTTTTCTTGGCCTCAAAATGTCTATCCTTTGAATAACTATTGACCAAGCCAACATTATAACTTTTTGAAAGACCTTATCGAATCAATTGGATTGTATACATTACAAACATCTTTGAACACCTAAGGATTGGTTAAAAGAGATAAAATTGAGGCATAATAGACAAGTCCCCTTTCAATCAAATAAAGAAAAAACTAAGCTTATAGATTGAGACAAATCCTTTCTAATGAAGGTCTTCCAAACGATCATTTTAAGAATTTCTTGAAAGATTGCAAGCATTTTGTTCAAATAATTCCTTAAAAAGGAAATTTGATTGTCTAAAATGCACTAATGCAAAGAATACATGTTTCCAGATCAAGTTTCAAAAGTTTTTGGTCAACTTAAAACCAAGTTTTCAAATAGTTTGTAGTAAGCTAAAAAAATCATGCTTCCAACAGTTTGGATTAATTTCAAAACTACTTTTCAAAATAGTTTTTGATCAACTAAAAAACCATACAAAGATTAGTGAAACCTCAAAAATCACAAAACTCATGGTCAAGGCATTCATTATTTGAAGGCTTCCCAAAGTCTTACAAGCGAAGAGCCCTTAGGCAAATTCAAGTCTTACTAGGGAGGAACCACTAGGCAAATTCAAGTCCTACAGGGGCAGTTGTCTTTGGAATCAACCTCTAACGAGTTCAATCCAAAAGAGGGGCAGTTGTTGACACCCGATTTTTAGCTCATTTTTTCCATATTTTCAAAAATATCAAAATTAGGACTAGGAATCTTGGCCAAGCCTAGAAACCTGCTTCTAGACCAAAATTTTTTTAGCATTTTCCTGCATTTTCCTTAATCTCTTTTAGTCAAAATAAGTGAGAAAGTCAAGAAAAATAGCAAATGGAATCATAAAATTCCATAAAAATAGTCATTAGTCTTCTTTTAAATCTAATTTCATTAATACATCATCAATTTTGAAAAATTTCAATCGGATATGTGTTTTTCCCAAAATTGGCCAAAATCAAACCCGAATTGAACCAAAAATGTAATTAAATCTTTTCTAGTCATTTTTAAGTCACAGTGTCTTCACAATAAATGATTCTAGGACCTTGAATTACATAATAGTCAGTCCAATTGCACAATTTGTCATAGAAATCAGAAATCCCCAAAATTCAATTGAAAATTAAGAATTTTGAGCGCAAATTGGAAATGGTGGCCAATATGAAATTGTTGAACCATGAGACCATCATTTCTAGGGTAATCAGATGTACGTAATTCAATTTTGGCATCAATTTTGCCTAATTAGGTCATTAGGACATCAAATTGAACAAAACCCTAATAACCCGAATACAAAAATGTGAAAATCTTGGACAGGATTATAACAAAAATTGCAGAAAATCACATATTTGGATTTAAAATGTGATGAGGAATTCAATTTTAGGGTTTAATTTTGAAAATTGGGTCAAAATTGAGCTTAATTTGCGAATTCAGACCAATCCAGGTCGACCAGGTCAACCCAACCCGACCCGGGTTGTTCATCTTCCTTACCCGGTTTGCCCCAGAACATGCAAAATCCAAAAAATTCTAACTCAAGCCTGTGACTTCGCCGATCTTGTCCAGCCAATTTAGCACGTGAAAATCGACTTGGCCAGCTGGAGAATCTCCAGCTGGCACCAAATATTTGTTCCAACCAATCGGAAATCGTAGGAATGAACTTTGGGTAAGAAAAATCAATGAACAAAAAGGGAAGAAAAAACTAAAAAGAAGGAGGAAGGTGTTTGACGAAATTACCGAGAGAGAGGAGAGAGAGAAAGGAGCGAAATCAAAGAGAAAGATCTAGAGAGAGAGAGGGTCAAGAGTCCCCTCATGAGTGTCTGGCGCTGCCGTAGACGGCGAAGCACCGGCAAATCGTGGATAGGTCGCGACTCTCCCCTAGTCATTTCAATTAGACAAATTGATCGCGAAGCCCTAAAAACGAGCTTCGTCCGGTGTGCGGAGAGATACTTCGGCGAATCCAAAGTTCCTAGGTTGAAGATCAAGTGTCAGGGAACATATTTGAAGACCTCGATCAGCTCAGAAGCTCCATCTGATCATCAAATAAAGCAGGTGAACTTCGATCATTACCTCGGTTTTTCCAGATTCTCAGAAAATTAAGTTGAAACTAATATTGCCAATCTTGCAATTTCTTTGATGATTCTGAAGTCCTTGATGTTTAAAATAGTTTCTAATCGTATTTGGTATTGTTTAATTGCATTGTTAATTGAAAAATGAGCATAAACCTCCTCAGCCACCATTGTTGAACCTCATTGGAGCTCGAGAACCCATCGCCGGAACTTCATTTTGGCCCTAAAACATCCAAGTCAGTGATTCCTGATTTTTGTTTGATGTTTGGAATATTGTTTTAGAACGATTTAGATGGCGAAGGTGATTAGATTAGTCATTTGAAGTTCTAAAATTTTAGCTTAGGTTAGTTAGTGATGATTTACGTTTTTCTGACTAGCTTTTTTCCGGCTAGTGATGGCTCGACGATTATATTGTTAGTCTAGATCAATAAAGGATGATATGAACTTGATAATGGATAAAAAAAAATGGCGAAATAGTCGCTGGAAGGTCGTCAATGATGAGCTCAAAACCATGGCCTCGAGAACTTTAAGTCTGGAACTATGCACCTTAGGTGCTTGATGTAATGCCCTAACGAAAAATGTCCAAAACGGTGTCGTCTTGGTGCTGAGCTCGCTGGAGAAGGTGATAAACGACCGGCACCGGCGATGCCTAGTTCGGCTAGGCTGAACCCGGTTGAACCGGGTCGGTCCAGTTCGTTTCCCGAAGGGAAATTTAAAATAAATAAATAATAAAATATAAAAATAAAAAATTCATAAAAAATGAAAAAAAACTAAAAAAAATAAAAAGCTTCAGAAAAATTTTGGAAAATCGAAAAAAAATTCAGAAAAATAGAAAATTCACAGAAAAATAAAAATTTTCAAAAAATTCAAAAATATTTAGAAAATTCAAGAAGATATAAAAAAATGTGAAAAATTTAGAAAATCAATAAAAAAAATTGGAAGATTTGAAAATTCATAAAAATTTTCAGAAAATCATAAAAATCAATTCTCATTTAAAGAAATTCTCAAAAATTCAATTTCCGAAAAAAAAATCAAAAATTTCAAAAATTTGTAGAATGGTTCAAAAATACCATGGCCAACCTTAAAATGTGAAATTTGAATTTTTGGAAGTGCCCAAGTGATATTTTTAGAAAATCTCAAATTCAGGGGTTATAACCCCTAAAAAAAGCTAAAACCCTAAAAAAGTGCAAATCATGAAATGAATAAGTTTCTAGAGCTTCAATAAAGTTTGGATATTTTGATTGATTTTCATTTTCAGAAACCATTTAGGATTGATTGATTTGATTGACATTGATTGCGCATTTAATTCTTGATTGATTTCCCCTGTGATTAGAATGGTTCGAATTAGTGGGTAAGCCTCGGAATACATGACATGTTAGACATCGTATCATTCTTAGATATTAAAAGGGCATTAGGGATCTCGATTTGATATCAATAATGTAACCAAGTCCTCGTACTCAGAATCTTTGGTTCGTAGAATCATAATATTTCTCCGATACTCCGATTAGGTTTCTAGTCAACCTACCAATAATGACTAGTAGCGACTCAAAAATAAAAACTTAGACTAAATAGGGAATTACCATCTGCTGTCACATGAAGTATGGTCTGGGAGAGACCCTTACATGGAAATACTTCTTTACTGTGCAAATCCCGAAAGTCTCAATAAAAATGCAGCGCGACAACTACTTCGTTGGGGATTCTGAAATCATCGACTGGTTTGGACTTCTTTTGCTTTCTTTTGCAGAATAGATAAACATGTTCATGAAATGTGTGGTATGCATGATATGCATGATATATACATGTTCTAAAGTGACCCAAATCTCTTCTTAAATGTTTGTCTTCATTTCACGAGTAGAAAATCTTGACAATATCTGTATTTACAAGATAGACCAATTCTGTTCCAACCATGTCTATAATAATCAATTTTCCTCCAGAAAGGACTATCTTAACAATATATGGACCTTCATAATTCGGAGTGAATTTGCCACGAGGAGATGACTTTCTTCACTACTAAATCCTTTCATTTTGAAATGGCTTGGTTTTACTTTTCGGTTAAAGGATTTGGCTACTCTTCTCTGTTAGGCTTGCGCATGGCATATAGCTCTTAATCTCTTTTCATTGATTATGTTGAGTTGTTCATATTTTTGTTGAATCCACTCAGCTTCTGAAAGCTTTAATTGGGATAATATGCTTAACGAAGGAACTCTGCTTCAATAGGTAGCGCTGCTTCCATTCCATAAATCAAGGAAAACAGGATTACTCCAGTTGATGTTCGAATTGAAGTTCGGTATGCCGTTAGAGCATACGGCAATCTTTTGTGTCAATCACGATAATTTTCTGCTATCTTGGCCAATATCTTCTTGATATTTTTATTTGCCGCTTGAACTGCTCCATTCATTTGTGGTCGATATGAGGATGAGTTCAGATGTTGGATATGAAAATATTCGAGTAAATCATTCACAATCTTGTTGTTTAGATTTGGGCCATTGTCCATAATTATTGCTTCTAGAACTCTATACCTAGCAATGACGTCCCGCCTAATGAATCTTACTACATTCTTGGCAGTAACATTCATGTTGGAGTTTGCTTCAATCTATTTGGTGAAATAGTCAATAGCAACCAGGATAAATCGGTGCCCATTTGAGGCCTTGGGGTTGATTGGACCAATCATATCAATGCTCCACATTGAAAATGGCCATGGCTCAGACATTTGATATAGCTCATTTGGCGGTGCATTGATTCTGTCCCTATAAACTTGATATTGATGACAACATCTCATATGTTGGATGCAATCTGTTTCCATTGTCATCCAATAAAATCCCAACCTCGTAATATTTCGGGCAAGAAGATGTTCATTCATATGCGGTCCACATTCACCCTCATGAATCTCTTTCATGATTTGTCCAACTTTCGTAGCATCCACACATCTTAATAGGGTTAAATCAAATGATTTATTGTAAAGGGCTTGACCATTGAGGAAGAATTTATTAGCTATATTCCTTATAAATTTTCCATCACCTGGTTGGCATTCTTCAGGCAATTCTCCCGATTGAAGATATCTTTTGATGCCATAAAACCATGGTTTGTTGTCAAACTCTACTTGGATTATAATGCAATGAGCCGGTTGTTCAAGAATATTAATTCTCAATGGTTTTATATCCATGCCATCTTCAGCTTATAGTAAGGATAACAAAGTTATAAGAGCATATGCAAAATGATTCTGAGCTCTTGGAAGATAATCAAATGCTACTTTTTCGAATTTTTCTATCATCTCTTCTAAGTATCTATGATAAGGAATTAATTTGGTATCTCAAATTTGCCATTCACCAGTTGTTTACATTAAGATGAGCATAGAATCTCCATATACTTGTAACCTCTTTACTTTTATTGAGAGGGCTAATTGCAAGCCGAGAATGCATGCTTCATATTCAGCGATGTTATTGGTGCATGAAAATACCAGTTTCGCAGATACCAGATAGTGTTGGCCTTCTAGGGAGATTAGTACTGCCCGAGTTCCTGATCCAGATAAGTTGGTTGCACCATCAAAATTTATGATCCATTTATTGTCGATCAATGTTAATATATGATCACTAAATTGTTCTTCAGGATTAGCGATATTTGGGAATTTTCTGCCAACATGTATGCCATTGCTTATCCTTTGACTGACTTTTAGGATGAACTCCTGATATCAAATTCAGATAATAAGACTTGCCACTTTGCTAATTTCCTAACTATGGAGGATTTCTCAAGAAGGTACTTGATCAGATCATTCTTAATCACTAGCAAAATTTGATGATAGAGAGTGTATTGCCTTTATTTGTATAACACCCAAATCAACGCAATGCACGTCTTTTTGACTGTCGGGTCATTTATTTATGATGTTGTGAACTTTTTGCTCAAGTAATAAATGGCTTTTTCTTTACTATCATTTGTTTTTCTTTGTACAAGCACCGCTCCTAATGACTCATAGTGAATCGTCAAATATAAGATCAACGAAACCCTAGGGATTGGTGGTACCAGCACTGGTAGGCATACTAGATATTCTTTGATCTTGTCAAAGGCTTATTGACATTCTACATCGCACTTCACTTTGGCATTTTCTTTAACAATTTGAAGAATGGTTTAGCAGTCTCAGAAAGCTAATAGATAAAACAAGCAATGTAGTTTAATCGCCCCAATAGGCTTCTCACTTCTTTTATTGTAGAAGGAGTCTTTAAGTCATATATTGCCTTGATCTTGGAGAGATCTATTTTGATGCCCTTGCTACTAAGCACAAATCCTAGTAGTTTACCAGATCTTGCCTTAAATACAGACTTGTCGGGGTTCAGTAGCAACTTGTATTTTCTAAGTCTTTCGAACAACTTTCGAAGCACTTCAACATGATCTTCTTCTTGTTTGGATTTTGCGATTATGTCGTCCACGTGTACTTCGATATCTTTATGCATCATGTCATGGGACAAAGTTATCATTGCCCTTTAATATGTGGCACAAGCATTTTTCAAATCGAAAGGCATCACCTTATAACAAAATGTGCCCTAAGGTGTTATGAAGGATGTCTTCGCCTTATCCTCTTTCTTTATGAGGATTTAATTATATCTTGAGAAACCATCCATGAATGAAAATGTTTCGAACCCAGCAGTCCTATCTACTAATACATCGATATGTGGAAGCGGGAAATCATCCTTAGGACTTACTTTATTTAGATTGCGATAATCAACGCACGCCCGTACTTGACCATCTTTCTTTATTATGGGTACTATGTTGGCAACCCATTCTGGATATGGTACCACTTTGATGAAGCCGACTTTGAGCAATTTCATAACTTCTTCTTCTATTTTCTTTGCCAAATCTAGCTTCGTTCGCCTAAGTTTTAACTTCTTTGGCAGAATACTTGGATCAATTGGCAAAGCATATTCAACTATGCTTGGATCAAGGCCTGGCATGTCAGGATAAGATAATGCGAATATATCTTGATATTCTCTGAGCAAATCTATCATTCTTTCTGCTTCTATTGAGGGAAGACTTTCTTTAATCTTAACTTTTTTGGGATTCTTTTTATCGCCCATAATAACAATGATCGTTTTCTCTAATGTGAGTAGCTTTAATTCTTTATGACGAATCCATTCCTTTTTGACCCATTTCTCATCCTCGTTATCTTCTTCAATATCTTAAGCGATCTCCTTGGAAAGATTTGGGTCACATAAGAACCTATTATGGATATGCGAATGCTCATGCCTGACATATAACAAACATGATTAGTAATCGCATATGAAGCAAGTAATGTATGTGGTTCTATGAAAAACTTTTTGGAGATTCATTTCAAAATTTTATTTGGAAAAATATACAGACAGAGCTAGTCCTTGATTATCAAACTTTCTTGCTCTTAAAAATCATTTTCGCAATGAGGAGCAATATAAAAACCCAGAGTCTCAAGCCTCATGAATGAGGCTAATGTTCATCATAGGTTTGGTTTTGTTTCTAAATGTACTTAACAAAATATTTGACCACTTTTATTGAATTGAAAGATGTGATTACAGCTATATCAATAAGAATGTAAATTGCAATTGAACTAAAATTGCAAATGAAATCACAAGAAATTTGAAACTATAATCAACAAAATGCAATGGAAAAGACTAGTAGCAAAAGTTCAAGAGAATCTTCCTACTCTAGTGCGTAAGTATCTTCTACTTCGGTTATGATGACGTTGATGGTATTCTCTTCGAATAAACTAGGTAGAACAGATTCTTCCTCTACATGTAAATCTTCTTCTTAAAGTAGCTTGAAAGGTCCAAGAAAAGTTTCATTGATGTGAATATGATGATAAGGAAGCTCTTTAGCTTTACCCTTCCATACGGATGGATTAATGATGCGATCACCTCGGCTTCCATAGCCTCCATGATTCTTTTGACCTCGGCGTTGGCCTCCATGGTGATCTTTAGAGCTATCTAGAATATAAACTGCTCCGTGTTTCATTCTTGTGGCAAGCGAAGTAGCAGGTTCCTTGATTCCTTGGGATTTCAATCCAAGACCATTACCGGAAGTAAATCCATACCGGCATAGCACTCTTCCAGACATAATGGATGATGTTGAGAACTCTAGGGATTTTATGATGCAACCGGTAGGGATTTGCACCATTGAGATTATTTCAAAGGAATGATAGCTTAGTTCTTCTTTCACTTCGGATTCGACATACGATATTGCACTCTCTTCGTAAGTGGTGAAATCCATCTCCCCATGTACGGTGATCATCTTGCCGTTAATGACGAACCTTACTTTTTGATGGAGACTTGAAGGAATAACACCAGCCATATGAATCCAAGGTCTTCCGAGTAATAAGTTGAAAGTCCTCGGAATATCTACTACTTGAAAATCAATTAGGAAATGTCACGCCCTGTACCTTAACGAAGTGCGAGCGTCCCCACATAGGTCGATTTAGTGCGACATCCTAGGAAGCATCGCTGACCCAACGCCTTCACAGCGAGTAAAGCACATGTGAAAGCAATAATTATCCAAACCCTGACAATAGATATACGAGACAATTGATAGCACGACAACAATAAAACAATCACTGAAAATATGTACACTTTATATTACTTATCAAAGCTCTTTTTATAGCATTCAAATATACACATCATATATATATCCGACCCAAAAAGTCAGTGAACAGCCACTACTAAACAAAAAGGGTAGGTGGCTAGGGTAAGTCAAGCTAATCCTACAAGGAGGACTATAGTAAAAAAGGAACAGTCCTCCCTACCAAACTCGGGCCTCTCCTAAGGCTCCCAGTATGGATTTGATGACTCTAAAGACTCCTATGAAGAACTCTCCTAAGCCTCAGACTCTTCAGAATCCATAGCCTCTGCCGCGATCCTCTCATCCTCTGAATCCAGAACTAACTCCAGGTCCAGGTACCACCCTAACTCTTCATCCTCCTCAGCTCCTATCTCCTTATCTGACCCTATCTCATTAACCTCTCCATCCTCATCCAGGTCTTGATCCATGGGCTCCACCTCCGACTCAACCTCCTTGTCCATTGGCTCGAGGTCCTCATACCAAACCCCTGGCTCTTGGTTCGTAGCTATAGGCTCGTCTGTAATATGGGGATCCACAATCTCACCATCGGCCATCCAGGGTATCATCACCCCAGCTATATCTACCGAGATGTCAAAGGTCCTAAGGGGTCACCCAATATTTCCATCCGTGTCTTTAAGACACCAGGCCACATACTCTTGAGGCTGATAAAAATACTCACTCACATTCACAAACATTATGGATCGATATCTTACATACGCTTCCCCATTTCTTGAAGGGAAGACTCTCATCGTACGATAAATCTGTACAGGGATCCCAAAAAGAGATGGCGGCTTCGACATCCTTACTACTGAGGGTCTAAAAAGAGTGGGTTTTGAATAACTATGAGACGAATCTCAGTAAGTAAGCCCCCTAAACCTAAACTAGGCAAATGTGTACCTTCTGACATGAAAACAACCACACACAACCATAAACATCAATAATGGCCCAGACCCTCGAGCCCGAGTTAGTCACATTCTTGACCCTGTAAGTTAGACAATTTATATAAAATGCCTAAGGCACACACGTGTACTCATTTAGCCACACGTACGCCACACAACATACTCATAAATGTTCGTGCTGCACATCAGTCACCGAGTCGCACGTCCTCGCACTCATGCACACACGTGCCTCTAATATGCCATGCTCATGACTCGGCTCAATATCACACACTACCAATATCTCAATTTATTACTCAACCCGCATAATACGCATTAGGTCTAAATTTATTAACAACACTTCACGGCCCGCGTGAAACGCATCAGGCCCGGTGTCTCTAACCCGTGTAAAACGCCTCAGGCGCAACACTGATCTCAATATACGGACCACACCTGCGTAAAACGCATCAGGTTGGCCGTCTTCTGGCAATCCAGGCATCGTCCAGCGTAACATGCATCAGGATGGACTTTGTGTGATCACATGGGTACACTATTAATTATTATCTGGACCCCGCGTAAAACGCATTAGGGTATTTTAGTGATCACATGCTCATTCTCGACAGGCAGAAATACAATATTATTAGCCCTTGATAATATTTAGGCCCCCTACCCTTCTTGTTAATCCCCAAAGTGCCCTTAGATATTTTGTGTAAAAACCAATATTAGCCCTTGATCTTGGATGGATTTGATGGGTGTTTAAATTGTGGCCGTTGGATTAGATCGTAGTGGGGTGGTCAGAAGGGTAATTTTTAGTGGGTTTGGTCACCAATCCCCACTCACCAATTTTACTAAAACTCTCTCTCAATCTCTCTCTCTCCTCTCACTCTCACACATTAGCCAGCTACACCCCCTCTCTCTTGCCACTCCCTCACTCTCCTTCTCCTCCTTGCCGAGTGAAGCAGCCTCGCTGGAGCAACCCCAAGCTGCAGCCACACGCCGCTGTTGCTCGAGTGCCGCTCGCCGCCACCGGTCTGCACGATTAGCTCACGCTACCACCATCATTTGACCGACTCTCTCCCTCTCTTCCTCCTCATTTCTGCGCCACCACCAGCCCCCGCCTTGGTCGTGTGAACGCCGCCCAAGCGCCACCGCTCACCGGCCACACACCACGTCTCGCCACCACAACCGCCGCCCTTACCTCGTTCTCTCCTTCTCTCCCTCTCATTTTCGCCACACCACAATCACCATCAGCCCCTTTCTCGCCGTTTGGGACCAACCACGAACCGGCCTGCCATCGCTGCTGTCGATCGCCCCAATGGGAACTGCCGTCGCCGCCTTCGGCCCAGCTTGGCTTGAACCAACACCGTCCAGCCCGTTTTCCTTCCTGTCCAGCACCTTTGGAGCTTAAGAAATTTGGTGAGTGAAAACCCTAACCCTTAATTAGGCTATTGTACATTTCTAGATGGGTTTATGGGTTAATTAAGGTGTTTTAGGGGTTAATTAGTGGCTGGTGATTAGGGCTGGTAATGAGATGATTAAGGTGGCCTAATATGATGATTTGATGGTAATTTAGTGGTCTAGAGTGGACTGATTAGTTGTTGGTCATTGTGGGATTAATTAGACCTTGTATGCCTAAATCGTGGTTTACTCATGAATTGCCGTGTGTGCCTCGATTTGGATCATGATGTGGCTGAATTCTAAATGATTTGTGATCAATTATGTGATGCAATGCTAAGTACTAGTATGGCCGTGAATTGAGGATGCATTGGGGGCCATGGACTTGTGCAGTTTAATGGCTTAATTGCGTGATTTCGTGTGCCAATTATGCACTGTGGCTGGTTTGAATTAAAAGGGTTAATTGGGCATGTCATCATATTGAATTGAACGTGTTACGGTGTTAATCAAATATGTGGTTATATTAAATTAAGTGCCCAATGTGAATTTTACGAATGCTCGAGTGTTAGATATTATGGTCTCAAATGTGTATATCGAGTATTGGCATAACATATGCATTATGCGAGTGTGCACGAATGACATCAAGCATGTGATTACCTAAATTGCTCTGATGTGTATTACGCGGGGTTCAGATAATAATTGGTGGTATGTGTATGTGTGATCACATAAACCCTGATGCATTTTACATGGGGTATTAAACCCGTCCTGAGGCATTTAACGCAGGATGATTCCCGAATTACCGGAAGATGGCCAACCCGAGGCGTTTTACATGCGGGTTGTGTCATGAGCCTGATGCATTTAACGCAGGCCGAAGATCGACGGAAAGAGATGGACCTGATGTGTATTACGCGGGTCGGACCTGATGCATTTAACGCGGATTGGTGATTAAATGGAAAGTTGGCACATGTGCAAGTGTGCATCAATGAGCCTGAGCATATACATAGTAACGATACGTGTGCGAAGAATGCATTAACGAGTGCAAGCATGTGCATGGCATGTGTTCGTGGTCAAGTAATGGCGTGATTGAGTCACAATTGGGTTCTGCACTATTATTGTTATTATCTTACGCCTAACTTGCAGAGTCAATTATATGTTGGATTTGGGCCGAGGACCTAAATCCTGTGATTGCTCTATTGTGTGTTTGGTTAATACTTGTCCGGAAGTGCATGTTAGCCTAGCTTAGGTTTAGGAAGTCTACTCGCTAAGTTTTATTCTCATTGTTCTTAAAACCTCACTTTGCAGACCCCCAACCTTGAGGATGGCAAGAGTACCGATTCGTTTTGGGATCCCGTAATGCATAAAGCGATCAATGATGAAGTACCCCGTTAGAAACAGGGAGACTTATGTTAGGCATTTTACCACCGTTTGGGTCGACGTGGGCGAGCCACAGTTCTAGGCCCATTAGTATTTAAGTTGGTGTTTTCGCGACCAATTTGGCATTTATGGACCCCTTAGGACTTTTGATATCCCGGTAGACGGGTTAGGTTACTGGGATCCATAGGTAGCAAATGGGGCGGTGGCCAGTCCCAAAGCCTTGTCCGAGGAGGATTTTGACCCCCACATTTTCAAGATAGATGTCGATCACGGAGAGGAGGAGTCAATGGAGTGGTAATCCGATTTGGAGTCGATGGAGCTGGAACCTGAGCTGGAGGATGAGTTCGAGAAGGAGCCAGTGGAGGTCGAGTCCGAGCCGAATTCTATGGATTCCCAGTCCAAATCGTCTGACGATTCGTCCGAGTCCTCGGGATCCGACCTGAACTAGTTACCTTAGGGTTTATGCTTGACCATAGTTAGGTAGAGCTAACACTTTTTGATAAGAACCCTTTTTAAATTTAGTACCCTGACCACCTGAGTCATGTACCCCTTTTTTACGTTAGTGGCTGCTGGCCTGTTTTGATTTATATGTATATTTCTTTGGTAATGTTTATTGTAAATTCCCTTGGTTAATGCAAGTATGTATTTATGACGGTTGTAGTTCATTGCTATCCTTGGTCATGTTTTACTATGTACGGGTGTGATGTTGCTTCTACATGTTTATTATTCTCTAATTTGGGTTTTGAGTCGGCGACACGTCCTGGGATGTCGCACTGAATCGACCGACAAAAGGGTTGTTGCGTGCCGCAGGGTTCGGGGCGTGACATATAATATTGCACCTTCACTTGCTGGCACATCAAACACTTAACTACAACATGATGATATCACACAAGGCATAAATGTGCATGATACGCTTAATAATACAGACATGCTCAACATGAATCTCGGGCAAAGCATTTCTCAATATGTATCGCACTCATTTAAGTCTAGATTATTAACAGCCCCTCGGGCACAACCGAACCCCTCTTCCGGTTTAGCCAAGCATTACCCCGCTACTTCAAGCGCAGCAACGTCGGGGATCGAACACCCCTTGGCAAGTTGGGTACTAAACGACATTCCAAAAAGGAGCATCGATTCAGCCTCTACTGCAATCGACAATATCTAGAACCCCAGCCTAGACGGCATCCGAACTTCCGTCGGGTATCTTCTAGAACTCCTGCCTAGATGGAACGTGCCTTGACTATACGCACACATCGTACACTCAATGCTAATTCCTATCTTTGCAATTTAGCCGAAGTCTAGAGTTTATGATGTGCAATTCTCGATCAATGAATATGTCATGAAACGTAATTACATCCGAAAGTCAATTGCATAACTAGCTAACACATGAATCAAATCAGCCACAGATTTAGCCACGATCAAACATCCACATTTCAATCAAATTAAACCATTACACAATCAAGCACAATCGGCCATTAAACAAACAAGGTCAGCCAACAATTAATCAATGTCTACCACCATATAACTCTCAATTCAACCTCTTAAACACCCACAAGTCATCCCTTATTCGGTTTAATACTCAGCCCACAAAACTGACACCAAACCGTCACTTATTAGCATAAAAATCACCCAATATAACAACCACTAATCAACCAACAAGCCAGTCACAAATCCAATCACAATTCAACCATGAGGCAACCCTCTAATCAACCATTAATAATCCGCAAACTGGTCCACATGATCAGCCCATAACAGCCACTGAATTAGCCCCTAAACATGTTCATTAGTTACCCATTGTCCTAATTAAGGTTTAGAGAGTTACTTACTAGGAATCCTAAGCCAAAAGCAAACCAAAGAAGCAGCAGCTGTTGCGTCGCGCTTTTTGGAGCTTTTGGGATTTACGCGCTAAGGAGGTATTTCCGTATAAGGGTCTCTTCCAGACCATACTTCACGTGACAGTGGAAGGTAATTTCCTATTTAGTCTAAGTTTATGATTTTGGAGCCACCACTAGTCATTATTAGTAGGTAGACTAGAAACCTAATCGAAGTATGGGAGAAATACCACGATTCTATGAACTAGAGATTCTGAGTTCGGGAACTTAGTTACGCTATTAATCTCGAATCGAGATCCCTAATGCCCTTTCAATATCTAAGAATGATACGACGTCTAACGTATCATGCAAATTTCCGAGCCTTACTCACTAATTCTATCCATTTGAATCGCAAGAAGAACCAAACAAGTATTAAATGCACAATCAATGTCAATCAATTCAATCAATCCTAAATGGCCTTTAAAAATGAAAATCAATCAAAACATCCGAACCCTAATGAAGCTCTAGAAGCTTATTCGTTTCACGATTTACATTTTTTAGGATTTTAGGGTTTTTTAGGGGTCATAACCCCTGAATTTGAGATTTTCTAAAAATGCCACTTGGGCACTTTAAAAAATTCAAATCTCACTTCTTATGGTTGGCCATAGTGTTTTTGGACCATTTTGTGAATTTTTAAATTTTTTGAAATTTTTGATTTTTGATTTTTTTTTTCAAAAATTTCATTAACCGAGAATTGATATGTATGATTTTCTGAAAATTTTAATGAATTTTTCAATTTCTCAATTTTTTTTATTGATTTTCTAAATTTTTCACATTTTTTATTTGTATTTTCTAAATTTTCTAAATTTTTATGAATTTTCTAATTTTTTTATATTTTTGTGTGAATTTTTTATTTTTTTGAAATTTTTTTCGAATTTCCAAAATTTTTAGATTTTTCGGATTTTTCACATTTTTATTGAAATTTTTTATGAAATTTTTATTTATTTTATAGATTTTTTTTGTTTTTATGAATTTTTTAGATTTTTTATTTTATTTTTATTTTTTAAAAATTCCCGCTGGGAAACAAACCAGATCGGCCCGGCTCAACCTAGTTTGGCCAAGCCGAATCGGGTGTCACTGGCGCTAGTCGCCGGTCGTCTTCTCCTGCAAGCCCAAAGCCAAAACGACGTCGTTTTAATCTTTTTTCATTTAGGTATTTCCTCGAACGGTTGGTGAGCATTGTTTTGTATTCAACGTTTTCGAGGTCACCGATTCGGGCCGATGACCTTCCGATGACTATTTCACCATTCCGATTGCACCATTATGATGTCCCTATGTTCTATTTTCAGTCCGATCCATTTAGCACATCGTCGAACTTCTACTGGCCGGTGAGATTCAAGTCTGAAGAACCTAAACCATTTCTAGCTAAAACTTGAATTTCCAGAACTTGAACTATTACCATACTCGCCCTAGTCGTCTAAATCGTTTCTAATGACTAACAAAATATCAAATAAAGTCAAAGAGACTAACTTGAATGATCCTACAGCCACGGCAATGCTCTGGTAAGGGTTAAATGAACTCTGGCGAGATGGTTCATAAATGGTCAACTCCATTTATGCACATTCAGTCCACATTTTGCAATCAAACAAAGAGAAACATGTTCAAAAACTCGTTTTTGGCATTAAAGCACTTAAGATTAACAAAGAAATACCAGTTTAACAATATTAAGTTCATTTTCATTTTCTGGAATTTCTGGAAAAGTATAATGAAGATCATACTTTACCTGTTTCAGAAGTGAATCAAATGGTCCTTTCAAGCTGCTTTTGTGGTTGTGTCGATGTTCTTTGACACCTAAACTATTGAACTATGGTCTCCACTTTGCCGGAGAGTCCTTGGATGCCTCAACTAAGATTAGTTTCTAGACCTTGTTGATCAACTTCACTTTTGGTTCACTATTGAGGAAACTCATCGACGAGATCGATTTGCCGGCTGTTGACACTTAATTTTTAGCTTTTTTTTGTAAAGATAATTTTTAACTTATTTTTGTCATATTTTCAAAAATTTCAAAATTAGGTTTAGGGATCTTGTCCAAGCCTGGAAACCTATTTCTAAACCAAAAAAATAATTTTTTAGCATTTTTTAGCATTTTTTCTGAATTTCTTTTAGTCAAAATAAGTAAGAAAATCAAGAAAAATAGTAAATGGAATCATAAAATTACATAAAAATAGTCATTAATCTTCTTTTAAATCCAATTTTATAAATATATTTTCAATTTTATAAAATTTCAATTGGGCGTACGTTTTTCCCAAAATTGGGCAAAATTAAGCTCGAATTGAACCAAAAATGAAATTAAATTTTTTCTAGACATTTTTAAGTCATAGTGTCTTCACAATAATTGATTCTGGGACCTTTAATTGCATAATGGTCGGTCCAATTGCACAATTTGACATAAAAATAAAAAAATCCCCAAAATTTGATTGGAAATTAAGAATTTTAAACCCAAATTGGGAATCGTGCCCAAAATAAAATTGTCGAAATGTGAGACTATCATTTCTAGGGTTAATCAGAGGTAGGTAACTCAATTTTGCTATCAATTTTGCCTAATTAGGTTATTAGGACATCAAATTGAACAAAACCCTATTAACCCGAGTATAAAAATGAGAAAATCTTGGGCTCAATTACAATAAAAATTTAGGAAAATTATATCTTTGGGTTCGGAATATGAGGGGGAATTCAATTTTGGGATCGAGTTTCGAAGATTTTACGGAAATCGAACTTAATTTAAGAATTTAGGTGAAACCGGAACTGCCGGGTCGGGCGGGTCGACTTGACCTGACCCGAATAGTTCATCTTGTTCGCCCGATTCCCCGGCACGTGCACAAACCCAGAAAAATTGTTTCGGACCCGAGACTTCATCGATCATGTTCCAGATATTTGAACACGTTTTAATTAACAATCCAAAATCGATTGGAGTTCGGTTCCAACCGAATTTGAGCGGGAAATCAAGGATCAAAAATAGAAAAGACTAAAGAAAGTGAACAAAAGGCGTTCGAGAAAATTTCCAAGAGAAAGAAGAGAGAGAAAGGAGAGAAATCAAAGGGAGAAAACTAGAGAGAGAGGGTTGGAGGTCCCCCCCCCCCACGTGAGTGTTTGGCTCCACCCTAGACGATGAAGCATCGGCGAATCACAAGTTGGCCACAACCTCCCCTCGCCGTGCCAAGCCGGAAAAGCTGATCGTGAAGGTCTGAAAATTAGTCTCGGCTGGTGCGTACAAACCTGTTCCAGCGGATCCAAGCATACCGTGAGGAAGAGAAAGTATCAAGGAATAATCTCTGGGGTGTGGATTACTTCAACAAATTCATTTAGTCGACGAACAAATCAGATAAAAATCGTTCACAGTCAACTTTATAAAAATTTTCCAATATTCGGTTTTGGTCTCAATATGCATATTTGAGTGATTTCATTGCCGAATCTTGACATTTTGATGATCATTATTAGTTTCTAAACATTTTGATATGATTTGATTGCATTTTGGACTTCAAAAAACGCATGGACCGAGTCATCCCCCATGTAAACCCCCTCGCCGAAGCTCCGGTGACCTCGCCAGAGCATTGCCGTGGTCGTAAGGCCATTCAGGTTAGTCTCTCTGATCTTGTTTGATGTTTTGATGGTTGTTTAAACTGATGTAGACGACTAGGGCGACTAGTTTTAGGATTTGAATTCTAAAAAAATGAAAATTTAAAAAGTGAGAGTTAGTTTTTTTTGACCGGTGTTTTGCCGGCCAGCGAAGGTCTAACGGCGATCGGAATAGGCTAGATGGAAAATAGAACATGTGGGCTTGCTAATGGTATAATCAAAGTGACCAAAATATTGCCGGAAGGTTGCCGGCGAAAGATTTAAACCGGCGGCCTCAAGAACGTTAAACACAAATTAGTGCACACCAAGTGTTTGAAAAAATGCCCCAATGAACAAGACCAAAACGGTGCCGTATTGGTACCGTGACCGCCGGAGACAATCATCAACACCGGCGCCGGTGACAGCCGGTTTGGTCCCAGCCGAACCGGTCTGAACCGGTCCGGTCCGGTTCATTCCCTCGTCAGGAAAATAAAAAAATAATAAAAAAATTCTAAAAAAATCACAAAAATCACAAAAATCATAAAAAATTTTAGATTTTCTTGGAGAATTCGAAAATTTTGCAGAAAATTCAATAAAAATCAGAAAAATTACAGAAATTTCATAAAAAAATTCAAAATTTTTGAAAAATTCATAAAAATTTCAAAAATCCAGAAAATACAAATAAAAATTTGAAAATTCTAAAAAAATCAATAAAAAATTGAAAAATTGGAAAATTCAAAATAAAAATCCAAAAAATCATAAAAAATCATTTCTCAATTTAAAATTTTCACTGAAAAAAATTCAAAATATTCAAAAATTTTGAAAATTCACATAAAGGTCCAAAATCATTGTGGCTAGCCATAAAAAGTGAAATTGGAATTTTTGAAGTGTCCAAATGACAGTAAAAAAATCAAAAAAATTTTGAAAATCCACAAAATGATTAAAAATCATTGTGGCCAGCCATAAAAATTGAAATTTGGATTTTCCAAAATGCCTAAATGGCATAATTTGGGAAATTCCAAATTTAAGGCTAAAACCCCTAAAAAACTCTAAATTCTAAAAATGAAATGAACAAGTTATTAAAGTTTTGTTAGGGTTTGGGTAGGTTTTCATTTCTAGTGGCCAAATTAGAGTTGCTATGATTGATTTGCCATTGATTGTGCATTGAATTTTTGGATGCTTAATTGTCTGTTCATGATTAGATTAATGAAGTGACCTTAGGGATCCGTGTGATATGCTAGATATCGTTCTTAGGTACCGAAAGTGCGTTAATGGTCTCAATTTGGGATCGTTAACATAACCAAATCCCTTATCCAGAATCTTTGGTTCGTAGGATTGCGGTACTTCTTCCGTACCTCAATTAGATTTCTAGTCGACCTACCGTAAATGACTAGTGGCGACTCCAAGTTCGAATTTAGATTAAATAAACCCCACTGTCACGTAAGATATAGTCTGGAAGAGGCCCATATAGAAAAATATCTCCATCCTAAGCACGTGAGCGCGTGGCCCAACACCGACGCTTTTCGATTGGAAAAGCGCCGATCACTCGGCCTCAGGGAGTCTCGACCCACTTCTCAAGCTATTTCTCTCTCATTTCTCTCTCCGGTTCTCTCTCTTTCTCTTTAGCAATACGTCAAACAACTCCCCTTCGCAATGTTTAGCTTTTTTCCTTTTTGTTCATTGATTTTTCCCACCCAAAGTTTGTTAGAATCGATTTCCGATCGGTTACTTGGTGCCAGATGGAAATAATTGAGCTAGCCCAGTCGATTAAAATGTTCTAATTTAATTGGGGGTGATTGGCAAAGTCTCGAGCACGGGAGATATTTTCTAGGTTTATTGCACCTTGGGTGAGTCGAGTAAGGAAGATAACCAATTCGGATCGGGTCGGGTTGACCCAGCCAACCTGGCAGACCTGGGTTAGTCTAAATTCGCTAATTAAGCTCAATTTTGATCCAATTTTCAAAATTAAACCTCAAAATTGAATTTCCCATCATATTCCGAACCCAAATATATGATTTTCCCCAATTTTTGTTATAATTGTTTCCGAGATTTTCACATTTTGGTATTCGGGTTAATAGGATTTTATTCAATTTGATGTCCTAATGACCTGATTAGGAAAAATTAATGCCAAAATTGAATTACCCACTTTTGCTTAACCCTAGAAATGATGGTCTCATGGTTCGACAATTTCATATTGGGCACGATTCCCAATTTAAGTTCAAAATTCTTAATTTTCAATTAAATTTTGGAGATTTTTTAT
The DNA here is from genome assembly GCA_031216285.1 of Syzygium syzygioides. NCBI lineage: Eukaryota > Viridiplantae > Streptophyta > Magnoliopsida > Myrtales > Myrtaceae > Syzygium > Syzygium syzygioides. The sequence goes on along the minus strand of CM062252.1, from coordinate 19,154,379 downwards.
TTTTATGTCAAATTGTGCAATTGGACCGATCATTATGTAATTCAAGGTCTCAGAATCACTTGTTATGAAGACACTATGACTTAAAAATGACTAGAAAGAATTTAATTGCATTTTTTATTCAATTCGGGTTTAATTTTGCCCAATTTTGAGAAAAACATATACCTGATTGAGATTTTTCAAAATTGATGATGTATTCATGAAATTGGATTTAAAAAAAGACTAATGACTATTTTTATGGAATTTTCAGATTCCATTTGCTATTTTTCTTCATTTTCTCACTTATTTTGATTAAAAGAAATTAAGGAAAAATGCTAAAAAATTAATTTTTGGTTTAGAAATAGGTTTCTAGGCTTGGCCAAGATTTCTAGTCCTAATTTTGAGATTTTTGAAAATATGAAAAAAAAATGAGCTAAAAATCAGGTGTCAACAGTTGCCCCTATTTGAGATTGAGCTTGTTAGAGGTTGATCTCAAAGATAAGGTGACACCTCAGTTTTCAATCAACTCAATGAATAGGATAAGATGGAAATTTCACAACAACTGATTAGGGATCTTACTTTTGAAATTCGTGATCTAATACAAAGGTTCTCTTTTTAGGACATATTTTGAAAGGTTCTTAATGATTGAGGGAGAGAAACTTACCTATTTGCGAGTGTCTCTTTATTACTTATCCAAGGACATGAATTGTTAGTGGTGATGATTATGATGGTTATTCTGATTTCGTGCTTTAAAGACAAACCCACGAATGATGAACACCTGAGGCTCCTCGCTTGAGGATTTGGAAATTTGTCTAGTGGTTCCTTACCAGTAGGACTTTAATTTACCTAAAGGCTTCTCGCCTGAAGGACTTTGGATTTGTCTAGTGGTTCCTCATCAGTAGGATTTTAATTTGCCTATGGGCTCCTTGCTTGTAGGACTTTAGATTTGCCTGGTGGTTCATCACCAGTATGACTTGAATTTGCCTAGGCGCTCCTCGCCTGTAGGACTTTGAATTTGCCTAGTGGTTCCTCACTTGTAGGACTTGAATTTGCCTAGGGGCTCCTCGCTTGCAAGACTTGAATTTGTCTAGAAGCTCATCGCCTGTAGGACTTTAGATTTGCATAGGGTCTCCTCGCCTGTAAGACTTTAAATTTGCCTAGGGGCTTATCGCCTGTAGGACTTTGAATTTGCCTAAAGGCTCCTTGCTTATAGAACTTGAATTTGCCTAGTGGTTCCTCACCAGTAGGACTTGAATTTGTCTAGGGGTTCATCGTTTGTAGGATTTTGAATTTATCTAGGGGCTCTTCGCCTATAGGATTTTGAATTTACCTAGTGGTTCCTCACTAGTAGGACTTGAATTTGTTAGGGGCTCCTCGCCTGTAGGACTTTAGGAAGATTTCAAATAATGAATGCCTTGACCATGAGTCATGTCATTTTTAAGGTTTTACTAACCTTTGTATGGTTTTTAGTTGACCAGAAACTATTTTGAAAAGTAGTTTTGAAATTAATCAAAACTATTTGAAGCGTGATTTTTTTCTTAGCTTACCACAACTATTTGAAAACCTGGTTTTAAGTTGGCCAAAAACTTTTTGAAACCTGACTTGGAAACATGGATTCTTTGCATTAATGCATTTCAGACAATCAAATTTCCTTTTGGAGGAATTATTTGAACAAAATGCATGCAATCTTTCAAAAAATACTTGAAATGATTGTTTGGAAGACCTTCGTTAGAAAGGATTTGTTTCAATCTATGAACTTGGTCTTTTCTTCATCTGATTAAAAGGGGAACTTGTCTGATATTCCTCAATTTTATCTCTCTTAACCAATCTTTAGGTGTTTGGAGATGTTTGCAATGTATACAATCCAATTGATCCGATAAGCTCTTTCAAAAGGTTGTAATGTTTGCTTGGTCAATAACTATTGAAAGGATAGGCATTCGGAGATCAAGAAATAGGATTTTATTATATCTGACTTCGAGTCTACAAGTTAAGAACCTTGAGGACAAGACAAGATATTATTACATACACTTCTTTGAGTAATGACTTCTTGTCATAAAATCATGTTTCTACTCTCAACGTCCCAATCTGAAGAGTCTTTGGGTATAGGTTATATTGTTGATATTGGATGAACTCAAAAGGCTCGTTTGTTTGAATTCAGGATTTTTATGAAATTGGTGACCTTCTTGGCATCACCACCTTTTTCTTTTTTGCTTGCTAAGGGTCTTTCTTTTATGAACATTGGAGTCCCCTAAACATTCATTATCATCTCTTTGCTTTTGCTCATTCTCACTTGTTATGATCTATGATCTCTCATGATCATGATTTTTTGTCATTTTGAGCTTTCTTTTGAACTCTTTTTTTCTTTCTCATTTTCTTTGGGCATTTGGCCTTGCTTTTACTAGACACGCCGCTTTTTCATGTCCCTAATTCTTTGCCTTTGACCTTCTTGAATTCTAAGGATTCTGTGTCATGCTCTTTTGTTTCTTATCTATTAAAGTGGATCATATGCTCATGCTCTAATGTGAAGAAATAATCACCAATTTAGGTTTCTGAAATGAATATTTGGGCTCAATTGGGCTTTGACAAGGTAATGTGTTTGGGTATAGGAAATAAAGTGCTCTTCTTTCTCTTGAGATGTCCTAAGCTTCCATATGACTTCATCTGAAATTATCATAGAAGGATTGATGTAAGAGTATGCAATAAAATAAAATCTTTCTTGATCCTATTCTCCATAGCTGTCAATCACAAATCTTCTGATTTGCCCTAATGTGGGGTGGTTCTTAACAGGATTATTTTGGAAAAACTTCTCCACTGTTTTGGCTCAAATTTAGTTTGCAAGGGATAAGTATGTGTTTGGGATAGTGAAATGACTACCTTTCATCATTTCAATTTCATGTAATCATTGCGAACATTCTTTATTCCTTTTAGATGAGTTTTTCTTACTCACTTCTCCATTTTAACTTTGAGTGTATAGGGGACGTATGTGGGTATGGCTTATCTTTCATCATTTAAAGGTCTTTCCATTTGATTTGATCCAAACTTTTTCTACGAAATTTTGTAAAGCCTTTTGTCAAATTATTCCTTTTAGGGAATTTTGATGCTTAGTGCATTCTCAAAGACAACGTGTTTCAAAACTTTTGATTTGAAACATTTCTGAGGTATTTTCCTTTTCAAAACAATCTATTTTGTTTTGTTTAATTTAGTGTCATTCTACTTGGGGAAGAAGAAGTTCGATTTTTCTCTTAAAAATGCAATTTCTTTAACACATGCCCTCACGATTTGGGGATACATGTCTGATTAACTTACCAAGATCCCTCTTGTTTGCATGTTTTTGCTTTAGTTCCACTGGGAATTCTTCTTTTGTTGCTCCATTTTCTTTGTTTCCTTGGGGATGATAAAAACAAAGCACATTAGGGAACATCAATGGAAAATAAAATTAAAAATAATACTTCCCTTTATTATTTGATAACTCTACCGGGGATTCTGAAATCATTAATTGGTTCAGATTCTTTTTGCTTTCTTTAAAACAAATAAACATGTTCATGAAATGCATGGTATGCATAATATGCGTGATATGCACATGTTCTAAAGTGACCCGAATCTTTTCTTGAATATTTGTCTTCATTTCATAGGTAGAAAATCTTGACAGCATCGATATTTACAGGATATGCCAATTTTGTTCCTGCTATATCTACAAGAATTAATGCTCTTCCAGGAAAAACTTTCTTGACAATGTATGGACCCTCATAATTCGGAATGAATTTGCCACGAGAATCTGAATTATTGAAGATGACTTTATTCACTACTAAATTCTCTATTTTGAAATTCCTCGATTTCACTTTTAGATTAAAGGATTTAGTTACTCTTCTCTAATAGGTTTGCCCATGGCATATAGCTCTTAATCTCTTTTCATCGATCATATTGAGTTGTTCATATCTTTGTTAAATCCACTCAGTTTCTGAAAGCTTTAATTGGGATAGTATCCTTAATGAAGGAATTTCTACTTCAACAGGTAGTACTGCTTCCATTCTATAAACTAAGAAAAATGGGGTTGCTCTAGTTGATGTTCAAATTGAAGTTCAGTATGCCATCAGAGCATACGGTAACCTTTCATGCCAATCACGATAATTTTCGGCTGTCTTGGCTAGTATCTTCTTGATATTCTTATTTATCACTTCAACTACTCCATTCATTTATGGATAATATAGAGATGAGTTTAGACATCGGATGTAAAAGTGTTCAAGTAAATCATCTACAATCTTGTTGTTTAGATTTGAGCCATTGTCCGTAATTATTGTTTCTGGAACTCCATACCTAACAATGATATCCCGCCTGATGAATCTTGCAACATTCTTAGTAGTAACATTCGTGTAGGAGTTTGCTTCAATCCATTTAGTAAAATAGTTAATAGCGACCAAGATAAACCGGTGCCCATTTGAAGTCTTAGGGTTGATTGGACCAATCATATCAATGCTCTACATTGAAAATGGCTATGACTTGAACATTTGATGTAGCTTATTTGGCGATGCATTAATTTTTTCTCCATAAACTTGACATTGATGGCAACATCTCACGTGTTGGATGCAATCTGATTCCATTGTCATCCAATAATATCCCAATCTCATAATCTTTCTAGCTAAAAGATGTCCGTTCATATGCGGTCCGCATTCACCTTTGTGAATTTCTTTCATGATCTATTCAGCTTCTATAGCATCCACACATCTTAGTAGGGTCGATTCAAATGATTTCTTGTAGAGGATTTGACCACTGAGGAAGAATTTGTTGGCTATCTTCCTTATAGACTTCTTGTCACCTAGTTGGCTTTCTTCAGGGAATTCTCCAGATTGAAGATATCTTTTGATGTCATGATACCAAGGTTTGTTATCGAACTCCGCTTGGACCATCATGTAATGAGCTGGTTGTTCAAGAATATTGATTCTTAATGGTTTTATATCCATACCATCTTCAGCTTGTAGTAAGATGGTACTACTTCGATGAAACTGACTTTGAGCAATTTTATCACTTCTTCTATTTTCTTTGCTAAGTCCGGCTTCGTTCGCCTCAGTTTTTGCTTCTTTGGTGGAATACTTGGATCGATTAGCAAGGCATGTTCAACTATGCTTGGATCAAGGCCTAGCATGTCAGCATAAGACCATGTGAATATATCTTGATATTCTTTGAGCAAATCTATGATTCTTTCTGCTTCTGCTGAGGGAAGACTTTCCCCAATCTTAATTTCTGTGGTATTCTCTTTGTCGCCCAGATCAATAGTGATTGTTTTCTCTAACGTGAGTGACTTTGATTCTTCATGACGGGTCCATTCCCTTTTGACCCATTCCTTATCCTCATTATTAACTTCAATATCGCAAGTGATCTCCTTGGAAAGATTTGAGTCATATATGAACCTATTATGGATATGCGAATGCTCATGCTTGACATGTAACAAACATGATTAGTAATTGTATAGTAAGTAACGCACGTGGTCCTATGAAAAAACTTTTAGAAATTCATTTTGAAATTTACTTTGAAAGAATACAAAAACAGAGCTAGTCCTCATATCATCTGACTTGCTTGCTCTTAAAATCATTTTCGTAATTAGGAGCAACATAGAAACTCAAAGCCTCAAGCTTCACGAATGAGGATAATATTCATCATAGGTTTGGTTTTATTTCTACATGTCCTTGACAAAACATTTGTCCACTTTTATTGAATTGAAAAAAGCGATTACATCTATATCAAAAGGAATTTAAATTGCAATTGAACTGAAATTGCAAATGAAATTACAAGAAATTTGAAATTGTAATCAACAAAATGCAATGGGAAAAAGCTTGCAGCAAAAGTTCAAAAGAATATCCCTACTCCAATGTGTAGGTATCTTTTGCCTCAGTTATGATAACGTTGATGGTATTCTCTTTGACTAAACTTGGTAGATCAGATTCTTCTTCCGCATGTAAGTCTTCATCTTGAAGTAAGCTTGAAAGGCCTAGGAAAAGTTTCCTTGATATGGATCCGATAATAGGGAAGCTCTTTGGCTTTACCCTTCCGATAATAGGCGAGCCTTTTTCTTCTTTTTCTCTTCCCGATCTTCATTCTCCTCTATATTTAGTAGGCTGATCGGGACCTTATCTATGCCACCCCATCCGTCCGGTACAATATCTTCATTTTTGAACACCTATGGTGGTGGTATATATTTGACACGGTAATTGTATTTACCGCTGTCTTGACCAAGTAAGTTTACGGTTTCTCCTTCAACATATGATTTCTGGGTGAAACGCCTTTCACCTTGTTGGCTTTTTCTTTCTCCTTTTCATTCTTATCTATTTCATCTTGGAGTATTTCCTTCTTAGGTAGGGCTTTCTCCTCAAGTCTCGTTTTATCGTCCATACCACCCCAACCATCAAGCACAATTACTTCATCTTTGAATGCCCATGGTGGTGGGGTATATTTCACTTGGAAGTTATATTTTCTGGAGTCTTCTCCCAAGTTGTGTATAATCTCACTTTTTAGGAGTGCTTATTGACGAAAGTGGGCATTTCCTAATCGAGAAGTTTTAATGTTGATTTCATATTTATCTTCATCGTCAGACTCGACCACTGCTTCTTCATCCTTGATCATATTTACTATATTGTGCTCATGAAGAGGATTCTTATGTACATTTGGCTCGGGCTCTTGAAAATTCAATATCTTCTTGTCAATGAGTTTGTTGAACCTTGTACTTTAGAGTTGGACAATTATCTACATCATGTCCCCTTTTCCCATATTATAGGTGCAAGTTTTTGATTCATCGTATTAAGAAAATCTCGCAGGATTGTCTCTCGGTACTTCCTTGGCCACCAAATACCTTTTTAAAAGCATTGGTAATAGCTTTGACAAAGGTCGGGACAACGATGTGTATTGCCTTACGGGCCTTTTATTTGGCTCGAATTGCCTTGGGTTTTTCCGAGCGACATGTGATTGCTTCGGAAATGTTGCTTGATGAGTACTTGGACTTGACACCATAGCCACTTCTCAGATGGGCTGTTCATCTTTTTTCCCAAGGTAAGGCCTTCATATCGCTGTTTCTTAAGCCTTCTTCTCTTTCAACCCCCATTCAATTCTCTCACCAATTTGTACCAACATGGTGAATGTTTGATAGCCTGATACATGAAGCTTGTCATAATACTCAGTTGGCAATGATTTTAGAAAGAGATCAATAAGCTCGTATTCACTTATGGCGGGCTTTACTTGTGAGGCAACAGCTTTCCATCTCTGAGCATAAGCTCTTAACCCTTTATTCTTCCATTTTTCGGTTCTAATGAGATCCTTTCTAGTTGGGAGTACTTCAACATTAAACTTGTACTGGCGAAGAAATTCTCCCGCCAAATGATCCCATTCAGCGAAGTCTTCTATGTCAAGGATTGTGTGCCATGCAAGGGCCACCCCTCTCAAACTATCTTAAAATGTGCTAATAAGAAGTGGCATGCTATCTGAATATCTCGCTGTCTTACGGAGATAGTACTTTAAATAGCTTTTGGGACAACCAGTGCTATCATACTTGCTCACGAACTCTAGTTCCTTATATTTTTTTGGAACAGCCACCTTTGTATACGGTGAGAACTTATCGAACCTTTGAAGCTCATAGCCTTGACTTGCTAAGTATTCTTTAATTTTGGCCAATCTCTTGGCCTCTTTTTTATCCTTTGTTTTGGATGTCTTCTTGATTTGATCATCTTCTTTCAAATTTACCATCTCAAGCTTAGTCTTTGGAGGATCCTCTTGAACCGATTCTTTATTTCTGACTGGGTCTTCGATCGGTGTTTCGGTAGTGTTTGAAGTTCCTACATTTAGAGTAGTAGGATAAGATCCTCGAAAAGTGAGAATAAAAGCCTTCATTTCTGCCATCATTGCAATCATTTGGGTCATTTGATTCTCGACTTTAACTAGTTAAGCACGGGTTACTTCTTCCACCATTCTAACTTGTAGGCGAGTTCGAGGTCTTTTACCTTCTATTGCTAGACAACCTGTTTTGCCAAAAAAGACCCAATATCAGCATAGTAAAATGATCATGAAACCCTACATTCTTTTAATTGTATGGTTTCATGAGATTGTTAAGGATAAGAAATTTCATACAAACCTTAGCTTTGTATAAAATTCTTCATCAATGTCTTTCTCAAGGAATTATACAATTCAAATAATTGTAATCCATGGTGATTCTTTACAAAAAAAATATTTTGAAACTTCATTAAGCAATTGTTTCAATTTTGAAAATTTTTGTTACAATACTATTCATCAAAATAGGGGAACACTAGCTTAAACAAGTCTAGGCTTCTTGCTACCTAAGGTAGCTTCAACTTCTTCATATTCCTTGACTTATGTCTCTCATTCTTCCACATCGATTACAACCTCCTCGGGAACATACGGCTCTGCACCAGGCATGCTTGGCATAATGTACTCTAGGATGTACGGCTCATCAAAATGAGTAGTAGGAGAAGAAAAAAAGAAAAGAAAGAAATATTAAAATATTTAAAATATTATTAATAAAAAGAAATTTTATGCCGTTATTAAACGCATTTATATTCTTTTACCACTTCAGAATAGAAATTTTGGGCCATTACCAAATGCATTCAAATGCTCATAATTAGTTTCCGGGCACAGAATAAAAAAGAATCATTTCTGACCAGAATCTGTTCCCGGATACAGAATGGTTGTCATGCGCAGCCTTAGCCTTCAACCACCTTATATACTCGTTGGACGCCAAAAAGAGCTTCATTTCTCCTTCCAAATCTTCAGGCCATTGTACTATTTGCTTGGTTGATCTCTTCAAGGAATTCACGATCCCATCAACCCTTATTCGTAACTTTTTTTTTCTTTTCCAGTAGAGGTTCTTGTGGTATCTCAAATGTGAACTACTCATGATGCCAAATAGGTGGAATTTGTTGAACCATTCTGAATTGTCATATGACTCTTAGTGGGCAATAAACAGTTCCGCCGCTCAATCCTAGTAAAGGCATAAAATTACCATCTTCGGTAGTAATTTGAGCTTTCATTATCTTCGACCATTGAATCCTCCATTGAAGCTGGTCGGGAGTTAATGCTTTAATGAAATTTGCCCACTCATGAAAAGAGTATTTTGGTATTTTGTTTTGGAGTTTCAAATACTTCTCAATAGGGTTGGTAGATGAGTCGATCTCTCGAATGCGCATATAACGTTCCCAAGGTCGAATATGGGAAATAAACCACATAGAAAGTAACCCCGCTGAAGCTTGAAGTACACCTTTTTGCTGATTTTGGTATTTATTCAATGAAATGATGGTCTTTGCTAAGAGCATGTTGGAAAAGTCCTATTTTAGGCAAGCTTGCCTAGCAATTACCACAATGAGAGGATTTAATCCCATCCTTGATGCGGGAAATAAAACGAATCCGAAGAAGGCCAAAATAAAAACCCTCGCGAAAGTGTTTCCTGTTTCTTTCGGCAATTTGGAGTAATTGTATACCAAGTAAGATGGATGAAATTTCCTGGTATTCAATTTGATCAACTTCTTCGCTTGAGGGGTCCTCAAATTTGAAAGTTTAGCTATAACACCTGTGGGTTTCAATCCAACTGGGGGCTCAACGGTTCTTGACTTGAAATCAATCCCAATAGTTATCTTATATTCTTCTAGTTTATGTACCATTTTGAGCTCGCTCAATTGAAATGGGGCAGTAGTAACTTTCCAAAAATGGGATAATGCTTGGATTAGACTCACTTGGTACTCCATATTGATGAGCTTGAATAAATACCCGAGCCTTTCTCTTACGTATGCTTTGTTGTCCTTTGTCATGTTTACCCACCATGCCAAAAGCTCCTTTCTTGGAATAGGAATGACTTATATGTCTAGTTACCCACCATACCAAAAGCTTGTCATTTGCATTATACTATGGATTACCGATTGATTTTAATGCCTCAATTTCACTTATATGTCCTTTTAAGGTAGGACGGAGGTTAAATACACTTGCATACCTCGAAAATAATGCAAATGCCATTTTGAGTCCGTTTAAATCTTAAAAAAGCATATAGTTGAGATCATGAACAAATTCAATGTGTGATATAAATGCCTATTCTGTCATACTCCATTTAGACCATAAAGCCCTAAACTATGGTTTGCAACTTCGAACACATTGAAATGAACGAATAAGCATTTGAATTACGTGAAAAATCCGCTATGGACCTATACATTTCATCTAAAAGTGAAAGAATGGTCAAATGAAGTATGACGCCCAAATCATGCATTCTAAAATGACAGCACATTTAGACCAAGTATTGAATGTAATTTAGGCATTTTTTGAAGATACGCCAACTAATATGCATAATTGTAAAAGAATGAAATGGAACGATACTTGCTTATCATGACATTTTTGTTTGGTTTTGGGTATACTAGCCACAATGACAAGTGAATGCAACCAGTGAAATTTTGACCCCTAAAAGGGTAGAATATGCTAAAGGCTCAAGGTCATCACCTTAATTGACAAGGGATTCCATTCCAATAGGCAATCGACCTAAAGTAATGAAATATTATTCCACGTAGGTGATCGGTATTGTATTTAAACGATTCCATGAGCAATTGGCGCATAGTTTTGCCTAAACACATACCTCCTAAAGGTAATTATAAATGTAGCCAAGGTTGGACCATGAGTGGTGTATGCTAATGCTGTAGTGCTAAAACAATTTAAAGCAATGCATAGCAATTAATGACCAAACAACACTTATAAAATTTATTCAGACCACATTCAATCCCAACACCATCCTGCAAAACAAGGGTTAGCAAAGACAATACCCCTTATACCATTGCTGACACCTAATTTTTAGTTCATTTTTGCATATTTTCAAAAATTTCAAAATTAGGTCTAGGGATCTTGGCCAAGCCTAGAAACCTATATCTAAACCAAAAAATAATTTTTTTATCATTTTTCCTTAATTTCTTTTAGTCAAAATAGGCAAGAAAATCAACAAAAATAGAAAATGGAATCATAAAATTCTATAAAAATAGTCATTAGTCTTATTTTATATCCAATTTCATAAATACATCATCAATTTTAGAAAATCTCAATCGGGTCAAAATTGGGCAAAATTAAACCTGAATTGAACAAAAAATGCAATTAAATTTTTTCTAGTCATTTTTAAATCATAGTATCTTCACAACAATTGATTCTGGGACTTTGAATTGCATAATGGTCAATCCAATTGCACAATTTGACATAAAAATAAAAAATCTCCAAAATTTGATTGAAAATTAAGAATTTTGAACCCAAATTGGGAATCGTTCCCAATATGAAATTGTTAAAATGTTAGACCATCATTTCTAGGGTTAATGAGATATGGGTAATTCAATTTTGGCTTTAATTTTTCCTAATCAGATCATTAGGATATCAAATTGAACAAAATCTTATTAACCCCAGTACAAAAATAAGAAAATCTTAGGCTCAATTACAATAAAAATTGGGGAAAATTATATATTTGGGTTTGGAATATGATGGGGAATCCAATTTTGAGATTTAATTTGAAAAAATCGATTGAAATTGGGTCCAATTTGAGTATTTGGTCAAAATCGGAACTGCGGGTTAGGTGGGTCAACCCGACCCGACCCGAACAGTTCATCTCCTTCGCTCGGTTTGTTCTAAACACAATGAAACCCATAAAATTCCAGCTCGTGCCCGCAACTTCATTGACTTACCCCAATCAAATTAGCACGTTTTAATCGATTTGGCCAGTTGGAAAATATCCAGCTGGCACCGGTTAACGACCCCAATCGATCGGAAGTTGGTTCCAACTGAATTTAAGCAGGAAATCAATTAACAAAAAAGGAGAAAAACGGAAGAACATGAAGAGAGGGTATTTGTCGAAATTCCGAAAAGGGAGAAGAGAGAGAAAGAGAGAGAAAGAGTGCAAAATCTAGAGAGAGAAGGTCAAGGACCCCTTCATGAGTGTTCGGCACCGCCATATATGGCGGAGTGCCGGCGAATCGTGAAGAGGCTGTGGTCTTCCCCTCACAGCTTGAACCGAACGAAACTTACCGCAAAGGTCTGAAAATTAGCCTTGGTCGGCGCATCCAGACTTGTTCCGGCGAAGCCACGGCTACCGAAGTGAAGACCAGGTGTCAAGGAACAAAACTATAGGCATAGATCACTTCAACAATTTCGTTTAATCATCGGATGAAGAAGGTAAATATTATTATTATTTTTTTTGATAACTTAAGGAACTCTCGCACGGTCGATAGCTGCGGAGTAAATCCTGGAGGCGACACGTGCCAGCCACCACACACGTGCCACCAGTTAAGTGACCCTGCGGCGCTCGGGATTCGAACACTTAACCTTTTGCGAGAACAAGAGTGCGCAAAGAAGGTAAATATTGTTCACGATAAGTTTTTTTAAAATTTTTACATAATTCGATTTTGGTCTCAATGTACATGTTTGAGTGATTTCATTTACAAATCTTGGCATTTTGACGTTCATTATTAGTTTCTAATCATTTTTTATGTGGTTTGATTGCATTTTGGGCATTCAAAAACGCATGATTCGAATCGGCCATTTCTGGAAAACTTTGCCAGAGCTTCGATGATCTCGCGCAGAGCATTGCCATGGCCGTAGGTTGGTTCAAGTTAGCATTCCCTTACCTTGTGTGATGATTTGATACTTATTTTGATTGAGGTAGACGGTTAAGGCGCTTTGTATTGTGATTTGGGAGTTGGAACAACTAGTTAAGAATAGTTTACAAGTTCGGTTGTTTAGACCGGTTTTTTGCTGGCCAGTGAGCGTCCGACGGTGATCTAATTGGGATAAACCAATACTAAGATATGTGGACTTGATGATGGTGCCAATGGAATGGCAAAATAATTGCCGGAAGGTCATTGGCGGTGGGCTTGATCTAGCAGTCTCGAGAATATTAAATATAGATCCATGCACACCACCTATTTGTAAAAATGCCCCAATGAAAAAGGCTAAAAACGGTGTCGTTTTTAACACCCTATCCACCGGAGACGATGACCGGTGACTGGCACCGGCAATGTCCGGTTTGGCTTGGCTGAACCAAGTCGAACTGGTTTGGTTCGATTCGTTTTCCCTGGCATGAAAATTCAAAAATAAAAAAAATCAAATAAAAAATCAAAATCAAATAAAAATTAGGAAATCAGAAAATAAAAAAATAAAAAAATCAGAAAAATCGAAGAAAAAATATAGAGAAATTTTAGGAATTTTAGAAAAATTCAAAAAAATTCAAAAAAATTTGTGAAAATTCATAAAAAAATTAAAAAATTCGGAAAAATTCGGAAAAAAATTCTGAAAATTCATAAAACTCAGAAAATTCAGAAAATAGAAAATAAAAAATAAAAATTCAGAAAACAAAAAATTGAAAAATTAGAAAATTCATAAAAATTTTGAGAAAATTATAAAAAATCAATTCTCGATTTAAAAATTTTTTTGAAAAAAAGAATAAAAAATTTTGAAAATCCATAGTATGATTCAAAATCATCGTGATCAGATTGCTATGATTGGTTTGCCATTGATTGCACATTTAATTCTTTGATGCTTAATTGTTTGTTCATGATCAGATTAGTGAATTGACCTTAAGAATTTGTGTGACATGTTAGACATGTCATATCGTTCTTAGGTACCGAAAGGGCGTTAATGGTCTCAATTTGGGATCGTTAATTTCAAGTCCCTTATTCAAAATCTTTGGTTTGTAGGATTGTGGTATTTCTCCCATACCTCGATAAGGTTTCTAGTCAACCTACCGTAAATGATTAGTGGCGACTCTAAGTTCAAGTTTAGATCAAATAAACCCCGCTGTCACGTGAGGTATGGTCTAGAAGAGATCCCTATAGAAAAATACCTCCATTCTAGCACGCGAGATCGTGGCGTAACAACCACCTGCCTGCAAAACTATTTAACACTATCATTAGCGGGACGTATCTGGGATCCTCGCAAGCACAAAACACAAGCATATCGTTCTATCTAGGCCTAAGTCCACTTAGAAAAAGGAAGTCCCTAGCAGAGTCGCCAAGCCTGTCGCGCTGCGCTTTTTGGTTCAACTCGGCCCTACTGTGCTGGCCCTTTTTCCTACCGCTCATTTTTATTTGGGCCCAGCCCCTTTGTTTATTTTTCTTTCTTCTTCTTGGGTTTGTTCTGTTCTTTCTCTTTTGTCACGCTGACCCACTTTTGGCCTGTTTTTGGCCCGATAACCCCGACCCAACTTGGCCCTTCTTCTGGCCATTCAGCCCAACCCCTTAGCCATTTCCCCCTCTCGTGCTTGACCAGACAAAGACACAAGCAGAAGCAACAAACACAAAAGAGACAAAAAGCCAAAACGGCCTGATACCGAGGAGGATGTCATGCGATGTTGAGCGGATTGGGCAGGGGTACTGTCCTTTGGATCAGGTGAGCATTGACAAAGAAAGGGAGGCGCAGCTGAAGGGGGGTTTGGTTTTAGTGAAAAAAGAAAAGAGAAAACAAAGAATGAGGAAACAAGCTAGGGGAGCTAGATACAAAGGAGAAACAAGAGGAACTGAGAGAATAAGAGGGGGGCTGAGAGATAGATCAAGAGAGAAAAGGGAGAGGGGATTAAGGGGTTGAATCACCGATCGTTCGAAGTATATTACGTAAACGAACATACCTCTTTGCCACAGATTAAATGCACCTATCGTAGCCTCGAGAGAGAGAACAATCGTTAGATTGCTGAACAAAGTTCCTTCTTCTTTGTCCTTTTGTGAGAATAAGTTTCTGATGATGAAAATGCTTCACACATACACACTCTTACGTGTGTTCTCACTTTTTGTGTCCAGGTAATAACTGCCAAGTGCAGTTATTTCCTTTCATGGGCTGGGTTAGCCCATCATGGGCGGCCCATTATTCACAAAGAAAAACCCATCAATTTCAGCCTTTCGAAACCCTATAGACCAAGATTTGGTCCATAGGGTTTCTTTAGAGCATTTGGAGCATTTGTCGGAATGCGTTACCAACGCGTGAAAACATTTACAGGAGACAGATAATACCTGATCTCATTTGTCCTCTATGCTCGTAAAAGCCAGAAACCACTGAACATATTTTCCTGCTCTGTGATTGGACGAAAAAGGTTTGGTCAGACCCAAGAATTAACATCATTAGTAACTCGCCAACATCTCTTGAATGGACAGATGGATAATTGACGTCTTTGATTCAAATATGGACTCACCTACGAGGGAACTGATTGTAGCCACTCTATGGTTGATGTGGAAATCCCGCAACGACAATATATTCAATGCTCGACCTCTAGAACCCAATTCCATTGTCGACGCAGCTCTGGCACAGGTTAAAAACTTCAATCGATGCAATCCAGAAAAGAGAAAGCAGAAATACAACAACAACTCACCTGTCCAGCGGGTTCCGCCGGCCGCGAGCTCCCTCAAGCTAAATATTGATTGTTTGTGGACTGATAGTGTGTCGATAGGCTCCATAGCTGGGATCTTTCGCGAGTTGACTGGATTGATAGTTGATGGCTTCGCTGAAGAGGTCGGAGCCTCCTGTTCACTGCAAGCTGAAACCCTAGCTCTGAGGAATGCATTATTGTACTTGGAGGGAAGAAGTGACCTACGGGCAGTAAGTGATCCGTGCTGTGAAGTATAGTGTGATAACCTATCACTTGTGGAAATACTAGTGGGCCGTATGGAAAGCCATGGGGCTGCGTGATCTCATTAACGAGTGCAAGTGGCTCCTGGCTCAAAAGAATTTCGTGAAAGTAGACCATTGTCCCAGGGAAGCCAACCAAGCTGCCGATTAGATTGCTAAAGCCCATCGCCTCAACACTCTTCCTTTAAACTGTGTTTCTTTACCCCCCAACCCCTTTGGAACATTTTTTGTTCAGAATCTTGTTTGTCATTTTCTAGTAATTTCGCTATATGAATGAATAAAAGTACTTTTATCGACCAAAAAAAATTAGGGCATGTCATTTTTGATTTCTTAAATGCATGTTCATTAATTTGGTCAAATTAAGCCAAGTGGAAGTGATTTTGTCGAAATTGATATTGAAATTGAATTCCATTCAACTAATTGCATCCAATTTTGACTAATTTGCATTAATCATGAAGAATTGATTTGGAACCCCTAATTGGGTTAAAATTAGGAAAAATTTACCGATGACTTGTAATCTCAAAAGTGGCTTGACAATTAGATGGGCTACGACCTATACATCAAATGTCATAAAAGAAACTACCTCAAAAGGCAACTAAAAATGAACTAATTTTATTTTTGATCATGATTTATGGATTTTTCCATTATTTGATTTTTTGAAAAAAATGATCAGAAGTTGACTTTTTAGTGAAAAAGTCAATTAATGGGTCAAACTTCAATTTTTTCAAAAATTGAAAGTGTAGAAATAAAATTGACACTACTTTGGGACTTTTTATGCAAAAAGCCAAATTTTGACCAAGGTTTAATCTTACTATGAAAGTTTCACAAAAAAGTCAACTCAAAAGTTAACTTTTTGACTTTTCAAAACGAAAGTGCAAATGATACGTAAATGAAATGCTTATGCTAATTCAAATGCTAAATGACTCTTTTTAGGTTGAGAAAATAGGTCTTGTAGTAATAAAGACCATTATCTCAATGTTTACCTTATACAATACGTTAGCTAAAAATTAGATGTTAACACCGCTTATGCGCTTAACCCTTTCAACGTCATCTTCCCTACTATCCGTGTGACCAATTCGCAAAAACTTGGTGTCATTAAAACCGTAACTCAACAACGAATCCAAATGTAATCACATTTTTGTGAGATTACCACCCTGAAACCACTCTTTCTCCTTCCTTTTCCCTCTCCATTGCTCTCTCTCTCTCTGTTTTCAAAAATTGCTGTGAAGCTTGCGTTGCTCTTGTTTGGTCTTATAACAGAGTAGTCCAAATTTGCAGAACCTCTTTTTTGGGTCAGATATTATGGGTTATATATAGCTTGTAAACTGCCAAGCATTTGGGAAGCAAAATCCGTGGAGCACTTAATCTTTTGACTCGGTGATACTTTGATAAAGTGCGTCTAATTAACCTCAAGGGCTAAAAGAAACAAAATTCAGTTTGCTTATTCCGAATCGATGTTCCTTCGCTTCGGAAAGCCGAAGGCCATAAGTTGATATATACACAACTTTGAAATGAGAAACACACGAAAGGGGAGGACATTTCCGCTTAGAATCCTCTCCTGCCCCATCAAACTTATTGATCTGACATCTATACATCATCTTAGTAAGATGGCAAAATGGTATCATAGATTTCGTATGTATCTTCACAATCAGTCATGGATAGAGACTTCCAGGAAAGTGATCTATCCACCGGTGGTCCAACTCCATAAGGACCATAACAATGACTACTTCAACAAAATGCATGTAAAGAATGGGCTGATAAGGTCGGAAGAATCAGTGGTCCAGATTGACGACTTGATTTGATGCTTTTGGACAGATTCCATTGCATTAGACTGTTCAAGTGGCAGTAGAGTTATATGTGATGTATACCTGAAGAGGAGACTTTTAATGTGTGTATTCTTTCTTCACTTGTTCATATATAGACAGATGCGTTGTCAGACTAAGATTTTCTTGAATCTTTCGTGTATGGTTATCCCCAACAGTCACCTATTGGCTATTACCCATTGGTGTCCCACTAGTTGAGAAAGTCTTGCATCATTTGGAACCAAGAGGTGTGATAATGCATTTCCCTTGTTCACCCCAGTCTCCAATTTGATTGAATACCTCTACCACGAAGTAAGAATGGTTTATGTGCGGGCGGCATGGATGGACAAAATTTTCTTTCATATCTGGTTAGAGGAAATCTCTTATTTGCGGGTTACATGCATGAAGGCAACCCACATATAATCTCGAACTATAAGGAAACAAGAAGAAAAAATCAAAGTAAACCCGAACTTAGTCCTATCCTCTCGTCAGCCGGCTTTCACTCCCTTTCTCTCTCTGCTTTGTCATCTCTGAAACCCCGTCGTTGTCGTCTCTGTTACCACCCACCACCATGTCATATACAATCACAATATACCAAGGAGAATGGTAAGAAGGCCAACGACAGAGTGACGATGACAACAACTGCTTGAAGGGGCTGATGGCAACATCGAGGGCGACATTGAGGGAGCTGCATTTCAAATTTAAGACAGTATAGAAGGTTGTTTTTCTTTTTGTTTTAGTAAGATGTTTATCTGTAAAAATAATCTCTAAGTAAGTCTAAAATTGCCAACAGATATATGACCCTACTGGTAAAAGGATTGGGAGGGCGGGGCTGGAGAGTACCATGTCCGATGTTCGATCCATGTGAACACCACGCACACATGTATATAGAAGAAATGAGCGAGACTTAAAAGAAAGTAAGTCTGAAATTTTTGTATAAATCCATCATCAATCAGAATGTGGAAGAAGGAAAGTTTTCTCCATCAGAAGATGAAGCGAAGTATGATTTGAGATGAATAACCTATGTCAAGCCATAGTGGAATTGCAATGTACATATGTGGAATTTTACAAAATTTTTCATTGAACGATAAGTATGAAATCACGTTGTATATGGCTCCATCTCTTATCTTAAGTTCCCAAGAATGTTGCTTTCTTCGTTTCTTTTAGTTTGAACAGTAGCTTTCTGTAAATATGTAATTTGGATCCTGTTAACAAGTATTCCAATATATTTCTTAAGTATCTAATTAAAAATATTTTCATTTTCAAAATATTGATTATAAATAAGATGAAAAATAGGGCATTCAAAAATATAACTTTCCGTAATTTGGTTGCTAAATAAGCGCCTTAATGACACTCAATACTACATGATTTTCTTATAGATATTTATGATATTTTCTAGATATATTTAGGATAATTGCCATTTTTTTTTATGATTGTGCATTTGGAAGATTCTCCATATCTTCGATTTGCATATCCTTGATTGATCGTACTCACAACACTGCACACCGAGAGCACATACTGTATTTCAAGTCATCTTCCTTTTCAATAACTACTAATTTCTCTCTCAACGTTGATCCCCAACATTGTCCGTCCCGTCCGATAGCCAACGTCGGCTTGTTCGGTTATTGTGTAGTCTACAAAGTTTTAGTAAGTGCCCCTCGTGTTTGCTCCATAATTACGCATTGGCCACGTTTCTCCATGGTGTCTGTAACAACCCTAAAGACCGCATTTCTATCCACTGACGAACACCACTACCAAACTCGTCGCCCTTAGATCTATTTCGTAATGACGCCAGCCACATTTCTCCATAGTGCTCATAACAATGCCAGCATCACTGGTCGCATTTCTCCACCACTCCATAGATGAACACAACAGTAGATATGCTTTGACGGGAGTCTCCTACCACATAGCCTGCACAGCATCTATGACAACACATAACAACCACATAAGCAGCGATGTTGAGTTCTCTCTTCAGCATCCTAAACCGCTTCGACGATTCACCAGGAATGTTTTGGATTTTTTTTTATTAGAACTCAAGTTCACTTTTATACACTTGGGGATGTTAGAGATATTTATGATATTATCTAGAGATATATAGGATATTTTCCATATGTCTTTTGATTGTGCATATATCTTGAAGATTCTTCAGATCTTCAATTGTGCATATCCTAAATTTATCGTACTTGAATTATTTAATTACATTAGATAGCTATCTAATAAAACTTATAAATAGACACATGTACTGTTCATTAGATAATACAATAATATAAAGAAAATTTCATAATTTTCTCTGCCTTAATTCTTCGACACCACATCCACTTCATAACCTAGGGAAAAGGTGGGATTGCCATTGACCCCATTACCATCCTCAACGGCACCCATGGGTCATTACCACGGGCGATTTCAACATAAGTATGCGGAGGATGTTTAAAACTTCAACCAAGTAGAGGACTACAGACATGTATCTCAATATTTATTGATTATTCAAGCGAAACTAACGGCTTTCAAAACGTTTATCATATATGACATGACAAAAAGAGTACATAATTATGTTTACCTTACCAAAAAAAAAAAAAAAGAGTACATAAATAACTGTAAACTATTTCATGATCATCTATTACTTATCGGCACCCGTGCATTGTCACCGCGAGCTATTTCATGACATGAAAAACCCTCTAACAAAGTGGAGGACCACGATCATCTATCTCTGCATTATTACTTATGTATGTCCTATTAACAAACTTATCGCTTCGCAGACACGTGAGAGGGGACCAAGTTCCCCATCCGATGTTTAGGCCCCCCGTGGTGATCTCACGGAAATTGAAAGGAGAAAGACAATTTAAGCCCAAATAAAAAGAAATTCAATTAATCATACGCCACAATACATTATCAAAGATCGAGATGCACCAGATAAATTATACATACCTATTCGATTCATGGTCACCTTCAAAGAGAAAGACACTGACATGGACATATAAACATTTGATTCCAGCTAAGGTATTAGATCTCTATTCGATATATATAATAGGGATAATGACACAGACGGTTCCTGAACTTTGGCTCAATGTGTAATTTGATCCCTAAACTTTTAATTTGTTTAATGTAGTTTATGTACTTTAACTTAATGTTCAATGTGATCCATGAACTTTTGATTTATTTAATATGTCCATGTACTCTTGATAGATGCTCAATGTAGTGTTCGAACTATATGAAAATATTTAATATAGTCTCTGAATTTAAATTAATAAAAGGACTACATTAAATATTTTCATATAATTTATGGACTAAATTGAACATATACCTAAAGTTCAGGAACAACACTGAATAAATTAAAAGTTCAAAAATTACATTGTACATTGGGTTAAAACTCAGGAATTACATTAAACAAATTAAAAATTCAAGGATCACATTGCACATGGGCTAAAGTTCAGGGACTATTTGTGTCATTTTCTCTATATGACATGAAGTGAAAGTACATGACCTCTTGCCATTATCATAGGAGAAGGAGACTTCGGAAGACCTTCGACGCAAAGAACGTGGTCCATGTCACTTCTTGCTTTAATTTTTCTTATTTGTCACCTCATTCCACAATTTGAGAATGACTAATACCCAGTGCGACCCCACAAGAGATTTCGAATCATACGGCATATTTGTCCGACATATAAAAAGAATAGCCCGTCCGTAAAGAACTACTTCCTACTTGTCCCCTTATCAAAACGTATTAAAATGTTTTTTTAATAAATATTTGATAACATAGATCGAGTGAGATGGCGAATTAAGAAAAGTCCATTGATTTGAGAACATTCATTGCCTTCTTCCGGTATTAGCATCGCTTCTTTTGATTCGATAAACGATCTTTATGTTCAGAAGACACCAACGAGAAAAGGACACTCCATTCTAGCTGGCAATGGCAAAGAAAATCTTGAAGAATTGAAAGGTGGAAGTAGATCCGTTCATTGATGAGTTTATTTGATACCTTTTCCTTGAATGATAATTGCCCACATTCAAGTCTGATAATGTTGATTAGGTGTACGTACGTGGTACACCTAATTTGGGAGGCATTTTTTGGTTCGATTAATATCATGAAAAATCTCAAATTGGTTAATTAATGACAAATTTATTCTAAACTAATTTTTTGACCACAACAAATTTTCAAACTAGTACATCTGTAACAATTTTATCCTCTATTAATTTTTACCATTTCTAAATTGGATGATACATAATAGCTAATGGGTGTACCAATTTAGGGTTCTACCCTCCGTTCATCACAAGTGTACCGGTTTGTAATTTTTTATAGTATTAATCCAATTTAACGAAGGGTAATTTGTCACAAATGTACCAGTTTTGGCCTTTTTATGGTCAAAAAATTAGTTTGGGATAAAATTAATAGGTGTACCAGTATGAGGTTTTTGACGGTCAAAAAATTAATTTGGGGTAAGTTTGTCACAGGTGTACTAGTTTTGGATATTTTGTGGTATAAACCCTTTTACTTTTCGTTTTCTTTCCAATAATTTTGATTTTCTAAAGGACTAATCTCAATGTTAAGTAAACAAATTAAGAGTTAGACAATATTAGGCACAGCCGGTTTACAAAACATAAGACCAATTACGAAATACAGGAAAAAAAATTCATATACGACGCAATACAATAAACTTAACTTTTATGTCGACGTGAATTAATACATGAGAGTTCATAATGGTAGTTGACTGAGGCATTTACCGTACTGATTTAAAAGATAAAGAATTGGATTGCTAAAAAGAAAAAGTTAAAAAACTAAAAATGTACGTTAATTTATTTGGAAGATTGGATAATAACAATTCCCTTGCGGCTATTAGTCTAGAGAGTGCATATAGACCTAGGGATAAAGCCGAATCACTATATATGCTTGCAAATCTTTTATTTCTTCACTATTAGCATTACCTGATCTTTATCATAAAGATTTGTCAAACAACAGCACTTGCTTGATTTCTACAAACTATTTGCGCCAATGTCTGAAATTGAACTTGTTATATTCCGTAAATATTTTTCGTAATTCTCAAACATCCTATTCACCCCTCTTTAGTTTGTATTGTTAGCCCTAACATGATAATGACATCATCTCTTCAAATGTATAACTCTTAGACCGTGTTTGGTGGACTAGATAAAACTACAGATATGATAACTTTTATCCTATCTAGTGTTTAGAGCGACACGAAGTCCAAATTTGACCGGATATAACTCGGATATAGTCCGGATAAAAAATCCCATCTAGGGGGAGAGATAGACCAAGATAGGATATGTGAATTTTGAAAAATTGAAAAATAAAGGTCACGCTTGTGGAATGCAACCCTCTTCCCAACTCGTTCACGAGGTGGGACATCCACCACAAGGGCCTAAGCAGATTCCAATGGCCACCTCTCCCTCCCACTGGCAACGACCTGCTCCCCGCCTTCGGCCGCCGGGAAAAGTGGCGCTGGAGCTCATCGGCCCGCCTCTTCCTTATGTCAACGAGAACCCAATGTTGCTCGAGATCTGCAAAACAGCAGAGAATTCAAAGCAGGAGGCTTGATTTCCGAGTGGAGAAGATCCATAAAAGCTAAAATTATTTTTAATTTATGTTTTACTTTTTTCTTCGGCATTTTGGGTTTGCTGGGGGGTTTGAGAGATTTCTTCTTCTTACTACAGGCAAAGGCGAATCTAAAACGGGGGACATGGAGAGCCATGGTGATACGAATCTCGACTGAGGAAGTAGTCAGGGTGACAAAGTTCCTCAATTGCGTCACTTGGAGTGAGTAGGATCGGATGAGGTGCTTGCTCGAGAATTGGATCTCCACGCCGTCTTAGCATAAGTTGTTAAGGCGGCCGAATGAGTCAAAGCATAGCAGCAAGGAATTGACATGGTATTCGCTCTCCTCAAAGGGGATGGTTTGGCCGCAGAAGCGGAAGGTGTCAATAGTCGAGATGGCAAGACCAGGAGAGAACTTGAACTCGAGGGCATCTCAATGGGGCGAAGTCGAAGGTAGAGCAGTGTAGAATCCGTCTGGGTTGGGAGAGGGTGTCCTTGAAGTCACGGGGAAGGGGGTGTAAGACATGGATGGCGGATTGTGGAAGGGTGACATTTTTTTAGATTTTCATGGTTTTTTTTTATTTTAATCATCCAAATCAAGCACTAATTTGGATAATATTTATTTGAATTCATGATGTATCTGGACATCAACAAACATTGGATGGGATATATATAATCCTATCCTATCCTTATCCCATCCGACTTTATCCTATCCAGTAAAACTATCCGGACAACCAAATACAGCCTTAAATTTCACTGGAGAGGTCAGTGAAACCAAGGGAGTGTTTGTTGCCAATCTTACTAGTGGATCCAAAATGACGTTGCCTTCTTTCTTCGTTGTCGAAGCTGATGGTTCATAAAATATTATACTGGGATGGGATTTGATCCACAGAAATCAATCTGTCCTGTCTTCTCTTCACCAGATGTTAGCCTTTTGTAATGGGGACAAAGTCAAATATTTCTAGTCTAATCACAACGCGTACATGACATGGGTAGGTGCATTAAAAGTGAAACGGGACTATACTAAAAGGGACATCAACCATTCATGTGTCATAAAACCTCCAGGAGCTTATAAAAAAGATTTTGCCTTTTAGTTGCTTTAGCGAAAGGAATGTTGAATGGATTCCTAAAGATGAGCTACCAAATCAACAAATTAGAAGTTGTTTGTGGAAGACCATACATTATTGGAAGACATCAATACGAGGTATTCAACTTACCTATCTGAACAGATAGCACAATCCCCTCGACGTCAACAGTTGTATAGCAGATTTTGAGGAATCACCATTGAAAGAAGATGATAAAGTGGTAGAAACTCATAATCCATTGGTTGAAACGATATGGGCAATGAACAATGCCATCGACCAATTTATGTTAGTGTATTATTAGTTTGAAACTTTAAAGTGCAGTTGGTTGAATGTCGTGCCCCGTTCCCTTGGGCACGCAAACATCCCTCCATGGTCGTTATGTTGCGATGTCCCAAGATGTGCCGCCAACCCATTCTGTTTTATCTGACGTTAAACGCATGCAGAAGCATACTCAAATCTCTCAATCAATAATCATAGTCAGGGAAGCAAGGAAAACGTTTTGAGACACAAAACAACCAAGCCATTTTATAAACATTAGCTGACCTTGAGAAGCTACACTTTACAAACCCATCTTGGGGCGGCTTTCTCAACGACCGATCATACAAAAAGGGGCAATCGGTCAGGTCAACCTGGGCTCCTCTATCCAAAAAGGAGTGGTAAAAAAGGTGAGGCATCCTAAGCCCATCACCAAAGCTAGTGATATCGAGGAGGACTCTCCGGATCGGACTCTTCGGCGTCCGAATCAATCTCTAGAGTAGAGATAGCTCCATCAGGAGGGTCGAGGTCCATCGGGTCCCAGACCTCCTCGCTAGTACCTCCATTAGGGGACCTATCAAATCCCCTAATAGGACCAAAAAGCTCTTCTCCCTCCTTTATAAACCAAGCTAGGAACTCATGCGGTACCCACATATCCAACCCCTCATCAACTTAGACAGTCATCAAATGCCTTTGAAAGGTTCTATTCAGTCCGAACGGATGTTCAGTCACTACCGTGTCCATATCCATAGGCACCCTGAACCGCATAGGATGCTGATTCATAACTGGAGGTCTGAAAATAGTTAAATAAACAATAATAAGATAAACTCAACAAATAAGCTCCCTAAACCTTGTTTAGGAGAGCACGTTGCCTCTGGATCACCCTAAATGTGCAAGTCACTACCGATGGTAGATCAATAGCAAAGCCTTTGCTTTGCCTTAACTAGTCATATGAGGCAATTCACTCACCATCATATAACTGCATTTGCTCCAACAAGCATATAAATAGATCATATTAAATCACCCGCTCAAGAGGCACAATCAAGAGTATCATAATGCATAATCATGCACAATTTCAATTTAATAATCCAGACATGATTGAATGTCATTTTCAGGCACAATGCACTCATCCATGCACATTATACTCATCCATGCACTTTGCACGCATAATTGTCCAAATTATTAAACGACCTCTCGGACCACAGCACATCCCACAGGAAGGCGATCTTCCAGCATGACTGGGCATTGTCCCGCTCCATCAGGCATGGCATCATCTCATCAACTTCAATGATGGCATCCTATAAATGGGTTCGTTCCGAATTTCATTTTTGAATGACTTCGTTTCACCCTGCCCCTACGAGGCATCTAATTACCAAATTTGGCACGACCTCTCACGGCCACAGCCAAATGCTAGATTGGCAGTCTTCTGGTATAACCGAACATAAATGGAACTTTGAGGTGATATTGCACACACAACATTCACTCAAGTTTCATTTTCTTATCTTTGGAATTTAGCCAATGTCAAGTGTTTGTGATGTGCATTTCTTTACGCATAAAGCTACCATGAAAATGCACTTGTGGCATCCTAAATTTCGACCCACTTAGTATTTATGAAATGCATAATTTTAATAATGCACTTCTAGTAAGTCTCGCCCAGACTTGATCACTCTTGGGACACTAATCATAGGGAAAAGCTAATTAGGAATCTAGATTCATGCGACCATAGAACCTGATCATGGATTGACTTTCGACCATAAGGATTGTCGAGGTGATATTTTGGACTAATATAGACCGATCTAAGGATGGTCATCGATCGATTTGCGAATGTTGTATAATTGGATTGTGGGTGATTTCGCTTCGCCAAAATACCAAATTTGCGAACAATCTCAAACCTATTCCAAACGATTGCGTTCTTTAGAACTAGTGATTGATTCTCACAGTTATATAACAATCGAGGTCGTCATGGCTCAAGTGAACCTAAACGTGGCTCGATTTAGTATCGACCAAAGGTCGAATATACGAATTTTCCCGAAAGGTGCTCGTTAGTTTGAGATAAGCTCAAGTCGCGCTTATTTGAGTTTGGCCATTAAATAGAGACTAAGTTTGGGTATCGAAAATTTTGAAGGTTACGACAGAGCAATTGGATGATGTCGTTATTAATGTGGTCAGCGTCAGATTTGTCTAGATTCATCAGAAAACTGGACTTTTGACAAGAAGTGGAAAATGATCGTTTTGCTCCTGGGATTTTGTGAAGGCCAAGTGTAATGTGAGAAAGGCATTTTGGTCATTTCATACCAACTTTAGAAATAAAAATTTTTAGACGATTTTGCCCCTGCACTTTTTGTGAAATTTCTATTTTACCCTTGGATAGTTTTGGTAAGATTTGATCTTGACCGTCGATTTTTGGATAAGCTTAGATCTTGGCCGTTGGATGGAAAGTAGAGGAGAGGGTAGGATGGTAATTTTGGCTAGGGGTAAGTGCATCAATTATTGATGTCACTTATTTATTTCCTTTTTCCTCTCTCTTTCTCTCTCTCCCTCTCATTCCCACGCCTAAACCCTCTCTCTCACCCCCTTGGCCGAACCAACCCTCTCTCTTCCCCTTGGCCATGTGTTGGCCGGAGTCTTGCCGGATCGCTGCGTGCTCGTTGTTCGTCGTGTATCCAACCGCCGGACCTCCGTGGCTGCCGTGTCCTTGCCGCCTTGCTGCCACCTTGCTAGGTTGTTCTTGCTTGTAAATTCCAAGTAAGTGGCACCCTAATCCCTATTTAGGATATCGAGTATTAACGGGTTTGTTTAGACACGGTTTAGTATAGTTTTATGGGCTGTTTTGGATGAGGGTTTTTATGGACGAATTTGTGGTGATTTGGTGAGTAATTTAGAGGTTAAATGAAGGCTACATATGGTTGGTATAAGTGCTGCAAAATTCGGTTTGGTGCATAGGGTACATAATTTGGTTAGACTATTAATTGTGTGAAATCGTGGTGTAGTATCGTGCTTGTTGTGCCATGATTTTTGTGATGAAAAATGGCATGTTATGTGATGGTTGTATGTATATTACATGGGCTGAATTGAGATGCTAGAATTGAGTGCATTTGAGTACATTTGATTAATGTTCGAGTATGTGAACGTGTGAGATTTGAGGCATGTGATGTGCGTGTGATCACTAAAAAGCCCTGAGGCGTGTTTACGCGGGTCATGATACGAATGTGGAGTCTAAGGCGTGTTTTCGTGGGCTGTGGAAAGAGATTGAGTATGAAATGTGTGATGTGGCAAGTGGAAATGAGATCGGACTTAAGATGTGTTTACGCGGGTCGCAATAGGAATGTGGAGCCTGAGGCATGTTTACACGCACTATGGAAAGAGATTGAGAATGAGATTTGTGATGTGGCAAGTGAAAATGAGATCAGACCTGAGGCGTGTTTACGCAGGTCGTTGGCAAGTTTAATGAAAATGATGTGGTGGTGTATGAACAAGTGTGAAATGTGGAGTTTGGAAATGCCTTATGTTCGACATTTGTTTTTGGGCATGAGATTAGTTTGGAAAGTGCATGTGGTTTGGAATTTGTAGATTTGAGACTAACGTGCAGGTTGTGCGTACTATGAGCCTAGGTAAGTGCATTTGTGTGCATGTTATGTGTTTATTTAGTGACATTGTGTTTGGACTTTTCTGGAGGTATGTGATAGCCTAAGTGGGGTTTAGGCTGTCGACTTATTGAGATTCGTCTCATAGTTGTATAAATTAATATTTTCAGAATCCTGGCCTGGACCATGAATCCTCCATCGCTACTACCTCAGCATTTTGGCATACCTTTGCACATTGATCGTGGAATAGTAGAGTATCTTATATATGATAATATGGTTTAGATCAAGCACACCACAGTAGTCTAGGTAGATATAGGACAACCCCTTTGACAAGCCCATACTTATACAGCCTAGTGCTTCCAGAAGGGTATGGACAACTTCGGTCCGGTTCGTGGTTTCGATGCCCCTTTTGATGGAGTGGGAGATTGGGTTCCATCGGCTATGCCTCCTCCTGATGGGGAGATGACCAGCCTTGACACTAGCCTAGCACAGTCAGGTCATCAGCCTGTACCTATAAAACCCGAACCTACGATGGCTGAGCCTAAACCGGAGCCGGAAGAGTCACAAACAGGGTATGATCCGATGGACGCGGACTTAGGAAAAGAGCCCGAGGAGGAACCCGTAAAAGAGGAGCCCGAAGAAAAACCTAAGGGAGAACCCGAGGAGTAACCCAAAATGGAGTCCAAAGAAGAACCCGAGGAAGAACAGGAGGAGGAGCCTAAAGAAAAGGAGCTGATTGAGGTCCCATTGGAGTTGGGAGATGAAGATAATCCAATTGAGATTGAGGCGGATTTTGAGTCGTTAGAGGAGCAGGTGGATCAAGGAGAGTCAGATTTAGGTTATGGGGAGACCGAATCAGAGTGGACACCGTCTAGAGGTCATAGGGGTTAGTTAGGAATAGGGTAACCCTTTTTGAAGTGCCCATTTTTGGAGTTAGTATATACCCAAACTACTGGTCCATTTTGATGTTATTGGTGTGGACTTTAGAGGCCAGTTTTCGTGTATGATATGTTTATTGTGAATTGTAGGTGTAATAAAGTGGTCGATTGCTGGTCTTGATGGATTATAATGGATATTGTATATATCGTGGTGCATTATAGTGTTTGATGGTTTGGTGATTTGCCTCTCCCTAGTACCCCATGATTTTATTGTTAGGTTTTATATTTTTGTTTCCGTCGTATTTGACTTTGATGTGTTGGTTTGGGTCGACGACGTTTCCTGGGACGTCGCACTAATTCGACCGAGCTTGGGGTGTCGCGTGCTCATCGAGGTTCGGGGGTGTGACATCCCCGTTGAATTGGTATTAGAGTATGGTCAGCTCGATTTAAGTTGGTCAAAACTTAGAGTGATAAATAGCGATGACCTTTGGGGTAGATGACTGGGGAGACCTTAGCGAGTCATAGGTGTAAACGTGTTCCGCATGCCTCCAGATTGTTTGTTGTGATCATTGGGTGAATTGGATGTTCTAACAATTGAGTTGCAGATGCGTCTGGACCTGAGGTAAGTGCATGAACCCTATTGATTATGATCTCGTGTTGTAGTGGTTGATTGCTTGTTAAGTGAATCATCGAGATGATTCACTGCCTAGGACTCTAGACTGGTGTAGTAGACTTAGGTCTCTAATTTCTGAGTGGAATTATAACATGTAGGTGAGTGATAGAAAACTGGTAGGATGAGTTCTAGAGGTAGAGAGATAAGAGGCTAATTAAGTTTGCAAGCCCAACCTGTGGGAGATTCGAGAATGGATGCGGTCATGAGGACCTTGGAAGAGATTGGAAATCTGATGGGACGGCAAGCTTAGGAACGAGCTGTCACTATTGCCCAAGCTGCTGACGCCGCTGCAGCCACTGCTATCAATGGTAACAATGGCAATTAAGGGCAAGGGTAGGTGAATGCGAATCATCAAATGCATCAGTTGGTGGAGCAAATTTTAAAATTAAAGCCTCCTAAGTTTGATGGTAAAGGCAACCCTGAAGCTACGTCGCTTTGGATAGAGGAATTAGAAAAAGGCTTTTGAGGTACTAAGGTGCATCAAAGAAGAGAATGTAACCCTAGCGGTGTACCAATTTCAAGGAAACGCAAGTGATTGGTGGAAAGCCACCAAAGGAAAGGTGTTCCCTGCTGGTGCCGCCTAAACTTGGGCGATGTTTGTAGAAGTCTTTAATGGTAAGTACTTTTCTAAGAGTACCCGAGAACGAAAATTAGCTGAATTTATGAGATTGCGTTAGGGACATATGTCTGTGGATCAGTACGAGGCAGAGCTTTCTAGATTATCCAAGTTTGCCCCAAGAATGGTAGAGGATCCTTTAGACAAGGCCTGGAGATTCAGAGATGGGTTGAAGCCAAATCTCCGCAGCCAAATAATATCATTAAATTTAAGAGATTATAATGAGATTTATGAGCATGCCCAAGTGATTGAGCATGACTTAGCAGATAAAGTTGCTACTTTTGGATCGAGATATGCTCCGGCTAGGGACAATCGTAATTTAGGAAAGAGACCGATGTTGGGAAATCAGCATTTTATTCCTTTCATTAAGAGGAACATCGGAAAGCCGAACCGTTATTAGGGTGCTGTGTTTCAGTCATGTGGAGGGAGACATGGGAGGGGACCCTGTCCGAGTAGGAGTATCATATGCTTTAGTTGTAGTGGAGTAGGCCACCAAGTGAGGAACTATCCCAATAATAGACAGGCTAGGTCGTCTATGTTATCGCAACTGCCTTGAGTTGGAAATCAAGTTGGAATGCCCTTACCAATGAACCAGAATAGACTGCCGGCTCAAGGACGAGTATATGCGATAGCTAAAAAGAAGCTGAGAATGCGCCTGGTGTGATCACAGGTACGGTCTCTCTTTGTGATCATGCTACGTATGCTTTATTTGATTCGGGGGCGTCATATTCATTTGTGTCTGAGAAATTTATTAGATTAACTAGGATAGAACCAAGACTGCTTGATGTTGTGCTATATATTACTACCCCATTGAATGATAAAGTATTAATTTCGCTAGGATGTTTGGATTGCAATATTGTGATTGGTGATGTAGAAGAAAGAATAGATTTAGCTGGTCACCTATATTTGATTTCGATGTGATTAAGGGTATAGATTGGTTGACTAGCCAGAGGGCTATAATGAATTGTAGTAGTAGGGTGATCCAATTTAATCTAGTTGGACATCCTAGATTCGAATTTGTGGGAAATCGAGGAGGAACCTCGATTCCCTAGATTTCGTCTCTCGAAGTGACTAAGTTGTTAGATGAAGGGTGCGAAGGGTTTTTAGCGATAGTAGTTGATTCGACAATTGAGGAACCAAGGCTAGAGGATATAGCCGTAGTATGCAACTTTCCCGATATCTTTCCTCAGGAACTACTAGGATTGCCACTAGAAAGAGAAGTAAATTTTGTAATTGAATTGGCCCTTGGGACAGAGCCAATTTCGAAAGCACCCTATGGGATATTACTGTCTGAGTTAAAAGAATTGAAAGTTTAGATGCAAGAATTGTTGGATAAAGGTTTTATTCGTCCAAGTACGTCCCCATGGGGAGCACCAGTGTTTTTTGTAAGGAAGAAAGATGGGTCATTGAGGTTGTGTATCGATTATAGGCAGTTGAATCAAGTGATGATCAAGAATAAATATCCCTTGCCAAAGATAGATGATTTGTTTGATCAGTTATAAGGGGCTTCGGTATATTCTAAGATTGATTTGAGGACGAGATATCATCAGTTGAGGATTAAGAAGGAAGATATACCAAAAACAACATTTAGGACGAGAAATAGGCATTATGAGTTTACGGTAATGCCGTTTGGGTTGACTAACGCCCCTGCTGCCTTTATGGATTTAATGAATTGAGTGTTTAAGGAATTTTTGGATCAATTTGTGATAATTTTCATAGACAATATATTGGTGTACTCGAAGAGCCCGGAAGAGCATGAGATATATTTAAGTAAAGTTCTATGGACCTTAAGAGAACACGCATTGTATGCCAAGTTTAATAAGTGCGAGTTCTGGCTTAATTGAGTAGCATTTCTTGGACACGTGATCTCTGGGGAAGGAATCTCAGTAGATCCAACAAAGGTTGAAGCTGTAATGAAATGGCTGAGACCAACGACGGTAACAGAAGTTCGAAACTTTTTGGGTTTAGTAGGATATTACCGACGTTTCGTGGAATGGTTTTCGGCAATAGCAACACCGTTGACACATTTGTTAAAGAAGGAAACAAAGTTTGAATAGACCGACAAATGTAAAAGGAGTTTTTGAGAACTAAAGCATAGATTGACAACGGCGTCGGTGTTGATTATTCCATCAGGGCTAGGAGGATATGAAATTTATAGCGATGCATCGTTGAAAGGATTAAGGTGTGTACTAATGCAAAATGGACGAGTAGTGGCCTACGCATCAAGATAGTTAAGACTGCATGAGTTGCACTACCCGACGCATGATTTGAAATTAGCCGCAATAGTATTCGCCTTTAAGATTTGGCGACATTACTTATGCGGAGAGAAGTTTCAGATATATATAGACCATCAAAGTTTGAAATATCTGTTTTTTCAAAAGGAGCTTAACTTGAGACAACGTCATTCAATGGAGTTACTTAAGGACTAAGATTGTGATATTTTGTATCACCCCGGAAAGACCAACCGGGTAGTTGATGTGTTAAGTCGGAAGTCGAGCATCATCTACTTGTTAGTTAAAGAATGGGCCTTGTTGGAAAAGGTGCGAGACTCGGATATCTAGACTAAGATTAAGGCTTTACAATCTACGAACCAAGAAATTTAGAAAATTCTGGAAATGGATGTTATTAAGAGGAAAGCGGTCTTTTAAGTATCCAAAGACGGGATCTTGAAGTTCCGAGGAAGGTTGTGTGTGCCCGATGACGTAAAATTTAAGGAGGAAATCTTATCGGAAGCACACCGTAGCAAGTATAGCATCCATCCTGGTAGCACAAAAATGTATCAGAACCTTAGACAATACTATTGGTGGAATGGCATGAAAGTAGATATAGCTAAACACGTAGCTAAGTGTTCCATATGCCAGCAAGTGAAAACGCAACATTGCAAGCCGGGAGGATTATTACGACCATTAGAAATCCCTAAGTGGAAGTGGGAGCACATCACTATGGATTTTGTAATGGGATTACTAAAGAGCCAAAATGGCCATGATTCCATTTGGGTGATAGTGGACAGATTAACCAAATCAACACATTTTATAGCGGTGCGAAAGGATTTTGACTTGGAAAGGTATGCCAAATTGTATGTAAGACAAATAGTTCATCTACATGGGGTACTAGTGACGATCACTTCGGATCGTGATCCTAGGTTTACCGCTAACTTTTAGAAAAGTCTGTAGACGGCATAAGGATCAAAACTGCAGTTTAGTACAGCTTAGAATCCACAAACGGATGGCCAGTCTGAGAGGACAATTCAGACTCTAGAAGATATGCTGCGGGCATATGTATTGGATTTTCAAAGTAAGTGGGAAGAACAATTACCCTTAGTGGAATTCACATACAATAATAATTTTCAACAGAGCATCAGAATGGCGCCATTTGAAGCGCTATATGGCAAAGCATATAGTACTCCCATATATTTGGATGAAGTTGGAGAAAGGAGTATAACCAGGCCAGAATTAGTTCAACAATCAGTTAAAGCGGTTAAGATCATTCGTGAAAGAATAAAAACAGTGCAAAGCCGTCAAAAAAGTTATGCAGACAGAAGGCGAAGACTGTTGAAATTTCAAGTAGGGGATCACGTATTCCTTAAAGTATCGCCAATGAAAGGATTATCCCGATTTGGTAAGAAAGGGAAATTAAGTCCACGGTTTGTGGGACCTTTTGAGGTGTTAGAAAAGATTAGAGACTTAGCCTATCGACTTGCTTTGCCGCCAAATTTATCACAAGTGTATAATGTATTCCACGTGTCGATGTTGAGCAAGTATGAACCAGATCCAGCTCATATACTAAATTATGAAGAGATGGAAGTGGATGATAGAGTGTCCTAAGTGGAAAGACCAGTGCGGATCAAGGATAAGAAGGAACAAGTCTTAACGAGTAAGACAATCCCACTGGTCAAGGTGATTTGGTAACATCATGGGACTGAAGGTGCTACTTGGGAAAGCGAGGGAATTAATGAGGCGTCATTACCCCCCAATTGTTTGAATAGTTTAGTTTTGATTGTAAATTTCGAGGACGAAATTTTTATGAGGGGGAAGAGTTGTGACATTCTAAGTTTTGACCCACTTAGTATTTATAAATTGCATAATTTCAATAACGCACTTGTAGTAAATCTCGCCCAGACTTGATCACTCTTGGTACATTAACTAGTAGGGAAAGGCTAATTAAGGATCTAGATTCGCGCAACCATAGAACCTGACCATGGACTGACTTTCGACTATAAGGATTGTCGAGGTGATATTTTGGGCTAATATAGACAGATCTAAGGATGGTCATGGATTGATTTGCGAATGTTGTATAATTGGATTACGAGTGATTCCGCCTCGCCAGACTGCGAAATTTGCAAACGATCTCAAACCTATTCCAAACAATCGCGTTCTTTAGAACTAATGATTGATCCTCGTAATTATATAACAATCGAGGTCACCATGGCTCAAGTGAACCTAAATGTGGCTTAATTTAGTATCGACCACGGGTCAAATATACGAATTTTCCCGAAAGGCACTCGTTAGTTTGAGATAAGCTCAAGTTGCGTTTATTTGAGTTTGGCCATTAAATAGAGATTGAGTTTGGGTGTTGAAAATTTTGAAAGTTATGACAGAGTAATTGGACGATGTCGTTATTAATGTGGTCAACTTCGAATTTGTTCGGATTCATCAGAAAATTGGAATTTTGATAGGAAGTGGAAAATGACCATTTTGCCCTTGGGATTTTGTGAAGGCCAAGTGTAATGTGAGAAGGGCATTTTGGTCATTTCATACCAACTTTAGAAATAAAAAATTTTGGATGATTCTGCCCCTGCACTTTTTGTAATATTCCCATTTTACCCTTGGATATTTTTAGTAAGATTTGATCTTGGCCGTTGAGTTTTGGATAATTTTGGATCTTGGCCATTGGATGGAAAGTAGAGAGGAGGGTAGGATAGTAATTTTGGCTAGGGGTAAGTGCACCAATTATTAGTGCCACTTATTTATTTTTTTCCTCTCTTTTTCTCTCTCTCCCTCTCATTCCCACGCCTAAATCCTCTCTCTCACCCCCTTGGCCAAACCATCCCTCTCTATTCCCCTTGGCCGTATGTTGGTCAGAGCCTTGCCGGATCACCGTGTGCTCGCCGTCCGCCGTGCATCCAACCGCCGTGGCCGCCGAGTACTTGCTGCCTTGCCGCCCCCTTGCTAGGTTGTTCTTGCTTGTAAATTCCAAGTAAGTGACACCCTAATCCTTATTTAGGATATCGGGTATTAACGGGCTCGTTTAGACACGGTTTAGTATAGTTTTATGGGCTGTTTTGGATGAGGGTTTTTATGGACCAAATTGTGGTGATTTGGTAAGTAATTAGAGGCTAAATGAGGGCTGCGTATGGTTGGTATAAGTGCTGCAAAATTTGGTTTGGTGCATAGGTTACATAATTTGGTTCGACTCTTAATTGTGTGAAATCGTGGTGTAGTGTCGTGCTTGTTGTGCAATGATTTTTGTGATGAAAAATGGTATGATATGTGATGGTTGTATATATATTACATGGGCTGAATTGAGATGCTTGAATTAGGCGCATTTGAGTACATTTGATTAATGTTCGAGTATGTGAACGTGTGAGATTTGAGGCGTGTGATGTGTGTGTGATCACTAAAAATCCTCGAGGCGTGTTTACGCGTGGCATAGATAAAATATGGTGTGTTAGCATGTTCGTGTGATCATTTAATCTCTGAGGTGTGTTTACGAGGGGAATTGAACAGGTCTGAGATGTGTTTACACGGGTCGTGATATGAATGTGGGGCTTGAGGCTTGTTTACGCGGGCTGTGAAAAGAGATTGAGAATGAAATGTGTGATGTGGCAAGTGGAAATGAGATTGAACCTGAGGCATGTTTATGCGAGTCGCAATAGGAATGTAGAGCTTAAGGCGTGTTTACGCGGGCTGTGGAGAGAGATTGAGAATGAGATGTGTGATGTAGCAAGTGAAAATGAGATCGGACATGAGGCGTGTTTACATGGGTCGTTGGCAAGTTTAATGAAAATGATGTGATGGTGTATGAATGAGTGTGAAATGCAGAGTTTGGAAATGCCTTATGTTCGACATTTTTTTTTGGGCATGAGATTAGTTTGGAAAGTGCATGTAGTTTAGAATTTGTGGATTTGAGACTAACATGTAGGATGTGCATACTATGAGCCTAGGTAAGCGCATTTGTGTGCATGTTATGTGTTGATTTAGTGATATTGTATTTGAACTTGTCTGGAGGTACGTGATAGCCTAAGTAGGGTTTAGGCTATCGACTTATTGAGATTCGTCTTGTAATTGTATAAATTAACATTTTCAGAACCCCAGCCTGGACCATGAATCCTCCGCTACCACCGCCTCAACATTTTGGCATTCCTTTGCACACCGATCATGCAGTAGTAGAGTATCCTATAGACGATAATATGGCTTGGATTAAGCACACCACAGTAGTCTGGGTAAATATAGAACAACCCCTTAGGCAAGCCCATACTTATACAACCTGGTGCTTTCGGGAGGCTATGGACGATTTCGGTCCAATTCGTGGTTTCGATGCCCCTTTTGATGAAGTGGGAGATTTGGATCCATCGGTTATACCTCCTTTTAATGGGGAGATGACTAGCCTCGACACTAGCTTAGCACAGTCAGGTCATCAGCCTGTACTTGCAAAACCCAAACCTATGGTGGCTAAGCCTAATCCGAAGCCGGAAGAGTCACAAGCAGGGTATGATGCCATGGACGTGGACTTAGGAAAAGAGCCCGAGGAGGAATCCGTAGAAGAAGAGTTCAAAGAAGAACCTGAGGGAGAACCCGAGGAGGAACCCGAAATGGAGCCTGAAAAAGAACCTGAGGAAGAACAGGAGAAGGAGCCTAAAGAAAAGGAGCTGATTGAGATTCCATTGGAGTCGGGAGATGAAGATAATTCAATTCAGATTGAGATGGATTCTAAGTCGTCAAAGGAGCAGGTGGATCAAAGAAAGTCAGATTCAGGTTCTGGGGAGACCGAATCAGAAAGGACTCGTCTAGAGGTCGTAGAGGTTAGTTAGGAATAGGGTAACCCTTTTGAAGTGCCCATTTTTGGAGTTAGTATATACCCAGACTACTAGTCCCTTTTGATGTTAGTGGTGTGAACTTTAGAAGCCAGTTTGCGTGTATAATATATTTGTTGTGAATAGTGGGTGTAATGAAGTGGTTGGTTGCCAGTCTTGATGGATTGTAATGAATATTGTATATATCGTGGTGTATTATAGTATTTGGTGGTTTGGTGATTTGCCTCTCCCTAATACCCCATGATTTTATTGTCAGGGTTTATATTTTCGTTTCCGTCGTGTTTGACTCTGTTGTGTTAGTTTAGGTCGGCGATATTTCTTGGGACATCGCACTAATTTGACCGAGCTTGGGATGTCGCGTGCTCGTCGGGGTTCGGGGCGTGACGGCACTCATATAACAAGGCCAATAACATTGTCCATTCAATTACCAATCAAACTTATACAAGTCCAATGTTGTCATTTAATCAAATGACTTGTACTAAGATAAGCTATCCTATAATTCAAGATAAGCTATCATCCAATTCATAATAAGCTATCAACCAATACATGATAAGCTATCAATCACACTAGATAGGTTATCACATAATGATCAAGATAGGTTATCATTAACTAGATAACCTATCCTCGAATCCACCTAATTAACTTTAAACCTAAATCATTAGCAACCTAATGCCCTAATCAAGGTTTGGAGAGTAAACTTACTCTTAAACCAAAGGGAAACAAGAGAAGGGCAGCTTGGCTTAGGATGACGCACAGCTCACGGCGGTGTAAGAGGGTGGCAAACGAACGGTGAAGGTCGCGATGGCTCGGCTCGGCTCACAGCTATGGATGGCAGCGATGAAGGCGACTTGAGGACGCTGGTGGCGTTGGTGGTGGTGGCCGGTAATGAGGTGGGTGGCCAAAACAAGGAGAGTGAGGGAGGGAGAGTGAGAAAAACAAAAGTGAGAAAATGAGAAGGAGAGAGAAAGTGTCTTGCTTGACACTAAAAAATAGATGGCCAAGATCATTCCTTTCTCAACAAGCTTGAATAAATGGCTAGAATTAAATCTTGCAAACTAAGTTTTACCCTCCCATGTGGCTGACCAATTATTGAGGGATAGAAAGACCATTTTGCCCTTCAGTAAACTAAAGGAATCCAAAAAGGCTTGAGGGTAAAAAGTTATTTTCACTCAAGGACACTATTTATGCCCTAAAAGTCAATTTCTTTCTAGAAGGCTTAAATGGGTCCAAACTTGGGACAAGCCCATTTCTTCCTCCTTGTGGGCCTTGTTCTTGGGCTCAGTTTCTTGTGGACTTCTCATCTTAGGCTCTTCTTGCACAATTTTCCCAAAACTATTCAAATTAGGCCTAAAAGGGGAAAATCATAATTTCTAATATATTTGGCCCTTGGTGGCCGAATTTGATGTTCATGAGGCCCATTGGGCCTTTCCAAATTCATAAGTCCCCTTATGGCTCTCAATTTTCAGACCGAAATTCACTTTTCCAATGTTTTGCAGTTTATCGATTAATAGGTTATCCCCTGAGATTATCCAATAGTTGTCTCTTAATCCTCTAGAGTACAATACCCTCAATTGGATTACAATTGGTGGTTAAAATCTTTCAAATGCGTCTTTTGTATAATTAGGACAATGGATGGCTTTTAAGGGTTTCGTGCGTTTAATCCATAGTTGATTCCAAATCAATTGACATTTAAGCTTTCTCAATTCATGGATGACCATCAGTTGTCATGTAATCGTGGGAGGTTAATTGTCCATTTTGACGTATACGATCATTAGGAATTAGTTTAAGGTCGTTCGAAATCAATATAATAATCGTGCAGAATCACCCGCAATCTAATTATATACTATTGTCGAATAGATCTATAACTGTTCTTGGATCAGCTTGAAATGGCTTATGATTGTCCCTCAACGATCTTTATGATCGAATTGTCAATCCATGATTGAGTTTTTTGGTCGCGCACATCGAAATCTTAAATTGCCTTTCCCATGGCTTGGAATTCTCTTGAATGATTCCAGAATCAATTCAGAGTATAATTCTACTCATTACACATTGACAAAATAACCATTTATTACATCCTGAATAGGGTCGAAATTTGAAGATGTCACGTTGAACTACTTAAGAAGTAGAAGGATTGTTTTGCTTGGGATTATAATGAGATGCTAGAACTAGGAAGAGATGTAATAAAGCACAGGTTGCCAATTAAAAGAGGGTTCCGTCCACACAAATGACCTCCAAGACAGTTTTCCTTAGTAGTCATTTTAAAAGTAAAGGAAGAAATTGAGTAATTATTAGCAGTAGGGTTCATAAAATAGCTAGGTATGTTAAATGGCTTTCCAATATAATACCCGTGAAAAAGAAGAACGGGAAACTAAGAGTTTGCATTGACTTCAAAGACTTGAATGTAGCAACTCCTAAAGCCGAGTAACAGATGCCGGTGACTCATATGTTGATAGGTATAGTATATGGCAATAAAATTATGTCTTTAATAGACGGCCACTCAGATACAATCATATTTTATAGCACGGGAAAATGTACATAAGACGGCGTTCGGAAACCTAGGGGCTATTGGCACATTTTAATGGTTGGTAATACCAAATAGATTGAAGAATGCTAAAGCAACATACCAAAGGGCGATAATTTCATCTTCCATGACATGATTGAGGAATTTATGAAAGTCAACATCAATGACATCATCGTCAAATTGAGTTCGGTAAGTCATTTGGACTATCTTGAATAGACTTTTTATTAGTATTGAGCAAAATCCCTAATAAGTTTTGAGGAATGACAAAACAATCTATTACTAATCAAAATTACACTTAAGTTATTTAATGCAGGTAAATGTTGAGTCATTAGACTTAGTCGATGAAAGGACTTTGTCATCAGACTCAAAATTACTCGTTAAATTTAATGAGTGTTATTTTTGGCAAGTTTATATAGAATAATCAAATTGATATCCAAATTAGTAATCATAAGATCATTCCTCAAATACGAAGAACTACACTTATGAAAACCTTAATTTGATTATATGGGCGATCAAATCACTCGGAGATAATGGTTCTTCTTCTAACAGCTATGCATCCTATTTTGGAAAGAATCTCAACGGGTTGATTTGGAGACCAATCCTCTGAAGAATGTCTAACGGATAAATTAGAAGTAGAGAAGTATAAAAAAAGTGCAAACGTCGTACAAGAAAAATGAACCAGAATTGAGAATTTCAAAGTTTGAATAAAGCTTTGATCTTACACACTTGTGATTACTGTTTTTCACATTGTGTTTTTAGAAAGAAAATTACTTAAGTGAAGAGTATACTTGATAGTGTTATCTATCATTTGAGAAAAACAGCTCTTGTAATCTTCTGGTGATTCAATAGTGAAATACAACCAACAGGCTGCCAGCGTAGAAAGTAGACGTAGGCTCAATAAAGCCGAACCACTATAAAGATCTGTGTGTAGTTTTTTCTATTCCTAAATTTTTATTTGTTATTACTGATATTATATTGTATACATATATCAAACAAGTTCATTAGAACATCGTCTTAGTCATCAAACATAATTATCTAATGACAATTTATATATAAGTTTGTCATACACATCCATTTGATATTAATTATACAAGTTATTAACCTCGACTATATTCATTCCGTACGTTTAAATCATTTAACTTGTAAAATCACCTATTCATCCCCTCTAGGTGATATCACTAGCCCTAACAATTAGGATGCAAAAGTATAAGTTAAAAATATACCAATTGAAATGTGCTTTTGGAGTTAAAGCCAGTAATTTTCTAGGACTTCAATTAAACCAGAGAGGAATTGAGATAGACAAAAACAAGGCAAAAACAATTTTGGAATTATTAGCACCGACGACTATGATAATTGGAAAAATTAACTTTTTGTGTAGATTTATTGCTAATCTATCTGGAAAAATTGAAGCTCTCTCCTTTGCTTGTCCTTTTACGGCCAACTACGGTTCGAAGCCAACTACGGACATTTGCTTTGTCCGAGAGCAATTTAGTGTACGTTCCTCTTAAGGTAGTAAAAGGACAAGCAGTTGCAGATTTCATCACAAAGTATCCATGTGTGCACATTAAAGATAAAAGAAGACAAAAATTTCATGAAAGTAATACATGCATGAATGAGTAAAATCAAATTGCTGGCGAAAAAATGCAAGAAAGACCACCGATGAAACTGAATTTGACTGGTCAACAGATGGCAACAGAATTCCAAAGCTGATTCAATTTTAGTTTGTCGCGAAACTAGCCACATCTCAAGCTTTAACCTCAAATACCAACGGAAGAACCGTACATCAAAAGATGGAAAAGAGCTAAATTGATAATTAAGAGTAGACCAAACATGGTCTCAAATAAATTCACAATTGATTGGGAAAACTTTTGTACAATGCCAAGGAAAGCATTTGATGAATTCAGCGAGAGTTGGAAGTGATTTGAAGTAGGGATCCAATTGATCTTCTTCGAAGTCATTATCCATGAAAGACAGCGCAGACAACTATTACACCCATAACATTGAAGGTTGTCAAGACACCCTAACAACGCATTAAGAAAGGTGGCAGGTCTTATGGAAGATCGAGTATGACAGGAGAAACTTGAAGACGGAAAGTTAGGAATGAGAAGAATGAGCGGTTTCGCGAGCAAAGAAGTAGAAGAGTTAAAGTACTTCGAGAGGATAAGTTGTTTAAATAGAGATTACCTCAGGTAACCAACCTGCGCTTTGTAATGGAGTTGCCACTAATTACAATAAGTTGAAAAGGTATGATCTTTAAGGCACAAATTTTCCCGCTTCATTATATTTGCAAAATATGAAGTGCTTTATTAGGTATGGCATACTATCAGTTATTAGAATGGATCAAAAGGAGTCAAATGCAATGAAGCATGGAATCGACGGAGAAATCTTTAGGGGTCATTGACTCCTGATTTTTAGCCTACTCATCATAAATGTAAAAAATCTTAAGATTAGGATTTCCGATCGCGGCAGAGTCCAATCCTCAGCCAAAAAGAGTCATTTAGCATGTAAATTACCATTAGCCATTCATTTTTTAGCTTTTTGCATTTCAATTTCAAAAAGTCAAAAGTTGACTTTTGAGTTTACTTTTTGTCAAACTTTGACCAAAAGTCAACCCAAAATCCAAATTTTGGTTTTTTGCATGAAAAACCTCAAAATAGTGTCGATTTCACTTTTGCATCAACAATTTTCAGAAATTTCAAAGTTTGACCAACTATTGAGATTTTAGTATATAAGTACTAAAATGTTGACTTTTGGTTAACACTTTGTCCAAAAAAATTCAGAAAGTTTAAAACCCCTAAATCAACTCATTTTTAGCTTAATTTCACTTTGGCATCATCAATTTTACAAAAATTGGTTTAGAATCAACTTTTCTCCAATTTGCGAAATTTGGTTCAAATTGTCCAAAAATGAAATTACTTCATTTCTAGTCATTTTTTAAGGTAGTTTCCTTCATGGCATTTGATCTAGAGGTCGTATTACATTTAATTTTCAAATCAATTTCAAATTCCAAGCCAAGGTTGAAAACCCCTAATTTGAGCCATAATTAGGGATTCCGATCGGTTATTCATGATTTGGATAATTGAGACATGGATGAGCCTAATTTTTTATATGAGACTTAAATTCAAAATCAAATTTGGAAGATTCACATGAATTTAAGCCAATTTAACCAATCTAGTGACCTGATGATTGAGAAATCCAAGAGTAATTGGTTCAATTAGTGCAATTCAACTTGACCCATTCTAGACTAACATCCAATTTGATGAATTGAAGCTCAATTTGGCCAATTGGACTTCAATTAAATTTGTTAGTCTAGCTTGGCCATGCAATTTAGCTTAAATTGAAGAGCAATTAGGCCAAACAAGTTAAATTAGATTAATTTGTGCTTGTATTTCAAATTGATTTAATCAAATTTAATCAAATTCAATTCAATTGGATCAATCAATCATGATAGGGATTAAATTGCATGAAATTGGAACAAAATTGAGATAAGAATTGAACCGGTTCGACCCGATCGAGCTCAGGTCAAACCGGTCCAACCAGTTTAACCTGGTTCAATCAGAATTGAATCGGCTTAATCGGACTGGCCGTTTCCATGCTAAAATTCCGGTGGTCAGTGGTCCATTCCGACTAGCCAAGGCCGGCCACATCCCTTTGTGCCCAAAATGACAAATACGCCCTTAAATGAAATTACAAAAATGCCCCTCAAGTGAAATTACCAAAATAACCTTTTTTAAAGGTCAAGCAAAATTACTTGGGGGGTAAGTAAATGGATCATGGCCATTCATTTAGAATGCATCATAGCTATCTATAGTGCCATGTCATTTATCCTTAACCCGTGAGGAATATTCTTAATCATTAAGGAAACATTTAGAGCTATTGGATTGATCCAATGGCTAGGATTCAAAGTTGGGGAGATATATAAGGATTTTCCCTCCAAAAATCAAGGGGGGCTCATTTTTAGATTTGGTTTTCTCTCTCTAAGCACAAACTCTATCTCTCTCTCTCTCTCTCTCTCTCTCTCTCTCTCTCTCTCTCTCTCTCTCGACCAAGATACTCCCCTGCCCATTCTGATTGTTCACTGGTCAGTTCCCGGTGCACTGCCACCACTTGGGCAACCCCCCGGACGTCCCGAAGCCAGTCGCAAGATCGGCTACCACTGCTGGTGGTTGGATCCCCTCTGATCAGCTCCATTTCCCCCTTGGCCTCTAGACCGACAGCAATTCCAGCCAATTCAAGCACCTGAACCGGCTGGTTGGCAGTCCCTCCAGCAATTCCAACCCCTTGGCGATTCATCCTAACATCCTCCCGAGGCTGTGGTGGCCGTGGTTCCTCTGAATGGCCACCAGATCATCTCATTCTTTTGATTTTTTGATTAAACGTTCATTTGTGCAAAACCGAGTTGGTTCTCACTTTAGCTTGTACACTTGATTTTGAGAGATTCGTCGAGCTTTCTGAGGCTTCTTCGTGGTATCCAAAGGCTATATGCG
This sequence comes from Syzygium syzygioides, assembly GCA_031216285.1. Taxonomy (NCBI): domain Eukaryota; kingdom Viridiplantae; phylum Streptophyta; class Magnoliopsida; order Myrtales; family Myrtaceae; genus Syzygium; species Syzygium syzygioides. The sequence continues at coordinate 19,110,309 of CM062252.1, read as the reverse complement.
GAACCCAGATTGTGCAGTTGTACGTCAAAGAGTTAAAAGACAAGGTGAGTTCAAATATGCTATTCTTGAATCTTAATGGTTAGTTTGCTTGCAATGATGATTTGATTTCGAAAATGTTAGAATCTCGCAGAGTGATGAACTATAGAAACGAAATACGCATCATGATCTTCGTTTGATCAACTGCACATTTATAATGGACATCATTTGCTATGTTAAAACTCTATCGAAAGTGGAGATTATAATCTGGAATGAGTATATGTGTTCTGTTCTTATGTGCTACTGAATGACCTTTCTTGGTTTGATAATTTTTCTGATTTTTTGTGTGCATTATTTGAGAAAACTTCCTTATGAAAATTGAAAGAGACATCCAGATCTATCTACCATAAAAATTTCGTAAAATTTCAAGCATGTTAGGTTAGTACAATTAGCATCATCATTTAGGTTCATCCTTAGTGATAGGTGATTTCCTGACTCATCTTTATGTATTCTTCAATTTTTGTAAATTTGGATGTTCAAAATCTGGAAAATTATTCTTCATAAAAGTTCATACTGAGATCTAGAGCTTTTTTATGGTACCAATTTTATCAAAATTGAAGCTCATTCGGATGTTCAAAGGAATTTTTCATGATTTAATTAGATTCTATGTCCAGATCTGAAATTCCTTACTCTGAATTCCAAAACATGTTTCTCTGAATTTGATAAGCTTAGTGTCCTTTTTTGCGAAAACTCAAAACTAAAAAGTTTCTCATTACTTATTATGTAGACTGGAAAGTTTGGGGGCCTAATAGAAATTTTTAGGTGATCAATTTTCTAAAAATTTTGAATAAGGTACCCCCGGCCTTAAAAATGATTTGCAAATAAGCCCTCGCTGAAAAACGAATTTTATAAAAAAAAAATTGGGGATTTTTAGCAAAAACTTAAAACATGAAAGTTGTTGAAAACAAGAAATCCTAACTATCTAAAAATTTCCACATGGTTTAGATAAGGTTTGTTATTTTTCCCACTATTATTTTGAAATCCCTAATAGAACCGGGTCGAGCCTATCATTCCGAGCTAAAATTTGATTTTCGGGAAAATTGGGTGGGAATTGAGAAAAATGGCCCCTTTAATTTTGATCATCACAACATAAGCTTTCCAAAGACACCTAATTTGCATCATTTGGACATCATTAGATTGATTAATCACGTCTAAACAAAAAATGGTCTAAATTTGATAATAATAATTGAATAAGTGGTCCTCTTATAAGGCCCACTTCCTCTTGCTTGATTGGTTGAGAAACAAGGCCCATGGGCCTAAGTGCAAGTTTTACTTATTGTTATGCATGTGATTGCTAGATGTATGTTTAGGCCTAGTACATGTTCGGTGGGTAGCCCATGTTGAACACTTAGACCCGACTTTAGGGGTAAACCGATATGAGTTGCCATTTTGTGAATGCAAATGGTAGCTCGTTATTGTTAAACATTAATCAATCAATATTAGTTGATTAAGTGAGTGGGTGAATCACAATGCATGCCAAGCAAAGGCCGATCCCGAGGCCCATATTTGATTAGTGAATTGCTTGCATCATTACCTTGCTTTGGTTGTTCCTTTGTGCATTGTTTGTCGTGAATGTATTTTATGGATGTAAAAATCGACACTCGAGATGCGGTCCATGGAGGAGATAGTCCAAAAGTCATTAAAGATGGTGGTGATAGGCCGATGTCCAATCCGATCTCAATTTGTATTCAATTCATTCGTTCTCGACCATGTCTCAAGTTTTCAATTTGTGTTGTAATAAACACCCAACGAGTTGTGCGTTTTCTTCTTTTTTTTTTTCACTTAGAATAGTTCGCTTTTCAATACTTTGGGTGTTTACTGTACGCATCGTCTTTTCAACACAAATTGTTTGGTTCTTTTCCTTTTCAAGACTAAGATAGGACTAGTTTAGAACGTAAATGGAAAATACAAAAATAAAATGCATGATCATCTAGTGGACTAAGACTTTGGTATGAAAATGGTAAAAAAAAATGTATAACAACTTAGATAACTACCATGTTAAGTTTAGCAGCACCGAAAGGGCGTAAGTGAAAACATTAATGTAAGCTAGTCCCTAAACCTATGATCTCTGAGTTTTGTGGAAACCGAAACAAAACTCCCGCATTTAGATAGGGCATTCTGGCTGACCCCCAACCTAGGCTAGTGGCAACTCCTAAAAAAGATAAAATCGATCCGCTGTCACGCGAGATTTGGATTTAGTCAAAATCCACGTTCATAATCAATGGACCGTATAGATGATCAAAAGATTAATGCTTTAGTAAGCCGTCTTTTATGATGTGCCATACAGACCGTTTTATGAGTACTTACCTCTAAACCTGCTTCATTGAGTTTGGCCCTCGAGAGGTAGGTTGCGACAGGGGTTAAGTGCTTATAATTGGTAATCTCTATGTTGAGAAAAGTCAATCTAGAAGTATTGACAGAGGGAGGGAGTTCAATGAATTCACAAAGACTCCTGAACTGGTACCTGTTCCAGATTAATCCCAAATCGGTATATCCATATCACATTTACCTCAAACTAAAGATTGTTTTACAAAAAACTCGCGAACTGGTACACTCATGTCACATTTACCCCAAACTAATTGTTGTGTCACAAAATATCCCAAAATGGCACACCCATGCCACATTTACCACAAATTATGATAAATCTAATCTTATTGGGGGGTAAATGTGGCACATGCACCAATTTAGGGTAAATGTATCATAGATGTACCCGTTGAAATTTTTTTGTGACATAAAAATTAGTTTGGGGTATAGCAAATGATTCGATTCATCAGGAAGATTTTGACTTTACCAAAAAAAAAATTAGTTTGCGGTATATATGGCATGGGTGCACCATTTTGAGATGAATGTAGCATGAGTGTACCAAATTGAGAGTTTTTGGGACATAAATTAGTATGGGTTAAATGTGGCATGGGTGTGCCAGTTTAGAGTGTTTTGTGGTATTGACAAGTGTTTTTTTTTAATCTTTTCAAGGTGTTCACTAAGAGATTACCCATAATATAATTTCAACCCAATAAATATTTGGTTACTATAGTTATATGTGTTATTGTTCTCGTCGTGTCCAAAAGGAACGAATGTTTATACTATTTACTCATTATTCTAACAAGCAATGATAAACGTAACAAGACTTTTTACTCATATTCATTTACTTGATGGGTTGTTTAGAGATCGAATGGGTCTTGAAGACCATATGATTTAAGAAATAAGTTTTAGTTGGAAATCGTAATGACCTCGACATTATTGTCCATTAATTTATTCCATATTTGATTGGGGAATTAGCAAAGATCCGGTTGCAATGATAACATAAAGATTCCTCGAAGAAAAGGACGAATTTCTCTGCGCTTGCACCAACTTCATGAAGCCCCTATATAATAGACCTGCGGCCTGAACGTTAACCATACTCGGCAAAGCTTCAAAGAAAAATCTGAGCCCAAACAAATGGACTACGAGGTAGTTGGTTTGATAATGGCCCTACTGCTTTGGGTTTCGTGGGCAATGGTGACGGAGCGCCGCCACCGTCGCTTGGAGGAGCGAGGGCAGCTGCCGCCAGGGCCGCGTTGGTGGCCTGTGGTCGGCAATATATTCCAACTAAGTTGGACTCCGCACAGGTCGTTCGCCAACTTGGCTCGTGAGTACGGTCCTATAATGACTCTTTGGCTTGGCTCCATGAGTACGGTGGTGATCTCATCGGACGAAGTGGCACGTGAGATGTTCAAGAATCATGACGTCGTCCTTGCAGGAAGAAAGATTTATGAGGCCATGAAGGGCGACAATAGCAACGAGGGCTCGATGATCACGGCTCAATATGGTCCGCATTGGCGCATGTTGAGGCGACTTTCCACCACCGAGTTCTTCGTTACCAGCCGCTTAGACGCCATGGAAAGCGTCCGGAGTCGGTGTGTTGATAGGATGGTGCGATTCATAGAGGATGCAGGAGAATCTGGCACCAAGTCCATTGATGTTGGGAGATTCATCTTCTTGATGGCTTTCAATCTCATTGGCAATCTCATGTTCTCCAAAGACCTCTTGGATCCCAAGTCGAAGAGAGGGGCCAAATTTTTCAACCATGCCGGTATATTTTATTGTTGCATCTGCACATTATTCACAATCACGATAACCATCCGAAAGTATATTTAAACATAGATCCCCGTTATTATTGGTATGATTTCACATTGATCTTTCAATTAAATGGCCCACAAATCATTGCCGGATATATATTCTAATTATGTTCTAATAATACATTCTTGTGTTATTTCGAAAAAATAAAATGGCATGGGAGGTCCATGGGGAGATTTCAAAGTAAAAATTACTATAGCAATCTGACGGGAAATGCAATTCGAACAGGTAAGGTGATGGAGTTGGCTGGGAAGCCGAATGTGGCAGACTTCTTACCAATTTTGAGATGGCTAGATCCACAAGGTATACGAAGGACGACACAATTCCACGTCGAGCGAGCGTTTGAAATAGCGGGGCAGTTCATCAGAGAAAGAATGGAGAGTATGAGAGAAGGTGAAGTTGCAGAGGACAAGAGGAAGGACTTCTTAGACGTGCTGTTGGAGTTCCGTGGTGATGGTACAGAGGAGCCTTCCAAGTTTTCTTCAAGAACCATCAATGTCATCGTCTTTGTAAGTTAGCTTCTCTCTCTTTGCTTATGGACACGCACACAAAACGGTATTTTTCAGGGCTATATTTTCTTCCGACCCTGATTAGAAGGAACTTTATCCAAGGCTTATTAATAATGGGTTACAAACAGTTGCATCTCTTTAAGTTTACTTGCGAGTGATGGCCATATCAGTAATTCACTAATTATCGCTACAGCCGGTTGTGTGGCCACGGGCTATGGTAAAATGGGGAAAACCCGTGAACTTTCCCAATCCATCGCTTCATACACCATGCTTTATACACAATTATTCGTTATAGTTTATTGAAGTGTTAATTGCACAACAGTTGAGAATCTCAACTTGAGATTGCAATTACATAATGAAAGTTTAAGTAATGTTAGAAGTACTAAAGAAATATTAGTAAAGTCTTTTGCTATAAGTGACGTGCCAATTTTTTATTCTGTGCTTTGAAAAGCTAATTGTCTAAGGTATCGGTACCACTTTGTTCAGCACTCACTTAGCTAATCATTCAAGGTACCCTTGCCACTTACTTCAACACTTAATTGAAACTTCTCGTCCACTTAGCTAATCAGTGAGAGTGTGATTTTGCTATAGCTTTAGCATTTTCTCTAAAAAATTTCATTTTAGTCATGTCTTTTCTTTCACATGAAATATCCAAACTTTCGATTCAACTAATTCTCACAAATGCAAACAAACCATCTGGTCCATATATCAAAATAAGGCTTCACCCCACGAGTTAGTGAAGGTCACTGCTAAGATTTCTCCGAGAGAGAGATATTGTGATTTAAATATGAGCTCTCTTGCATCTAAACTAAAAATTTGACTACTCGGTCAAATCAGTGGAAGAAGTACTTTATGTTATTGTTTCCAATTCGCAATTTAGAGCAGCCAAACTAGCCCGACTGAAAGGCCTTTCATTGGCTGAGTTTAACGGGTATGTTTACAGAGATCATAAAAACTTAATATAGATGTAAATGATGTGATGGACGACATCAATCATAGACTAGGAATTTGTAAGAACTTGTACTATCTGGTGTGCACTACACAGTTTTTTGAGATGTGATTCACTTGGTCTAATACACTCGACTTCTGCAACACTTAACTCACCGTGACCCGTCTCTTTTCCCTTGAAATAAAACGGTCCCGTATCTCCTAAAGATTGGGTTCGTGAGCTGATTACATCAGTCTCCAGGTTCAATCTCTATTAGCCGACATTGGTCTGATTGTGAGCAAACAAACATAAAGCTTGTCCTGTAGATGCCAATCCATGTGGCCGTCGCGTTAAATAATGGTAGAGACTATGCAGCATCTTAATGCTCGTTGCATCAGCTCTGATCGTATCAAATGAAGACCGACACTGTATATAATGAATACGAATTACTACATTATTTAATTAGCTCTCGTCCAAAGTTGCGCACATGATCGCTGATTCTTTTGTTGGTTACCATGAATTAAGGAAGATGCACATATCTGTTAATCTTCTTTCCTCTTTACAGAAGAGATCTGTAAAGTCTCTTGACAAAAAATTCTTAAGCATTTGAATATAAACAACTTTATATCCTTAGCTCTCTTTATCATTTATATACTCCTTTGACAATGTATGAGTACATTTTACCACATTTATATTTGTAGCTAATGATTTTTCGGTAGGAAATGTTTACAGCGGGGACGGACACCACCACAAGCACCCTAGAATGGGCGATGGCCGAGCTACTCCACAACCCCCATACCCTCGCCAAAGTCCAATCCGAGTTAAGAAGCACCATTGGCTTGAACCGGAAACTCGAAGAAAAAGATGTTGAAACCCTTCCTTACCTCAAAGCAGTCATCAAGGAAACCCTAAGGCTTCACCCACCCCTCCCATTCTTGGTCCCTCACATGGCCATGAGCTCTTGCAAAATGCTTGGCTACTACATCCCTAAAGAGACCCAAGTTCTAGTCAATGTGTGGGCAATTGGACGAGACCCCAAGACATGGAAAGACCCTATTGAGTTCAAGCCGGAGAGATTCTTGGACCCAAACACGGTAGATTACAGGGGACGCCATTTCAAGTTCATTCCATTCGGATCAGGGCGTAGGATGTGCCCTGCTGTGCCACTCGCCTCTCGCGTGCTTCCATTGGCACTGGGGTCTCTGTTGCACGCATTTGATTGGGTATTAGCGGACGACATGAAGCCGGAGGAGATGGACATGAGTGAAAGGATGGGTATCACATTAAGGAAAGCCATTCCATTAAAGGCGATACCTATTCCACGCGGAGGACATAATAATCAGGATGGTGGTCATATTGGAGTTGGAAACATGTAAGTTGGTGAACCTTTCTTCATAAAAATGATGGATGAAACTTGAAAGGTGCGCTTATCCTGGTTTGTGGAGTTACTAGAATGAAGAGGACTACTAGTTGATTCCTTTGTCCTATTTCAACTTCTTCGAAGAAGTTGAAAGATGTGTTTGTATTTGACTGTATCTAAATCTGCTTTTACCACTAAATGTATGCAATATGAATGCCTTCAACCGTCTAATACCAAGCTAACGGTGGCGTGATTTTAATTTTCTAACCTTCTAATACCAACCACAACTTTTAATGGAGGAAACCAGGACAATGCTTTGACCGGTTTCATTTGTTTGTTTTGTTTTTTTTTTCTTTTTAAACTTTGCATCATTTCCTTTTTCTCTTGGCTTAATTTAGTATAAGAGCATTTGTAAAAGCCCAAAAAGCACCAATCTGAATATTATCACTAAGTAAAAAGAAATCATTAATGTCAGTAGAAAGATCTATTACACTTCAAAGATGAAAAAACACTTAAAATGTTGGCTTTGCAACTAATAACAAAGTCATTGTGCATTATGATTTCTCGTTTGTTTTTCTCAAATCAAATTGCTCTAGAAGGACTCTCTAGTGGCCTAAAAAAAAGTGAAGTTGCTGTCATCATTAGTAAATAGGATCATGTGATGTCATGACTCTTTCATCACTAGCATCTTTAATTGAATTGTTCATCTTGTCTTCATCACTGCCATTATTTTCATTAATGAAGTTGCTTTCAACACAAACTCCATTCATCTAAACAAGATAAGAGAAAAAAATGAAATTGCATGTCTAAAATATACATATTGACAGATACCAACTAAAATTTGGCGTTAGAAGATACCTCTTAATTTTTTGCAATCAAAGAGCTAATGAACCTTTCATTACAATTATGTGCCAATCGATTACAAAATTCTAAAATAATCCAAAGTTTAAAGTATACTAGATATTCTCATTCATTCTATTTTTTTGAGTTCTTAAATTTCTTTTATTTAGGAACAACATCCACCAAATCTTTTCTTTGGCTGGAGAATAATATCCACTCTTTTAAAAGTTGCAATTGGATTCTTCATATATTACTTCTTGTTCAAATATTATATAACTTTGACTTGTTTTTCAAAATAAAACAGAAAAATAAATCTCATCTTGTTGATTTTTAAGATAGGGGTTAATACCATAAAAAAAACCTCAAAATAGTACACATGTGACAAATTTACCCAAAACTAATTTTTTGATCACAAAAACTCCAAACTGATACATCTATAACAAACATATCCTCCATTAAATTGAATTAATATAAAAAAAATCATAAACTAGTACACTGAGACAAACGGCGAGTAAATTCCCAAATTGGTACATTCTTCAACTGCCTTGTATCATTTAACTAAGTAATTTAATAGTAAAATTTAGCGAAAACTAACAAAGGATAAATTTATCATAGGTGTTCCAATTTGGGATTTTTGATGATTAAAAAATTAATTTAGAGTAAATTTATCATAAATGTACTAGTTTGGGGTTTTTTTGTGCTAATAACCCTTAATTTTTTGAGTTGGCTTTGTTATAAGAGCTTGATTACATTTGTAGCCCACATCCGCTGAGTCCAAGTAAGACCCACATTCGGACTGGGCTCAGCAGCCCAACCTGAGTCCCTAATTTTTGGAATAAAAAATTATTTTTAAAAAATAAAAAATTTAATTAAAAAATTCGAAAAACTTAAAATTCAGAAATTGACTTAGAAGTAGGTCCCCATCTCGTTGTATGTATTTAGTGTTAAATATAGCTTAGTTTTATTTAGTTAGCATTAGGGGTGTCAAAGTCAAACCGAAAAATTGAATCGAGATACGAACCAAATCAAAAATTTTGTGCATTTCAGTTCAGTTCGGTTTTCGATTCGGATATTCAAAACAAACCATTCTTTTTCTTTCGGATTGGTTTATTTCGGCTTGGTTCGGATCGAACCGAAGTGACATAAACCCTTTGTTTTTTACCCTAAAAGGCTTTTAGGTCTCTCTCACCCTCGGCAAAGTAGAACGACTGAACAAGTGATGCTCTCTCTCTCTGGCTCTCTCAGCGCCGGCTCTTGCCTTTGCTCCTAGTGTTCAAAGCGAACATTAGCAACTGGTTTCCGAAGCTGTGTTCAAGATTCGGCTCTGTCATTACTCCCGTTGGACACCACCCTCTTGAATCCTCGGCCGACTTCGTGGGTAGAAGTTTCGAATCAATCTCCTGAAACCATTTTACGTGTACGCTCTTCTTCCTTCGTTGCCATCCTCAATTGTGCTTGCTCTGTGCAATTGGGTGGGTTCTTGCCTTCGTGTCTCGGCGCTTGGTTTGCTGCTAATCGGAATTGTCGTGTTGTTGTAAAAGGGACGCTTGAGTTTCCTTTGTGTCTCTTCTTCCCTTTGCTTCACCAAAGGGATGCGGAGGTGGAGGGGCTAAGAGAGAGGGTGGGCGAGCTGGTGGATGGCCTCAAAGGGGAGAGGGTGGCTTTGAGCGACGTGAGCGGCGAGAGGGATGCGTTGAAGGTGGAGTGCGTGGGCTTGGTGGAGAAGGTAGGCCTGTTGAAAGAGAGCCTGAGTGAGATGAAGAAGGTGAGGATGTATCTGGAAGGGAGCTTCAAGAGGTTGAAGTTGCATAATGAGAAGTTGGTCAAGGAGAAAGAGGAAGGGCAGAGAGCGATCGAGGCAGCGATGAATAAAAAGGGAAAAAAAAGGAAGAAGAAACCAAAAACTAATCCGAACCAAATCAGTTTTTCGGTTCAGTTCCAATTCGGTTCAAGTGAGTTTCGGTTCGGTTCAAGGAGGCACCCTTAATGGTTCGGTTCAGTTCGATTTTTCAAGAAAACTGAACCAAATCGAACCGTTTACATACCTAGTTAGCATATAGTCTAGCTTTTCTTTCAAGGGCTACCTTTGATAAGTTCAGTATATTTAAATTGGTCTTTTAGAAAAGAAATTGAACTTGACTTGATTTTAGCTCATGGACGATCATGTCCATAGGCTTATAACATGGCTATGTATATTATTTTCCCAATGAGTGTCAGGATTTCTTTCTCGTACTTTATTTCAAGCCCTTTCAATATTAGGTATACAATTTTTACACTGTGCACTTTGAATACATTATTTGTTCATTTCGTTTTCTAGATTGATTAGTTTAAGTTTAGAATTCATAATGAACCCTTCAAGAACTATGCATGATCACTTAGTGTCTTTGATACCTTTAGGATCATAATTAGTAATCAAAATTACATGACCACTTGATAACAACTTTCCAAGTTAGTGGTATTGAAGGGCGCTAATGGATATTAACATAATCAAGTTCTCGGACCTAGTTAATCTCTAGTTGCATAGAAAGCAAGATAAACTACGATCGCAACCTACCCCTCGCGAGACGGGTTTGGAGGTACTTACCCAAGAATGTGAACATCAATTGATTTGTTCCAAAGGGACAACTCAAAAGGGTCATCTATTCAAAGGCGGAGATACTCCCAAGCCCCATACCTCGCATGACATTTGGGACTATCCCTTTTTTTATTTTTTTATTGTAAGCATATGTGTTATTAGGAGTCCCCACTAACCATTTTTTGGGGGTCAGTTAGAAGCCCAATCAAGACACGGGAGAATCATCTTGATTCCTACGCAAACAAAGATTATAGGAATGTGGACTTGCTTATGTTAATATTTATGTTATCGCCCTTTTGGTACCTAGCTAGCTGATTGTTTATCCAAAGTGGTTAGCAATCTTGGTTTACAATTTTTTTTATTGCTACTAATGATCTTGTTTTTTACATGAAACCAAGAAAATTCTAAGAATTTTGAAATGAAAGATATGGGTGATGCAACATGTGTGATAGGAATAAAAATATTCCGTAATAGATCATAAAGATTGTTAGAGTTGTCTCAAAAAGCCTATATTAATAAAATTTTAGAGAGATTCGATATGTATAAATGTTTAGCACGAGTAATTTCAATTTAGAAAGGAAACAAATTTAGGTTTATGCAATGTCTGAAAAATGAATTAAAACAAGAGCAAATGAAAAGTATTCCTTATGCATCTGTTCTTGTTGTTTGGAGCTTAATATATGCTCAAAATTGCACTAGACCATAAATCAATTTTGCTGTCAGAATATTGGCCAGGTGTGACATCCTCATTTCAACCCCAATTTCAAAAGCAGAAATCGAAGACGAAATTACGTAAATTGAAGACATTTCAAGCAAAGTTCTCCCTCCCCCCCCCCCCCCCCTCCTCTTTTGTTGGCCACCTAATTGAAGAAGATAAGGTCAAGATAGTCTACTTCTCTTCTTTTGTTTCTTGCATATTAATGCAATTTATGATAGTTTGAAAACTTGGCTTGGAAGTTTATTTCCTAGCCAAGCATTCTAGCTTGTTGAGCAAGTTCAATTCCTAGCAAAGCATCCTAACTTGTTGAACAAGAATCTTGGCTTGGCTTGGCTTGAGTGAGAAGCTTGTCTCTCTTTCTCTCTTACTTCTCTCTTTCTCTATTCTCTCTCACGTACATTCTTTCCCCCTTCCCCTTACATCCACCCCCCTCTCTTCCTCTCATGTCTCATCCCCCATCTCCCTCTCATATTTTTCCCCCATGTCTCTCTCATCTCTCTAGCCCATTTTCAATGACACCACCGCCATTCGCCTCACCACCTCAGGCCACCGACATCAATCGCCGAGCCTCAAGCCGTGCCAGACCAAGCCTTGTCAGCAGCCGTCTAGCTCTTTCACCACATTTTGAGAAGTTGGTTTGTGCTTTGGAACGCTAACGTGACTCCGTCATCACCGTGCCGCTACCGTCACCATTAAACGGTGAGTTAACTACCTAATCGTTGATTAGGCTATTAATTACGCTTAAGGATAGATTAGATTAGATGTAAACCTAGTTATTGTTAATTAATTAGGATTGGTGTAATAAGTCATTGGGATAGGTTATCGGTATTTGTGACAAGTTATCGTTGTATTATGAATGCAATTCGAAGGCTTGCATGTGCGATTCTGAATATTTATTGTGCATGTGTGTTCTTGAGTTCTAAATGGGTGTTGTATGTCCATTCAAGTTGCTGGGTATGAGTTTTGTTCAGTCAAAGTTGGTGGTTTTCCTATTTAGACTCAATTAGTGTTTTTGTTCTAGAAAATCCAAATTCGTTTTTTCTGTACCTCTTCATTTTGTTATTTTTTCAGAGAATTTTGTGCACCGAATGTCAGAAATTTCCTTTTTAATAGTTGTTCCAAATATCTTTAAGTTTAACATATTTTAATTTCAGAATTTTTGGACTTGATATGAGTAATAAGAAAGTGTAGTTTTCGGACCACGTAAAACTGCCCAAAATGAGTATTTTTGTGATGTTTAAACTTGCTCTATTTTCTACAAACTTTTCTGGATCGAGTTTGGAAAATCTTCCTTCACAAAAGTTCTTGATAACTTCTTTCGTTACAACATATAAAAAATTGATAATTTTTTGAGATGTTTTGAGTATGGTACACAATTGATTTTGTGGAACAACGATTTTGTTCCGGTGAGCAAGTTTTAGTCTGTCTTTGGGTTATTAAAAAAGATACTTAAAGAAACATTTTGACTTTAGTTCCTTCTTGAGAAATGTTTATCCATGTGTATTTTATAACATATCCAAAATTCAGAATTTTTTTAATACCTCCACTATTTATTTTGAAGGAATTTCCATTACTGTGCAAAACTGCACATATTTACCCAATTTCAAAGATGTACCATTTCTCACGTGGAACCTTGAGAATTTGGACTTGATGTCTTCTGGTGATTTAATATAACCATTCTGAGCTTTTAAATGAGATATGTTAAATTTTGATTGGAGGTCAAATGATGGGACAAATGTGATTATGCATAAGATAGTAGAATCTGGAATATAGTGTGAAAGTTGCCATGAGTTAGAAGGGTGTCACCCTACCATTGGCCTTTGAGATATTAGACTAAAAGGCTTGGTAATGAGATGCGGAATAATGTATGAGGTTCGTGATGAGAAATATTTTTCAATTGATGAAATATTTGAGTACATGATGTAATCTTGGTGTGCAGTGTTAGTGCATTAACTGGTGGCACGTGATCACATAGGAATATTTTGTGTATTTTCACGTGTGAAATTCTGACGTATGAGCATATAGCGCTCTTGCATCAAGTTAAATGAGACAACTTATAATTTGGCATGAGTGGCTGTGTGCTTATGTGATCATATAATATCCTGATGCATTTTACGCGAGGTTAAACCCGTCTTGATGCATTTTATGCGGGATGATGCCCGATTTATCAGATGTCCAGAAAGTGTCTGGATGCCATGTCGCGGTAGAGACTAGACTCGATGCTCCAAATGGAATGTCGTCCTGAGGTGTATGTATATGCGGGATGATGCCGTGCCTGATAAGGCAGGACGATGCCCGGGTAGGTCCGAAAGATCGCTATCCTTCAGGATGTGCAGTGGCCCGAGGGGTCATTAATAATCAAAACACGCGTGGTGCTTTGCGCATGGAACTGTTGTGATGTGTTTTGTCACGCCTTAACCCCTATCGAGCCTCTGACACACTTCTCTAGTCGATTTAAACAATGTCCCAGGGTATCGCTAACCACACTTTTAAAAATATCAGAGATTTGATACGATCAGCAGAAACCATAAATACTTGGACAATTAAAATTGGAGAGAATAGGGAGAATGCACATATTCATTTCTCATTCTAACTTATACAATATTCACAATTTACATCCGCCATATATAGATGCACACTATACTATAAACCATCGATAACAAAAAGGATCGATGACCTGGTACCCTATCTTCCAAAAATGGTACACCTTCGAAAACCTATTTCCAAACCTCTATGCTAGCCCCTACGCCCCTTACTCAGCGTCCACTCTGAATCAGACTCCTTATCATCCGAATTTGAGTCCCCCTAGACGATAAGCTCCTCCAAGGACTCCGGCTCGACCTCAATCTCGATTGGGTGATTTATATCACTTGATTCAACTAGAGCTTCATCTTGATCTCCATCGACCAGCTCCTCAAAGAAATCATCCTCAGGCAGGAAATTAGGGTCCTTCCATTGCTCATACGGGAGTATATACTCCGGTTCTTCCTCAGACTCTACAGATTCAGCAAGCTCATTCTCGGGTTCTGCCTTGGGTTCTACTTCCTCTGGTTCTTCCTCGGGGATTGGCTTATGATCTACGTCCATTGGGTCGTCTCCTGCTAGAGACTTTTCCGGCCCCGACTCGTGCTCAATCCCGGAAGATCCCTGTGCCGCAGGAGCTGGATGCAATCCAGACTACGCCAGACTAGTTTCCGCACTAGTTAACTCGCTGTCAGGAGGGGGTATAACAGACGGGTCCCAGTCCCCAACTAAATCAAAAGGGACGTCAAATCCTTGGACGGGACCGAACTCATCTACTCCATCTCAAAAGAATCAAGCGGTGTATGTATGGGGCTCCCACAAAAGCAGTCCTACGTCTACAAAAACTACGGTAGTATGTTTAATCCATGTCATATGATCAGCCATGGGAAACTCTAAAACTTCATATTTGGTGTGCATTAATATTCCAAAACGCTCAGGTGGCGATGGCAGGGGATTCATTGTTCCTGCAGAGGTTCTCAAATGTTTGGTTGAAATAACTGTGAGATTATATCTCAGTAAGTACACCCCTAAATCCCACCTAGACTATCACGTACCTCCAGACAATTACAAAATACAATCACACACCCAAACATCACATATCAATTACACAATCAGCACTTACCTAGCCTTCCCAGCGTGCAACCTGCACGTTAGCAATAATATTATATTTTCCAATCACATGCACGCTCGAATCACATATCATGCATTCGTACCGATTTCATCGCATCTTTTCCATAACTCTCGCCAGTGACCCGAGTTATAGTACACGCCTCAGGTCCACTACAACCAACTTATCACAACACTTCAAGGCTCACGTTACAGTACACGCCTCAGGCCATGTCTCTTGCCCGCGTTACAATACACGCCTCAGGCTCAACATCTACCACCTATGGCACAACCCGCGTTGAAGTAAACGCCTCAGGTTGGCAGTCTTTCGATAATACCGGGCATCGTTCCGCGTTAAAGTACACGCCTCAGGACGGCACAATTCCACGCGTTATGGTACCTCCTGAGGGATTTTCACACTCACACATGCCACAACATGTACAGTTTCTTACTCGTTCTCATGCCAATAAAATGGCCAATCACACGTGGCCCGTGCACGCATCAATTCTCACACTATCATGCTCGTTAAGCATTCAACATGGCCGATTGACACTTAATTCAATACAGCCCACGCATGCACATAGCAAATCATATTTCAATTAATCAATTGTACACTAATGCACCCAATCTCATCACCACAATACGATCACAATTCAAACACACAACCAACATATAAATTGGCATTTTTCCATGTCCAAACAACATCAAATCAGTTCCGGCTCTTCACAACATTTTCCCTCAATTACTCACCAGTTCTAAATATCCAATTTGCGTACCAAACTGAGTATCACAGCACTCAAATCAGCCATCCACAGCCTCCTTCGACCTCAAAATTTCCACCAAAATTTTCCAAATTCAATCTTAAGGCCCGTTAATCGATTTCCGCTCGTAAATCGTACAATTCCGCACCTAATTAAACCTGATTTCACCCAAAAATTGTCCATCAATACCCGACGTCCTAATTAATGTTTAGGGCGTGACTGACCAAAACTCTAAACTAACTTAGCAAGAGCAAATAGCAGCTACGATCGACAGGGACGGCGACGAGCGGCGGCGCGGCTTGGCGGCGGCGCGAACAATGTACGGCGGCGGCCTTGGCTTCCTTGGCCGTGACCCACAGCCGCACGGGCAGGAGAGAGAGGGAAAGAGAGGGACGGTGGCGTAGGGTGGTGGCGGTGGTACGGTATGGCGGCGGACGAGTGGTGGCTCGGCGGGCGTGACCGGCGACGGGGGTGATTGGCCAAGGGGAGAGATAGAGAGTTCATGGTGGGGGGTGCCGTGAGGGAGAGAGAGAGGGAATGAGGAGAGAGAGAATGGGTCTTGACTAAATAGTGAAATTTGGCCAATTTTAGCAAATTACAATCTTGTCCCTCTCTCACAAATCCAACCGACAACCCAGATTTGATCTTATCTTGAAATCAACGGCCCGGATCGAATCTTTTCCAAAATATCCGAGGGCAATTTGGGAATTTCATAAAATTTCAATGACAAAATGACCAAAATGCCCTTCCCTCATAAAACATGCCCTTTATTAAATCCCAGGGGTAAAATGGTCACTTTTCCATGTTCTTACCGAAATTGAATTTTTCTGAAGGATTCGGGACAATCCAAAATTGCATGTTTCATTCACATCGTCATCCTAACGTCCTGTTATGATTTCCAAATTTTCTGATGTCCAAATTGAGCTTAATTAAATAATTAAATTTTATTAAACGCAACTCGAGCGTTTCTTAAACTAACGGGCGGCTTGTTGGGGAAATTTGCATATTCGACCTGTGACTGATAATAATTCGAGTCACGTGCAAGTTCATTCGGTTCGTGATGACTTCGGTTGTCATTAAAATCGCAACGATTGATCACTAGATCCGAGGGGTACAATCGTTTGGTATAGGTTCAAGATCGTTCGTCAATTCATTTTGTGGTCCATCGGAATCACCTGCGATCCACTACTATGACAGTGGCGAACTGACGCTTAGTTATCCTTGGATCGGCCAACAGTGGCTCAAAATGTCACCTCGACGATTTTATGGTCGAAAATTAATTCACAATCGAATTTTCTCTTAGTCGTACGAATTTAAATCCCTTATTAGCCTTTCCCTAATGGTTAGTATCCCAGGAATGATAAGTTTCGGGTGAGAATTAGCTACGAGTACATTCATAAAACTTAGTATTTTATAAATCCCAACTGGACCAATTTTTAGGATGTCACAACTCTTCTCCTTTACAAAAATTTCATCCTCGAAATTTACAAATCCCACCACTACTCAAACAAATGAGAGTATTGACGTTGCATTTACTCTTCGCTTTCCCATGTTGTCCCTTCTATCTCGTGGTGTTCCCAAATCACATTGACTATCAAGATCGTCTTGTTCCTTAGAACCCGTTCTTTCCGATCTTTAATCCTTATTGGTCTCTCGACATAGGACACCTTATCATCAACTTCTATCTCCTCATAATTCAGCACATGAGTCAGGTCCAGTTCATATTTTCTTAACATTGATACGTGGAACATATTATGTACTTGCAATAAATTCGGTGGAAGTGCAAGGCGATACGCTAAATCCTCGATTCTTTTTAAAACCTCAAAAGGTCCCACATACCTCGGACTCAACTTGCCTTTCTTACCGAACCTAGATAATCCTCTCATGGACGATACCTTAAGAAATACGTAATCCTCTACTTGAAACTCCAAAGGTCTTCGCCTTCTGTCTGCATAATTCTTTTGACGGCTTTGAGCTGTTTTCAGCCTTTCGCGAATTACTTTAACAGCTTCAATTGACTGTTGAACTAACTCTGGCCCAGTTATACTCCTTTCTCCTACTTCATCCCAACACACAGGCATTCGACATGCCCTACCATATAGCACTTCAAAGGGCACAATTTCGATATTTTGCTGAAAACTATTGTTAGAAGAAAATTCTACTAAGGGCAGTTGCTCTTCCCATTTATCCTAAAAATCCAGCACACATGCTTGAAGCATATCCTCTAAAGTCTGAATCATCCTTTCAGACTGACCATCTGTTTGAGGATGATAAGCTGTACTGAACTGCAGTTTTGATCCTAAAGCCGTCTGTAGACTTTTCCAAAAACTGGTGGTAAATCTAGAATCAAGATCAGAGGTTATTGACACTGGTACCCCATGTAAATAAACTATTTGTTGTACATATAACTCAGCATATCGATCTAATGGGAAGTCTTTTCGCACAGCCAAAAAGTGTGCCGACTTGATTAATTTATCGACAATCACCCAAATAGCATCGTGGCCTCTTTGGCTCTTTGGTAATCCCGATACAAAATCCATAGTTACATGCTCCCATTTCCATTCTGAGATTTCCAAAGATCGTAATAATCCTCCAGGCTTACAATGCTGTGCCTTCTTTTGTTGGCACGTCAAACACTTAGCCACATATTTGGCTATGTCTACCTTCATACTGTTCCACCAATAGTGTTACTTCAAATTATGATACATTTTCGTACTTGCTGGATGGGTACTATAACCACTACGATGCGCTTCCGATAGAATTTCTTCCTTAAGCGTCACATCGTCAGGCACACATAAGCGACCATATAACTTTAGTATCCTGTCTTCGGATATCTGAAAGTTCGACCTTCTCTTGGCCTCCTCCATCTCTAAAATCTTTTGAATTTCTTGATCCGAAGACTGCAACATCTTAATCTTAACCTGAATTTTCGATTCAATCTTAAGCGTAGCCAGCAAGTTCGAGACTTGACTTACTTCAAATCTAAACTCCAAGTCTCGCACTTTTTCTAGCAATGTCCATTCCATGACCATCAAATGGGCGATGCTCAACTTCCGACTCAAAGCATCGGCTACGGGGTTGGCCTTCCCGGGATAATATAAAATATCACAATCGTAGTTTTTTAACAATTCCATCCATCTACGCTGCCTCATGTTTAACTCCTTTTGAGAAAACGGATATTTGAGGCTCTGATGGTCAGTATAGATATGAAATTTCTCTCCGCATAAATAATGTCACCAAATCTTCATGGCGAATACTATTGCAGCAAATTCCAAATCATGTGTCGGATAGTTCAACTCATGCAGTCTTAACTACCTTGATGCATAGGCTATTACTTGCCCATTTTGCATGAGTACACACCTAAATCCTTTCAACAGCGCATTACTATAAATTTCGTATCCTCCGAGTCCTAATGGAATAGTCAACACCGGTGCCGTCGTCAACTTATGCTTCAACTCCTGAAAACTCCTTTCACATTTATCAGTCCATTCAAATTTTGTTTCCTTTTTCAATAAATGTGTCTGCGGTGTTGCTATCGCCGAAAATCCTTCCACGAAATGACGATAATATCCAACCAAACGTAGAAAACTTCGAACCTCTATTACCGTCGTCGGTCTAGGCTATTTCATTACTGTCTTAATTTTCGATGGGTCCACTGAGATTCCTTTCACAGAGATCACATGACCAAGAAATGTTACTCGATTTAGCCAGAATTCGCACTTGCTAAACTTAGCATACAACGCATTCTCTCTTAAAGTCTGCAATACTTGACTCAAATGAAATTAATGGTCCTCTAGGCTCTTCGAGTACACCAATATATCATTTATAAAAACAATCACGAACTGATCTAAGAATTTCTTAAACACCCGATTCATCAAATCCATAAAGGCAGCAAGGGTGTTTGTCAATCCGAACGGCATTACTATAAATTCATAATGTCCATATCTCGTTCTAAATGCCGTCTTCGGTATGTCCTTCTTCCTAATCCTCAACTGATGATATCCTGTTCTCAAATCAATTTTAGAGAACATCGAAACCCCTTGTAACCAATCAAACAGGTCATTAATCCTCAGTAAGGGATATTTATTTTTTATCGTCACCTGATTCAGTTGCTTATAATCGATACATAACTTCAATTATCCATCTTTCTTTCTCACAAATAAGATTGGCGCTCCCCACGGAGACACACTCGGATGAATAAATCTCTTGTCTAATAATTCTTGCATTTGCACCTTAACTCCTTCAACTCCGACAGCGACACTCTATAAGGTGCTTTCGAGATTAGCTCAGTTCCAAGTGCCAAGTTGATTACAAACTCTACTTCTCTTTCCGGCAGTAATCCCAGCAATTCATGAGGAAACATATCGGGATACTCGCACACTACCGCTATGTCCTTGAGCCTTGGTTCTTCAGCCATCGAATCAACTACTGCAGCTAGAAATCCTTGACACCCTTCACTCAGCAACTTCGTCATTTCCAGCAAGGATATCTATGGAATCGAGGGTCCTCCTCGA
Organism: Syzygium syzygioides; assembly: GCA_031216285.1. Lineage (NCBI taxonomy): Eukaryota > Viridiplantae > Streptophyta > Magnoliopsida > Myrtales > Myrtaceae > Syzygium > Syzygium syzygioides. The sequence continues at coordinate 19,090,322 of CM062252.1, read as the reverse complement.
CTTCCCATAAATTTAAATTTCGGATGTCCAACAAGATTAAATTGGATCACCCTACTATTGCAATCCATTACGACCCTTTGCTTAGACAGCCAGTCCATACCCATTATTACATCAAAATTATACATGGCTAGAACCGTCAAATCAATCTTTTCCTCCCTATCCCCAATCACAATCTTACAATTTGGACACCCCAATGAAACCAGCATCTTATCATTTAAGGGAGTCGTCACACATAGCACAACATCAAGCAATTGCGGTTCTATTCCAATCAACTCAACAAACTGCTTATATATGAAAGAATGTGATGCCCAGGATCAAATAAAGTATATGCAGCATGGTTGCGCAGAGAAATCGTACCTGTGACAACCCCTAGCGCGTTTTAAGCCTCTTTTCTGACCATGGCATACACTTGTCCTTGTGTCTGTGGCCTATTCTAATTTGTTGTCTGGGCCACTCCAGTCTGATTCCTGTTCCAAGGTGGCAGCAACGTAGGCGATCTATTCTGCCTGAGATTGGAGCAAGTTCTTATGTGGTGACTAAATCCACCATACCCAAAACATGCTCTACCCCGACTTGGACAAGGTCCATTTCTATGCCTTTCCCCACATACCCTACATGGACCATTTTGATTAGGGCCGGCTTCTCGATATTCCTTCTAATAGAAGGGATAAAACATCTATTACCCAACATCGGCCTCTTCCCAAGATTACGATTATCCCTACCCTGGACAAACCTCGACCCAAATGCCGCTGCCCTGTCTACCTGATGACACTCAAAAACTTGAGCCCTATTAAAATATCTCTTCGTAAGTTCTCAGATTCACCAGTAACAACTGGCTGCGAATATCAGCTTTCAATCTATCCTTAAAACTTCAAGCCTTATCATCGGGATGCTCTATCACTCTCGGCGCAAACTTATATAGTCTAGCAAATTCCGCCTCATATTGATCTACCGTCATTTGGCCTTGGTGGGGTCTCATAAACTTTGCTAACTTTCTCTTCCTAAAACTTGCCGAGAAATATTTTTCATAAAAACTTTCAATAAAAGCAGCCCAAGTTCAGGCTATACCCTCTGGAAATACCCTATCCCTGGTAGCCTTCTACCAATCATTCGCATTATCCTATAATTGATACACCGCCAGGGTTACTTTTCTCATTATTGATGCACCCTAATACCTCAAAAGCTTTCTCAAGTTCCTCTACCTATTGTGATGCAACCTCAGGGTCACCCCTTCTAGTAAACTTAAGCGGTTTTAGCTTCATAAACTGTTCGACCAATTGGCGCATTGGTCTATTCACATTCATTTGCCTTTGCCCTTGATTCCCGTTATTATTATTTACAGTAGCAGCCATAGCGGCCTCGACAGCTTGGGCAATCGTAGCAGCTCGTTCCTGAGTCTACTATCCTATTAGGTTTCTGAACTATTCGAGGGTCATCATAACTGCTTCCATTCTAGGATCCTATACCGGTCTAACATCAACTCTGGGGTCCACTGCAGCTCCAGCACCAACTCCAGGATTTTCTATTGCTTTAGCACCCAATCCGAGGTCCTTTACAGCTCTAGCTCAAGCACGACCTTGACCTCTTGTGTCCCTTTCCTGCTCCCTTTCTTAGGACTCTTCCTACACCTCTTCCTTCGCTGTTCATTATATCAGCTTCCTACCACTCTCCTACATGATATAATTCCACTCAGGAATTAGTAACCTAAGCCAACTAGATCAATCTAGTTTTAAGCAATGAATTAACGTAATAATTCACTCAGCAGGCAATCCATCACTACAAACACAAAGCCACAATCAACAGGGTCTGTGCACTTACCTCAGGTCCAGACGCACCTACATTTCAATTGTTATAGCAATCAATTCACCCAACAATCACGACAAATCATTTGGAAATATGTATAGCACTAGACACACTTATGCCTTACTAAGGTTTCCCTAGCTAGCTACAGCTATCCTGGGTCTTCTCTTCTTATCACTCCAAGCTTCGATCGAATTAAATCGAGCTATCATTGCTCCGATACCAATTCAAACGGGGATGTCATGCCACGAACCCCTATCGAGCCCGTGACACACTTCTTTGGTCGATTTAAACGACGTCCTAGGGTATCGCTGGCCTCACTTTTAAAAATATCATAGATTTGAAACGATTAGCGAAAACCACAAATACCCGGACAATTAAAACTAGGGAGAATAAGGAGAATGCACATATTCATTTTTCATTCCGACTTATACAATATTCACAATTTACATCTGCCATATACAGATGCACAACATACTATAAACCACCGATAACAAAAAGGATCGATGACCTGGTACCTTATCTTCCATAAATGGTACATCTTCGAAAACCTTTTTCCAAACCTCTATGCTAGCCCCTGCGTCCCTTACTTGGCGTCCATTCTGAATCAGACTCCTTATCATCCGAATCTGAGTCCCCCTGGACGATCTACTCCTCCGAGGACTCCAGCTCAGCCTCAATCTCGATTAGGTGATTTATATCACCCGATTTAGCTGAAGCTTCATCCTGATCCCCATCGACCGGCTCCTTAAAGAAATCATCCTCAAGCATGAAATTAGGGTCCTTCCACTGCTCATACGGGAGTATATACTCCGGTTCTTCCTCAGACTATGCAAACTCAGCAGACTTATTCTCGGGTTCTGCCTTGGGTTCTACTTCCTCTGGTTCTTCCTCGAGAATTGGCTCATGATTTACATCCATTGGGTCATCTCCTGCTAGAGACTCTTCCGGCTCCGACTCATGCTTAGCCCCAGAAGATCCCTGTGCCGCAGGTGATGGATGCAATCCAGATTATGCCAGACTAGTTTCCACACTAATTAACTCGCCGTCAGGAAGGGGTATAGCAGACGAGTTCCAGTCCCCAACTAAATCAAAAAGGATGTCAAATCCTCGGATGGAACCGAACTCATCTACTCCGTCTCGAAAGAACCAAGCGGTGTATGTATGGGGCTCCCACAAAGGTAATCCTACGTCTACAAAAACTACGGTAGTGTGTTTAATCCAGGTCATATGGTCAGCCATGGGAAACTCTAAAACTTCATATTCGGTGTGCATTGGTACTCCAAAATGCTCAAGTGGCGGTGGCGAGGGATTCATTGTTCCTGCCGGGGTTCTGAAATGTTTGATTGAAACAACCGTGATAATATGTATCAGTATGTACACCCCTAAACCCCACCTAGGCTATCACGTACCTCCAGACAATTACAAAGCACAATTACGCACCCAAACACCACATAGCAGTCACACAATCAATACTTACTTGGCCTTCCCAGCGTGCAACCTACACGTTAGCCATAATATTATATTTTCCAATCACATGCACGTTCAAATCACATGTCACGCATTCATACCGATTTCATCACATCTTTTCCACAACTCTCGCCACTGACCCGTGTTACAGTACACGCCTCAGGTCCACTGCAACCAGCTTATCACAATACTCTAGGGTCCGCGTTACAGTACACGCCTTAGGCTATGTCTTTTGCCCGCATTACAATACATGCCTCAGGCTCAACATCTACCATCTACGGTACAACCAGTGTTGAAGTAGATGCCTTAGGTTGGCAGTCTTCCGATAATACCGGGCATCATCCCACGTTAAAGTACATGCCTCAGGACGGCACAATTCCCCGCGTTATGATACCGCCTCAGGGATTTCCACAATCACACATGCCACAACACGCACAGTTTCTTACTCGTTCTCATGCCAATAAAATGGCCAATCACACGTGACCCGTGTACGTATCAATTCTCACACAATTCATGCTTGTTAAACATTCAACACGGCCAATTGACACATAATTCAATACAGCCCACACATGCACATAGCAAATCATATTTTAATCAATCAATTGCACACTAATGCACCCAATCTCATCACCACGATACAATCACAGTTCAAACGCACAACCAACATCTAAATTGGCATTTTTTCATGTCCAAACAATATCAAATCAGTTCTGGCTCTTCATGACATTTTCCCCCAATTACTCGCCAATTCTAAATATCCAATTTGCCTTTCGGATCGAACATCACAGTACTCAAATCAGCCATCCACAGCCCGCTTTGGACATCAAAATTTCCACCAAAATTTTCCAAATTCAATCCTAAGGCCCGCTAATTGATTTCCGCTCCTAAATCGTACAATTCCGCACCTAATTAAACCCAATTTCACCCAAAAATTGTCCGTCGATACCCGACATCCTAATTAAGGTTTAGTCCGTGACTTACCAAAACTCTAGACTGACTCAGCTAGAGCGGATAGCGGCGGCGATCGGCAAGGACCGCAGCAAGCGGTGGCGTGACTTGGCGGCGGTGCGAACGGCGTACGGCGGCAGCCTCAGCTTCCTTGGCCGTGACCCATGGCCACACGAGCGAGAGAGAGAGGGAAAGAGAGGGACGGCGGTGTGGGGTGGTGGCGGTGGTGCGGTATGGTGGTGAATGGGCAGTGGCTCAGTGGGTGTGTCCGGGGGTAGCGGTGATCGGCCAAGGGGAGAGAGAGAGTTCACGGTGGGGGGGCTGCCATGAGAGAGAGAGAAAGGGAATGAGGGGAGAGAGAGAATGGGTCTTGACTAAATAGTGAAATTTGATTAATTTTGATAAATTACAATCTTGCCCCTCTCTCACAAATCCAACCGACAGCCCAAATGCGATCTTATCTTGAAATCAACAGCCCAGATCGAATCTTTTTCAAAATATCCAAGGGCAACTTGGGAATTTCATAAAATTCTAAGGGCAAAATTGTCCAATCAAAAAGATAGGACAAAATGACCAAAATGCCCTTCCCTCATAAAACATGCCCTTTATTAAATCTCAAGGGTAAAATGGTCACTTTTCCATTTTCTTACCGAAATTGAATTTTTCTAAAGGATTCGAGACAATCCAAAATTGCACGTTTCATTTACATCGTCGTCTTAACGTCCCGTTGTGACTTTCAAATTTTTCGATGCCCAAATTGGGCTTAATTGAATAATTAAATTTTATTAAATGCAACTCAAGTGTTTCTCAAACTAACGGGCAGCTTGTTGGGGAAATTTCCATATTTGACTCGTGACTAATAATAATTCGAGTCACGTGCATGTTCATTCGGTTCGTGACGACTTCGATTGTCATTAAAATCGCAAGGATCGATCACTAAATCTGAGGGGCACAATCATTTGGTATAGGTTCAGGATCGTTTGTCAATTCATTTCGTGGTCTAGCAGAATCACCCGCGATCCACTACTATGATAGTGGCGAACTGACCCCTAGTTATCTTCGAATCGGCCAACAGTGGCTTAAAATGTCACCTTGGCAATTTTATGGTCGAAAATCAATTCACGATCGAATTTTCTCTTAGTCGTACGAATTTAAATCCCTGATTAGCCTTTCCCCAATGGTTAGTATCCCAGGAATGATAAGTTCCGAGCGAGAATTAACTACGAGTATATTCATAAAACTCGATATTTTATAAATTCCAAAGGGACCAAATTTCAGGATGTCACATGTTCTGATTATATGTGATGTTTGCTACTTATTTATGTGATATTATAACCTATCTTGTGTAGCAAGTATGCCAGACCAGGTAGGGTTGCCTGCGTGTGGATATGCCTGGTTAATTTATTATGTTATGATTGAGTTGTCAACCTATATTGTAACTAAGGCAAGGTGCGAGGTGTTTTGCTATTGATCTACCATCGTCATTTAAGCGTGGTAATAGGGGACACCTGAGGCAAATCAACGTCCGAATCGGGGATTAGTTAGTTGACTCATTGAGATTTTATCTCACTACCCTTTGTCTAACATTTTTTCAAGACCGTAACGATGAAGGTGCATACACCACCTGCTTGGATGGCGCTACTGGAGCGCGCACTCTTCTTCTCGCAAAAGGTTGAGTGTTCGAATCTCAGGCGCCGCAAGGTGACTTAACCAGTGGCACGTGTGTGGTGGCTAGCACGTGTCGCCTCCAGGGTTTACTCCCTGGCTGTCGGCCGTGCGGGGATTCCCTGGGTTATCAAAAAAAAAACGATGAAGGTGTATACGATCTACTTTATGGAAGCCCATTTTTGGAGTAAAAGCGTGACGTTAAACCCCTGACCATCAACCCCTTTTCTGATTGGTTGGTCCTATAGGAAGTACTATAGTGTTGGTTTGTAAAAATACTAATTTCCTAAGGTAATGATGTAAATGCACAAAAGCATTTTGTTGATATGTCTATGGATGGTTGTTTTCCTGCACTATCCCTGTCTTTTTAATTGTCAGGAGTTTAGTACAAGTTTCCACATGCTAATAATTGAAAGATGAAATGAATGGGTCAGCAACACATCCTGGGACGTCGTAACATAACGACCGTGATGGGATGTTCGTGTGCTCGTGGGTGTAGGGCATGACACCAGGTATCAAAGTAACCCAGGATTTGATCATTGGAAAGCTGCAAATAAAGTTTCTAGAATACTTGCATGAAACTAAGAATCATATCCTCGCTTATAAAAGATTTTACCATTTTGAGGTAATTGGCTATTCAAATTCAAACTTAGCTAGATGTGTTGATACAAGAAAATCAATGTTTGGCTTCTTGATCCTTTTCGCTGGAGGGGTGATTCCATGGAAAAGTTCAAAGCAATGAGTCATTGCTGCATCCACTATAGAGAGGTTCAGTTTGTGGCATGCTTTGAGACTACTATTCATTGGTTATGGCTGTGAAACTTTATTTTAGAGCTTGTGATTGTCGATAGTATTCCCAAGCCTTTGAAAATTTATTGTGATAATTCTGCAACAGTTTTCTTCTCTAAGAACAACAAATATTCTAAGGGTGCTAATTAAATACTTGTCCGTTAAAGAAGATGTTCAAAAAAAGAAAGTGTCAATTGAGCACATTCCAACCTTATGATTGTAGATCTCTTAACAAAAGAACTATTGTCCAAAATATTTAATGCACATGTTAAAAGGATGTACATTATTGGATGCCATTAATGATATTGTATTATTATTTTATCAATTATTTGACACTACGAGCTCATTTATGTGTTTTTTATATTTCCTATTTTCTATTTAGTATACATGATGGAAATATATGAATATTTAACAGGATAGTCTCTAACAAAGACATTATAGTTAGACTATTACTATAATTCTCATTTATGGATCATGTTAAATAGAGAGTTATAGTTGTAGTACATGGAAAGAACTGTATCGATTAATGACATACAACAAATATGACTCACATTTGTTTTCTTTACTTAATTGTGATTATTATGTGATAATCAATTTAAGAAAGGTTTTAGCATAATGTTATTTTGCACAATATGGTCTTTATTAAACCATGAAAGAAAAGTCATATGGGCCAAGTGGGAGAATATAAGAATAATTGTGGCCCACATGATATTATTAATTAATGGTTTAATAACTATTTAAATGCTAAAAACTTATTGGCTATGAAAAGTTGCAGCTCTTACGAAGATTAAATGTGCTTTGATGGAAGGCACTTATTGATATTATTAATTAATAGTTTAATAACTATTTAAATGCTAAAAAACATATTGGTTATGAAATGTTGCAATTCTTATGAAGATAAATGTGCTTTGATGGAAGGTACATATTAAAAAACTTATTAAAAGCACCCACTAATAGCCTATAAAAAGAGTCTAGTCCTCTTTTCACCCGAAATAACAAAAGGTTGTATTCTATCCTCCATTAGATAAAACACTTTAAAACAAAAGTGGGTTAAGGGAAATAAATCAAGCTTCTTCATTTCTTTTGTTTCTGCAACAATTATTATTTCGAATTTATTACTATGGATAAAGGTATGCCTTTCATCCCTTTTGTTGTGAATAAATCATGAAGATCTAAGATTCTTTAATTAGTAATTTTCACATAATTGAATTACATTATCGCTATCAAAAGACACTAACGTTCAATTCAACTTCAACCCGTTCCTCACGTCTTCCTTTCTCGATTTTACCACTGTTACAAAAGTCTCGGTTAATTCATTTTTCAGAGAAATGTTCATTGAATTCGTAGCAAGCACAATATCTCATTCCAAACATATTTCATATATTGTCCACAACAGATATACATCAACAATGCATATCTCATATATCAGAATACATAATCACGTTGATTCACAGGGAGTTAAAATTAAATCAATTCGTTCAAATTCATCAGAAACTCATCAAGAGCAGCTTAGCTTCATATCGAGGAATATCAAGAGAATGACCTTAAGAGATGAACTCCTTCATGTAGCTTACTGAAGTCACTCTGAATATAAGGAAACCAAACTCGAACAAGGCTTATTTGATTGAAGGAAACAAGCTAATCAAACCCAAAAGTCAGTCTCAGTCAAGTTTGAGTCGAAATAAACACTAATCTGGTTCAGACATTTCACCGAACACTTAACGTCCGTTTCTGCCAAGTGATTTAAACGCAACAACCAAGCAACTACTTATATCTAAGCCATCACAATATCATCAGAACGGGCTCAAATCATTAATGGAACCTCGATTGTAGATAATTTGACACAAGCAGTAGCTAGAGATTTCTGCTTATTTTCAGAACTTCACGAGTTCTTTATCTCTTTTTATACTTCCCTCCTTCGATTCCTTTATTCTTTCTTCCCTCATTCCTTTCCTATTCTTAAACATTTCAAACTTTTAGCTCAACTATGAGAACCACACATCCTGGTAATAGCAAAGCACACTCAGAGAATAACAAGGCTCTCATCGACTTTAACAGAGGACCTACCCGACTACTTCATTTAGAGAATATCAAACACGTACTCCACTCTACCATGATCGTCTCCAACGACAATTGAATTCATACCACCACTCAACAGTCAGAGCGCAATATGCAACGAAGTCATGCATAACAGCAGAAAGTATTCAAAAGTAACTAAATTTAATCATAGGAACATCAAAGAAAAGAATCCAGTTTCAGTTTATCTTGAAAGAAACACATCTCGATCAATTTTAATTTCATACGAGTGATTTCCAGACATCTCTAAAGATCATTTAACGTATAATCACATATAACAACGAGAATAACAAAATGGATGAAATCTAAAATAAGCAATGACTGAGGATGCAACATACGGATGAGCTCTCGATAGAGCATCATAGCAGGTCGACTTCAAGATACAATTAGAGGATTAGACATAAACGTCTTATTCTGGACATATAATGATCAACCAAGCACCAGTGATCAAGAAGTTTACTCAAATTCATACACTAGAGTCATTCAGACAAATCATCGAATATATGGCAGGCGTTTCAGTTATCAAGGCCAAATGCAAGTGTACTGCTCAGAAACTCATGAACATCACAAAGCAATGTAGCAAATTCAAACCGCTAACAAGGCCTCATTCACAACTGATTTTTATACTAGCAGTGGCTATAATTCTCGTCCTCTGTTTTGTGCAAAGAACAACAGGAAACGGAGCATATGATTTTATCATGGGGAGACTGATTTTCTAGCCTCGGCTGGTGAACACATTGGAAAGTGGAGGTCCTGGAACCGTCCATGTCAAAGATCGAAGCCGGCAAAGAAGGAACTGACCGTCTGTGAATACGTTCGAGCGCCCTAACCGGAAAACAGAACAGAACAGAGGCAGTCCATTTTAATGAGATCTTCCACCACCTGAAGAGAGTGGATCTCAGTGACAATCTAAAGAACTCTGAAAGAATCAAAGGTCAAGCTCGAGAAGAGGAAATATAAATCCTGAGTCGATAGCATTGCTGCAGTTGAGCTCCTGAATTGAAAGCGTGGGTGAAATCAGAGCTGACTGTGGTTAGCGTTGAAGAACTTCCTCCGTTTAACAAACTCGAGCGTAGTTTCGAAGCTCAAGTGCGAGAAGATCATGATTGAAGAGCAAAAATTGTGGCAAGGTAGGCAGTGGATTCCAGCGCCGATTTGGTGTGTTTTTTGTTCTCCCCTTTTTGAGCACGCGTATCTCTCTTTTGATGATGAAAACCGATTATATTGTGGACATTCCGACTCATTGTTCTAGTGTCTTCGAAACGATCTTTCAGGCTGAGTTGATTCGTTCAGTCCCTCAGGCGCGCTCGTGTCGTCCGCAGATCTTGAAGACATCGCGAGAGGGACAAGAGAGCACGAAAGAGATGATGACCGCGTCCTTCTTGATGGGTTCTTCTTCTTTTTTCGAAATGGGTCTCTTTTTTTGCTCGGTGGGCTTTTTCTACTTCTTTTTTGTTTTTTTTTCATTGAGCCTTTTCGATGAGCCCCTTTTAATTAAGGGCTTGCGAACGAGGTCTCTATTCCCCGACCAAAAAAAAAGGAGGTCCCTATTCTGTTTAGGGTAACCACCTCAAAAAACTCTAAATTAATAAATATGTGGCAAATTTATCTCAAACTTATCTTTTACCACCAAATACCCAAAACTGGTATGCATATGATAAATTTACCCCAAACTAATTTTTGAACCGTAAAAAATCCCAAACTAATACACTTGTGACAAATTTACCCTCCGTTAAATTGGTTTAATATCACAAAAAATCATAAATTGATAAACCTGTAACAAATAGAGGAGTAAAACCCCAAACTAGTATACCCGTCAACTGTCACGTGTCATCCAACTCAACAATTTAACTGTAAAATTTAATAAAAACTACCGGATGGAACATTTGCCACAGGCGTACCATTTTAGGTGTTTTTTGTGATAAAAAAATAGTTTTTTGTAAATTTGTTACAGGTGTACCTATTTAAAGTTTTTTGTAGTATTAACCCTTTTATTTATAGGTCAATTTGAATTTCCTTTTCTCAAATAGATGGGCTTAGAAATGGACATGCTCCAAAATTCATGAATTTTTAGCTCTTTTTGATGTACTGAATGGGTGGAAAAATGCAATTTCCCGGGCCGAGGATTTGAGCTAAGCAAGTTGGCCTCTCTTTCTTTATTTAACTATTTAATTGTTTATTGTAGATTTGCCAACTAAAATTTAAGTGTCAACAACTAAATGCATTTAGTCCTAGTTAAAAAGTGTCTTAATTCATAGATTCTAAGAGTCTTTATCATGGTGTTGCTTTCAAGAGTGTTCAATATGTAAATACTCCCACAGTTCCAAGAGTCTTCATTTTTTGTTTAGTAGAATCACTAGATAAATAGTGGTGCAATCGCTTTTTTAAGGCAGAGATGACTTGAGTATTGAAAATATATATGAGATCTTCCTCTCTGTAAGTGAATTTTTATCCCAGTTTATCTTTGGAAAGTGAATTCTTCCTTACTAGTGAACTAAGAAGCCTTTTTATCCTTGACTTTTGGTCTTCCTTTAGGCCTTGTTGATGGGCTCCTCGTATCCCAAAATCATTTATTTTTGGCAGGTGGCTAATCCTTTAAGACTCAATAGTGAACTTCGTCAATCCTTAGCTGGTGGCGCGTCCATTATGCCTCGGTGGTGATCTAATCTATGATATTCGCCAAAAAGACATTTGCCCACCTCGCACCCGTATCAGTAAACTTCGCACCCGCATCAGTAAACTTCGCACAAGATCTTTAGCTGCTTATTTTGAGTTTTGTTTCACGCTTATGTGGCCTACTTTTCTATTACGTAGCTCTTGCTTGTCCTTAATAGACACGAGGCACTAAGCAGTGTCACAATCAACATGACACTAATGAATATTGCTATGTTTCTTACCAGTGAATGATTGAAACTTATCTTCACTTACCTTCCTTGAAGCGAGCTTTGAAATCCTTGTCGTATAATTAATTGATGCCGATTAGATTGTGGTTGACTTACTTGACAAGAGAGACATTATCGATGATCATATTTCTCAAGTTGATGTTGCCTTTTCCAACAATTCTTTCTTTGTCTTTACTTACGAATGTGACTTTTCCACCATCAACTTGGATTAGAGTTGCAAATTTGTCAACTTCACCAGTAATGTGTCGTGAGCAGCCGCTGTCCAAAGAATAATTACATTGGTTAATTGGTACCCAGAAAATTTTGGGTCGTTTCTTATTAGTAGGATTGAACCTCTGGTGGATCTTCTTTGGTTTGGTCTGCTGAATTGGACATTCATTCTTGAAGTAATGTTCATTACAGCTAGAACAATTAATAAACTTTTCACTAATAGATCCAACGAAGTTTTTTGAATAATGATTCTTATGAAGACAAACAGGAGGCTTCCATCTAATTCTTTCTTTTATTTTTGGAAAAAGATTCTTTTCTTCTCCATTCTCCTCATATCCCAAGCCTCGGTTGTTATAACTAGAAATCTGAATCGAAAGAATGTACTCGAGTGTCCATAGTTCATCCATCAAAGTATTTAGGGTTGCCAGGAGTGCGAGAATAAGGAGCGAGGAAGCTACCAAGGTTAGCCATAAATAAGGATCTCTGTGTTCATAAGTAAAACATTATAAATAACAAACAATAGACCTCTGATGAGAATTGCGGGGCGAACAATACAACAAGGGAGGGTTGAATAGGTTGTATATGGATTATGAGAAACTTTTGCGGAATATAAGTCAACAGCACTAGAAGCAAATTATGGCAGTTATATGTGAAAGATGTTGTTAACTGATACTATGTGAAATTGGGGCTAGTGAGTAGGTCTTGACAATATTGAAGTGAAGATGTAAAGCACATAACAATTTATAATGGTTCGACTTTATCCCTAAGCCTATGTCCACTCTCTAGACAACAACCTCAGCGTGGGCCAGATTCCACTGGCAATCTTCAGAGCAAGTTCAGTCAGTAAGTGTTGTTCCTATCAAATGATAAATACACCATCAAGACAAAACTAGTGCTCTCATACTTGTACACTTGACCTCGTCACGATTACAAGGCAACTTAAACTCTACACAAGATATATCAGAGAAGAACAGACATTTTTTATTACAAATGAGAATGATGAAGTACAGCAACAATATTCTCAATTTTTCGGTCCAACCCTTTTGTGACTTCATCCTTTTATAGATATCTTCAATTGCACCGTTGGAGGCTTTAGTCAGGAACAAGGAGCAATTTGAGAGTCGTTGGAAGCTTTTGCGAAAATCAAGATTTCCTATACAATTGTTTCTTCCGACATCAGCAGGTTTCCTAAAATATAGTCTGTTAAAGCTGTGACTTCGTCGATTCTGTCTGTTTCACTAAAAAGCTGTCAGTCACTTTTCTGGTCATTTCCTAGTTTTCCTATTTTGGATTCTTAGCTCGCAATGGCTGTTGGTTCAACGGTCATCTTCAGATGAACACATCACTAGCATCACTGGAGACTTATCATCAGCACGATGCTTGTTATCAGCAGGTGCTCGGTATCACCATTTTCTTGATGCTATGCGAAGTTAATCTAAAGCAATTGGAAAAGATTGCATATCCAATGATCCTTTTGAGTACATCAGCATCCAAAGACATCACATAAACATAAGAGTGATCCCGGTATCCCCAAGCATCCATGAACTACTCGACATAACCGAACTTGTTCTCCTACTGTCAAGATCTATGTCCTAGTCTTCACTGATCTCATAGGAATCATTGATGTCATCACTAATCATCTTGATACAAACATCTACATTTATCATAGTAGATATTAGTACCAATGACGTTTTCGGAATCATGAAAATTCCATAGGATGTTTTCCCATCAACTTCTTCCACACTTAAGGGTCAAAAGGGTTAACAACTGTTACCTATTGTGTTTATGAAAGAGAAATGAGCACCTCTCATCATCTCAACCTATGTACCTTTCACAAGAAAATCCCCATTCAAGATGCGCGTCTATTTATTTGATATCTCAACTCCTATAAACTACAAGGACATTGTTTAGGATACGGTTTGCTTTTTCTCAATCTAGCATATTCAACGTTGTCAAGATTTCTACAAGAATCATGATATTCTAGCGTTTTAATGAAATTTTCGAAGAAAACTTATCGTGTCTTTGTCTACTCGTAACCAGCTAATCTTCTTTGTCAATGTTTAGCGTGCAAACACTCAATCAGTTCACCTTTAAAACTCAATTACTTTCGGAATCTAAGCACACCATGAGTTCAGAAGATACAAAGACAGAAAGACAGCGTCATTTCCTTAACCAATTGAATTAAGTTTAGGAACAAAATACCCCCTTTCTCTCGAGATCAGATGATCTCGACATCTTTTGTTCCATTATATCTTCTTTGTGCTCTTTTGCTTTGTCTCAACTGTTAGATGTATGCCCTAAAGTTACCATGTTAGGGATTTAAGTTGCACTTTCAATTTCATTATTTATTTAATGGCAATAACGTATTCATTCATTTATCCAATTATTTAAATATATTAATAATTTCATAAAATCAGTTATGACTGGACCTATTCTTGAGACGTTAAGAATATCTGTGATAGGTTCACAATTAGACTGAATCTTTAAATTGTTCCCGATCGATGGATCGTTGAATGGATATTAATGATCCTGTTGAGACCGATGTATTCTTAGCTTCACCATTAAGTATTGAATACTTAAGGAAATGACAAGTCACGAGTCATTGGGTATTGCGATGCCCAAGTTACAACACGGGTGCTTGTATCAGACAAGTTTACTGAATGTGACACACATAAAACGATTAGCAACATGGAAGCTTTTAGCATGGTCAATGTCTAATTGTTCATGCTCCAGTCTTGTGTAAATAATCCTTAGACCTAAGACACCGTGTTGACTTGTATGCTAGATGGCGATGGTTTACAGGTGTTACATATTGCTAGTTCGTTGATCCATCTATGTACTTGATGGGCATAGTTTGTTCACATACGAAATTATACATGTGCGCAAAATGGAATGTCTCCTTCTTACATGCAAGGTACAATAATGATGTTCTATGCAATCTAAATCTTGACACTGCATTAAAATCCTCGGCTGGGGTTGTAACCAAGAATGAACTATTCATGTCTCATATAAAATGCATGTCAATCAGGTTTGTGCATATGATCGAATTGGTGGCTTGACAAAAATTCCATGGTCTTTGTTCAATCAAGACATAGTAAGGCAAAGGGATTGAATTACACTGTAGCCAAAGCTAATAGGTTCATTATGTTCTTAAAGTATTCATACTGTCTTGATAGCCATGACATATTGCTAGATGTCAATCATGGCTTGTAGGATCTAGAGGTTGATCGGGACAATCAATTCTCTTGGGAATACTAATGTGTTAGTGCAAGTCTTACTATCAGCTTAGTGATGAACCTAAAGATGTCACACACCATAACCAATTTAGGATGACGTTGTACAGAAGAGACAATATTGCAAATATATTTGCAATTGAATTAAGTCGGGATGAGATTAAATTAAATGTGATTTAATTTAATTTAAGTTTTGTCGTGGGCGTGTGTGCATATGATGCTCACGAAATACACATATGCTAGTCGTGCACTTTTATATACACATAAAATTAAATTAATTGAAAGTGCATCACACTATGAGCAACTATTGCTGATCATATGAGGTTACTACCAACTCAGTGATGAACATAGGGATGTCACACACCATATTCAATTTAGAATGACGTTGTATGGAAGAGACAATATTGTAAATATGTTTGCAATCAAATTGAGTTGAGCTAAATTAAATTAAATTAAATTGGATTTAATTTAATTTAATTTATGTTTTGTCATGGGCGTGTATGCATATGATGCTCAGGAAATACACATATGCTGGTCGTGCACTTTTATATACACATAAAATTAAATTAATTGAAAGTGCGTCACACGATCAACAACTGTTGCTAATTATGTGAGGTTAATTTTAAAAAAATAAAATAAAATTGGCTCATACACATGGTTGCTGACCCTATGCATGGCACATTGTTAGCAAACGGTTGCTAACCATGTGCATGACACACGATCAGCAACCATTGTGCTCGTGTGTGATGTGCGCATATGCATGATCAGAAATAGTGGCTGAATGTGCATGCGATCAGCAACTATTGCTGATCGCATGTAAAAAGGCGCGATCAGCAACAATTACATGATGATGAAAA